>CAUHTR010000116.1:37500-186059 GCA_959609185.1 Schmidtea polychroa
AAGGGCATCAATCCAGAGAGTGCAATCAGAGAGCACAGAATGCAGAGATGAGATGTTTTTCATGTAAAGTTATTGGACACAACAGAAGAAAATGCCAATCAATATCGTGCTCAGATGCGGTAGAAGAGGCTACTTACGATTTCAATGCTAGAATCAGACAAACAGAAGAAAATACGCAGATGAGCGTGGACTACCGAGACGGACACAGATAGCCGCGTTTCAGACTGATCAAACCGAGAACGACGAAAAGATCTCATGTCAAGACGAAGACTACCCAAACTAATAAGCTCCATTATTAAGCGAGATTATCGGAGCAATGAATTAATTGGTAATAATGACGATTGTGTATGCCAGTATAAATGTATAAGTAAATATAAATATATAAATAGTATTAGTAATGAAGTGAATAGTATAAATAATTTAAATAATGTAATTAATGTATATAATGTAGAAATTATATAATGTAGAATGTATATAATGTATATATAGACAGTAATTCATCCACATTAAAATACAATAAAATATCATAAATATATCACAATAATTCAAATTCCACACCAAAGTATATACATCACGAAAGTGTCCACACCAAAATAAGTGAATAAATCACAAGGATGTCTATAATAATTTTTAATATTGTTCTTTGGATTGGGTTGGGTTTGACTGTTTCTGCCATTTTCTTCATATACACTTGGCATAGATGTTGACCCGATATTTATTAGCTCCGGTTCTGTAATACTTTGTGAGCTCAAAATTTTTGATTACCCTGCCAATGTCATCCAACACACTGAAGTAAACGAGAACTTTAAACACTAATCGAATTTCAATAAAATCCTACACAGAAACGGATATCAAGGTGAGGACATTGAAAGAATGAACTCTACCCAAAAAAGATATAGGGAATTAACACAAAAGAAGAAATATTTTTTATCTTAATATCCCATTCATCAGTGACACACTTAACTTCAAGATCCTGAAAGAACTTAAATGCACCGGTCTTCCATTTCGTATAGCACATAAATCATGGACATCGATAAAAGCTCTGGCAAACAACACAATAAAAGAAAACAACTGCACAATGGAAAACTGCCAGACACCGAGAGATATGTGCTTTAGAAAAAACATTGTCTATTGCATTACGTGCTATGTATACAAGGAAATTTACATTGGAAGTACACTCAGGACCTTGCACCCTGGTGTAAAATCCTCGGTACACAGACATCTCGAACAATGTCAACCAAGTAAGGAAAGAAAAAATATCTCAATCGAAATCGTAGCCAATGGAAACTTCCAAAAAAATGTCAGATTCAAAGAAGCAATTCTCATTATATAGACGGCCAACACTAGAAAAGAAATCAATGAAATCATCAACTTGATTTGTTGTCATTGACCTTGAGAAATACTGATAATAAATTTAAAAAATTATAAAAAATAATAATTAAAATAATACAGAAAGTTTAGGAAATATGCTTTCAAAATATAGGAATAAAAATCAAAATTGAGCACATATATTAAAATATTTAAATCGCGTATATAAATAGTTATTGGAAGCTTTATTTTATAAATATTTTAAAATATTTTTATTAAAATAGGCTTCTATGAGCTAATTATAGAAGCTTTAAAAATTTAAAGATTTTGGTCGATGATTCATATTAAATTTCGAGGATATTTAATTTTAATTTTAAATAAAATTTTTTAAAAAATTCTTCAGAAAAAGAAAGTATATCATTATATTATATTTTTAATCAATGATTAGTAAGAAAAAGGAAATAGAAGAAAAATCAAGATATATGGCCGGGAAGAGGAATGCTAAATTCCAGGAGATTGACAAGGATTATCTTATAGTCGAAAATCTTTTCATTAAATACATTATTTGCAGGAAAAGGCTTAATTTATCACTTTATTGTTTTAAATAATAGATGCTGCTACCAAGAAATCATCACTTTATATTACTATTATTATTATTATTACTATTATTATCATTATTGTCATTATTATCATTATTATTATTATTATTATTATTATTATTATTATTATTATTATTATTATTATTATTATTATTATTATTATTATTATTATTATTATTATTATTATTATTATTATTATTATTATTATTATTATTATTATTATTATTATTATTATTATTATTATTATCCGATTTTTCCGTGCTATGAAATGATTGAACAAGAAACAAATCTGTGAGAAAGTTTAACAACAAATGGTACCGGAAAGATTGTTGTGTGAAACCTGCCTCTATTTACTTATATATTCGTAAACAAATTCAAACATTTAATTAATCATCAACACAACAATGTTTTCATATCGCTCTTTGCGCATTATAATGGGTGACTGTCACCAATATTCTTCTGCAAATAAATATTGGAGTGTCCTAACAGCAATAATCCTGCTCTCGCCACTCACCAACAGCACTGATTACATTTATCACGAATTGAATGGGAACATTAAACATTCAGAATGGAATATTTCTTTACTCACCAAAAATTTCGAAGGAATAGTTTTATACGCCACCGATGCGAATACAAGTTTCATCATAAAATCACATTCAAAAAATCAGATAGGAACAGTTACTTTATATGAAATGGCCTCTACTAACGGGAAAATGAGTAAGTAATAATAAACTGGATATATTATTTGATCCTTCCGGTTCCAGTTAACTGTACAATTGAAAAGATCAATCATTTGACTATTTTCATGAGTTTCAATTTCAGCAGAATTATTCTCAATTGCAAAAATGCAACGAATTTGACTCCTTTATCCTCAGATGTTGGAGGTATTTGTTTTAATTTTAATCGAAATTAAACTTTTGAAATCAATCCACCCCTGGCTGCACGTTTTCTAAATAAAATTAAGAATGAGTATTTTGAGGTTAATAAAACTAGCTGTAGAACACCAAGCTACAGATAAAATAGAGTTACACAATGTCATCGACTAGTTTACAAAAGGCACAGAAAGAAAATATCGTTGTAAAGATTTTAAAACTATGTGAAATAAATTTCATGGAGTACAAAAACACTTCGCGTATAGAAAATAAATAAGAAACTTTAATTCATTTCAAATATAAATCAGCGAGTATTTCAAACTCTCACAAATCGTGAGTAACAATGTTACAGTGTATCACGTTGCATAAAGTTTCAATTCCTTGAACATTTCATCTGTGCTTAACATTGTAAATATATTGCAAATTTGAATTTACGTTAATAATAGCGATCACAAAACAACGATCTACCATCAAAACAGCGACAATAAATACTAGTGAGCAGATATTTAATCAAAAATTAAAAGGTGTATTCATAGGCGTTAATTACTGTTAAAATTAATTTGAGCAGCAATAAAAAGTCGTTATTTTTAACCACTCGCTATTTTGTGATTGCTATTACTAACGTACACCCATATTTGAAATATTTATTTATAAAATTATAAAATAGTATTTCTAATTTGTTGTTTGAAATAAAAAATAATAAAAATGCTAAAACTTAAATTATTGAAATTTTACCATAATCATAATTGTTAGGAATATTTAAATAACTAATTTATAAATAAAATATATATATTGTATTATAAGTATCAAATACTATTGTATAGTAAAAGTATAATAAGTATAAATGCTGACCCGCATAATTATCATTATTATTAAATTAATTAATTCGCCATTTAAATCGGTTGTTTGAATAATACCAGTTTTTAGACAAACAATTTGTATTTGAATATATTTTTAGGCAACTAGATTTTAATTACTAACATGTCGACACTGGCAATGATCAATAAAATGATCCCAGATATTTAAGATGGCAGCGTCAATGTAGAAGTTTTTATTGACTAGAACATTCCAGTCAAAGTATGACGATCAAATGTTTGGTCGCAAGAGAGTTGTTGCCAATTTATGAAGCAATTGAAGAAAATGAAACTTGTTTTGAAGACAGATTGAAAAAGGCTTTTAAGAAGCCAACGACGTTGATAGGGGATTTTCTAACAACCCTCTGAAATTATGAAAAGAACGAGAATACTGGCTCAGTATATTTTGAAAAAAATAGAAAAGATGGTTGACCAAGTTCTGAAGCACAAATGGGACAAGAAAGAATTAATGTCATATTTTTTGGTCCATTGAATCAAAGATAAGGATACACAGAAAGAAATAAAGATGAGAGATGCGATGAACGTCTACGAAATAAAAGGAGTGATAAAGAAGGTCGATGATAAAAACATTGAAAGTAGATGGTTAGGGGCCTGCTAACTCACATACCCCCCGTGGAAAAAACCTTTTTTGAAAAAAGTAGGTCAATTCAAAAATTAATAACTTTTTATAATTTTTTAAGATTTTCAACGGTTTTCAAGGGTTTTTTTCAAAAGGTTTATATTTTTGAATGGTTCTTTACAATTTTCAAGGTATATACATAAATATTTTCAGAGTTTTTAAGGAGGTCAACTCAAATACTTAGAAAAACGTTTGAAAAATATGTAGGTCAACTCAAAATACTTTTATAAATTCAAAACACCGAGAATGAAAGCCGATAATTTCCAAAACCAATTCCAACAACGAGAAATGCCGGTTAGAAACAGATCAGTTATTACATGTTGGAATTGTCATCAGGTGGGTCATATGACTCGAGAATGTCGGAAACCAAGGGTTCAGAAATGCTTCCAATGTGGAAAAGAATGGCATCAATCCAGAGAGTGCAATCAGAGAGCACAGAATGCAGAGATGAGATGTTTTGGTTGTAAAGTTATTGGACACAACAGAAGAAAATGCCCATCAATATCGTGCTCAGATGCGGTAGAAGAGGCAACTTATGATTTCAATGCTAGAATCAGACAAACAGAAGAAAATACGCAGATGAGCGTGAACTACCGAGACGGACACAGATAGCCGCGTTTCAGACTGATCAAACCGAGAACGACGAAAAGATCTCACTGTCAAGACGAAGACTACCCAAACTAAGAAGCTCCATCATTAGGCGAGATTATCGGAGCAATGAATTAATTGGGAATAATGACGATTGTGTATGCCAGTATAAATGTATGAGTAAATATAAATATATAAATAGTATTAGTAAAGAAGTATAAATAATGTAAATAATGTAAATAATTTATATAATGTAGAAAATATTAATAATAACGTGAATAGTACATTTCCTTTCGTAGATAATTTAAATAAAGTAAATAATAAAATGTTGGATGAGAATAATGTAATTAAAAATAATTGTAGTAGTAGAATTGTAGGAAATATTGATTAATTTGAAAAAAATAATGAGCTGGAAACAAATTTTAAAAAGCGAATCAATGTGAAATAATGGAAAATGTAATAAATAAAAAGTCTGTAAAAAATAAAGTTACGGATATTCATGATGCAATTATTTTAAATATGCCAAATGAAAATAATTTTAAAAAAATAAAAATTGATGACGATAATAAAAAAGAATGCGAAATAATTGTACTCAAATTTTATCGATTGATGACGTAAAAAAATTTTAAAAAAGCAGAAAATATGATTTATGCACATAATGAAAAGGATAGAATATTTGATACATGTAACTGAAGAATACAAAATAGAAGCGAAACATATTTAAAGAATGATCAGTATGGGCCGTTGGTCGGGTCTACAAGAAATTCCAACTACTAGGGGATGATAGTCCCTAATACAAAATCAGCATGCTACATTCGCGAGGGACCATTAACCAAATGCCCACACGATCATATTCCGAACATGACACCCATGATTCGCATCATGTTGGTGCTGTGCTATGTCGGCGAGCTACGATGAAGCAGGTGAGCCCCTGCCTTAGGACTACTCATTCATCCCAACTCGACTTAACTAGTTCCCGACTGCCGTTAGAAGGACTTACGTCATCTGTTTATCGTTTACAGACTTAGAGCTACTCACATCATTTCCTTCATCGAATAACCGCTACTTTTATACCCTTTCTACTCAGATGGCTACTGACAAACACGCAAGACAAAGATTTACGACATCCCAGACACACATCGACACAGCAAGTTTATCCTTAACATACACCTTCAAATCAGTACCCCCACTAGTTACCTCCGAGTGTCATATTGGTAGATTTCAACATCAACTGATCATTCAAAATCATCGAATTCGTCAATCAATAACACGAAAATATATTTATATGCTACAACACAAGAAACAGTCACAGAGTATTCGGGGAAGTCCCTGCAAATTTCTGGCCTCTTTTTCCCAGGAAGCGTTTGTGGGAGGTACTACTCTGAATGCAGGGGGAGAGCGAGGTGGTGTATCCACCGGGAGTACCAGGATTTGTTGTTTCACAGTGGCAATCAAGTTCGCTTCACGTTCGGCTTGGAGAGCCCTCCGTCTCTTAGTTCGCTCGACCCTAGAAGGTTGCCGGCGCTTAGTAGTTTTTGTCGCCTCCGGAAGAGTGACCGGGGTTGATATATCCGTCAACTTCGGTGCCGCTTGGGTAGTGCCCTTGAAAACGACGTCTGAAGGAGTTGTTAGCCTTAGGGCAACTAAACTGCTAACGCTCGCCCGATTGGTCGATGTAGCTAAAGCCTTCAATCGAAAATGATGGTGCGGGAACACATTGTCCTCCTCCGCGATGGGGATATCCACAATCTATTTCGTGATCGACGCCTGCACATAGACTTTGTGCAGCGCCTCTGATTGTTCTCTGATCAAGGTTCGCAAGGCTCGACTCTCCTCTATCAACTCATCGCGACATCTTTCTGCTCGGGTGAGTCTCATTCACACCTCCTTCATTTGCGCTGGGGAGAAATATGTTCCTTCTAAGTGATCCGATTTCTTTTTGAGGAGACCGTTCTGTGCCTGTAGCGTCTTTATGAGGTGATTCTTATCGGCGCAAGAAAAACATGGGCGCAGGATAGTGGTGGTTGCTGGAGTCTTGGACATTTCTAAATAATCAAAAGGATTTTATTAATATCAAGTCTTTCCTAATAACTACATAATAATCATCATACTCAATCAGATGTCGCAATATCGCAAAAGAGAGTAATAATAAAATAGACAAGAAATCACTCAACCCCATGTACCGCGCATATGCTGGAGAAACTTCGGAACTTTGCCAAATTTAATACGTGTAATTTAAATTTATTCTTATTCGTTTGGACTTATTTCACGCACACAAAAATTATTAAACTAATCAGTAATTTTGCTGACGGAGAATTAAATCGAAATTCAGGCCGATATCGCATTCCTACGCGGGTTCCCGTTTACTACTGGGAGACAATTTATTCTAAAAAACTGGATAAATATTTAATCAAAAATTTATTGTTAAATTGTACATATTAATTAAATTATAATGATTGGCATTTGAGCCATTTGATCGACATTCGCGATCTTATCTTTGTAACTGTAGCTTGTGGTAACGTTCTACAATTATCGCAATAGTCTCGTCTAATTACCCATGTGATATCATTGTGTGGCTGTTTTAATTTCGTGTGAAACTACATTTCAGTTTGAGTGCGATTAGACCGACTGGTGAACATTTATCCGATTATCGGGTTCTATTCGCTGATCATGTCAATACGGCTGTTAATTTTTTGAGCTCAAATGCTACTTATGCGCAACTTTGCGTGCGATTGTTATCAGATGTGCAAATTTGTGAGTGTGAATTCCCAACCGTATACGTTCGGATAGTACTACCGATCGGGTGGTCAATTCTATCGGAACATCGAAATTGATAATATTATCATGCTATGGCATTCACATCGCCTGAAAAATGAATTCGACCACTGGTGGTATTTTACCTAAAAGTACGACATCAATTGTTGGTAATTCGGTTATTCTGGGCGAGGTGTGCCTATTCATGCCGAGATTTGAATTTTTGTCGGCTTACTCGACTCAGAGTTATTCCTCAGGATGAGTTTAGCTGGTTCAATCGTGGTTTTAGCTCGAAATTACTAAGTTCGTTTTACTGCGATTTATTCACAAGGGACGAATTTTCGGTGAACTTAGTACTTTTCGCTCTATTTATAATTCCTACAGTTCTCAGATGATACTAAAACCTTAGAAGTAAAATTTGAAAGTTCTGCGAGGAACGAACTGACGCTAGACGTTATTTTCGGACGATTAGAAATGACGACCGGTGAGTGTTGAGTACTATAACTTTTTGGAATAACACAAGACGAGCGAGGTTTCGGCTACCTTAATCATTGCGAAGGCTCACTAGCAACATTTTTTGAAAAATCGTACTCGTTTCAGTCGTACTACTTTTACTTTTTCGATTTAAGTCTCTACTCTTCTCTCCTGTTGCGACAGATCAGTCAGGAAACCCCCACAATGACCCGATCCCAACCACTGCGACGCTGAAGTATCATCCGACCTTCTGGCAAGAGGAATAACTAGTGTCCCTCGAGCTGTGGCCAGATGAACCTCAGCTTCGCGGAATGCATTAAAATTCATAAAAATTATTAGAGTTCATTATCAAAAAAAATAGATGCATTATCTACAAGTCATAAAAATTTTGTTAACTCATAAAAGCTTTAAATTAACGTAAATTAATCAATGGTGAGCAAAGAAAGACACATTTAAATATTTAATTTACGAAAAAGTATCCATTTTATATCTAAATTCTACAAACATAAATAAAATTTTACTTTCTATATCAATAGTTATTCTTCCTTGAAAATTCAACGTTGAGTCCTCGAATGATTCGTTTCGTGATAATTATCCTTAAATTAGTTCTTGTTGTATAGCTCTGGATCCTTGAAATGCGGTAGAAGTCTTAATGATTGTTGGGTTAACACTGTGAATGTATAAAATGCATAACTTACCTTAATGATTGTTGGGTTAACACTGAAAATTTTATTTCAGTGTTTCCCTTATATACCTAATTTTTCGTGTGTGTGGACCAATCAAAATTGACGCTGTTTAATTATTTATTTTAATTCGATTTCTTTGTTTTTTGTTGGTTTTCTTATTGTTTCTTTATTGTTTCTTTATTTTTTTATTTATTTTCTTATTAATTATTTAATTTTATATTATTTTACTATTTTTCTCGGTTTTCTTATCTTGATTTTTCATTTTTATTTTTTTTGTTTTAATTCTCTCTGGTTAATTTATCATTATTTATTTCTAGTGTAATTAACAAATTTTTTAGAAAATTTATTAGAAAATTTTTTTAATTTATTTTCTAATTTATTCATGATCTTTATATTATTTCTTAGTATTTTTCTCCTATGATTTTTGATTATCGTGCTTTTCTTTTTAGCCAACAGTATTATATTGTTTGTGATAAAATTGGTGAACGTCCAAGTGTAATAATAGGCATAAATAATAACTTTAAGAATTTTTTGTTGGATACAGTAGCTAGAATGAATGTGATTGATAGTTCGATTATAAAAGAGATCAGAAATCCAATTTTAAATGAACACGGAAACAAAATTATAAAGTTTGGGAAGACTCAAGGTTAGAATAAATATAGGAAATAGAGAAGAAAATATTGTTTTTGTTGTAGTTGAAAATGTATATCCATCGATAATTGGAAGAATCGATTTATTACGTAAGTTTGACATTAAATTAATGGAGGTTATCGAAAATAACAGTGCAAATGCAACCGAATATGATAATAATATAGAAATATGCAACATCGAAACCAAATTTGGGAAAAGAACGAGCGATGAACTTCTATTTAAAAGAGCAATAGAATTAATAGGATTAAGTTGTGACAACAAGCTTTATGGAGTAATAAAAAAATGCCGAAGTATTTATGATAGATAAATGGGATATAGGCAAAACTAATCTATTAAAGCATGATATTAAAAATGTTGAAGGACCAATCCATTTGAACCCAATAAGTCAGCCAGTCCACCTAGATGAAAAGATTGAAGAATCTATTAAAAATGTGGAAGAATACGCCGTTAGTATGTGTCTGGAAGAAGGAGAAAAATGATATTCGATTATGTTTCCATTTTAGAAGTTTAAATAAAATGACGGAAAGACAAATCTTCACAATGCCTAATATCGAACAGATGTTAGATTCATTAAATGGATCAATGTACTTTAGCACTATTGATCTGGGAAGCATGTATTATCAAGTTGAATTGACAGCAAATTCGCAAGAAAAGACAGCATTCTCAACAAGATCTGGCCTGTTCTGCTTTAATAGGATGCCATTCGGAATTGCTGCTGCTCTAGCTACATTCCAAAAATTAATGAATATGGTTTTAGGAAATTTATTATGGAAAATTGCTATAGTATATTTAGATGATATTTTAATATTCTCAAAAGACAAAGAAGATCATATAAAAAGAATAAATGAAGTATTAGAAAAAATAAAAGAAGCAGGATTGAGAATAAATCCTAAAAATGCAAATTTTTGGTGAAGGAGACAAATTTTCTTGGTCACATTATAACTTGTGAATGTGTTAAAGTCGATGAAGCTAAAATCGAAGTAATAAAAGGGTTTCAAAGACCAAAAATGTTTAAAACAATTGAGGAGTTTCTTAGGACTGTGTAATTATTACAGAACGTTTTTAAAGAATTATTCAAAATTCGCAAGAATATTAGAATCGATGTGTGGCAACAATAAAGACAAGTTAGTTTGGTCACAAGAATGTCAAGAATGTCATCAACTGCACCAGTTCTAATATTTCCTGATTATGAGAAAGAATTTATTTTGGATACAGATGCTAGTTTCGACACCATAGGAGCTGTTCCGTCACAGATTGATGATCTAGGTAATGAACGTGTTATTGCCTATGGTTCACAATAGATGAGTAAACATGAAATAGGATACTGTATCACGAGAAAGGAACTTTTAGTAATTTATTACTTGGCACAGCATTTTAAGCACTATCTTTACGGCAAGCGATTCCAGCTAAGAACGGACCACAAGGCTACAACATTTATGATAACAACTAAAAAACCTATAACGCCACAATTTCAGACATGGATTAGTAGTAGTTTAGATATGGACATTAAATATCGGAAAGAAATTAATCATACGAACGCTGATGCGTTATCGAGAGATAAATGTGGGAGATGTACACAGTGTATGGAAATTATGGAAACAAAGACAGAGAAAGTGAAAACCAGATTGCTGGCAATGACAGCTACTAAACATGGATTTCAATGGCAAAAAGGTGATTAAGAGATAGATCATATGAGAAAAGCAATTGATAAAAATGAGACAAGATTTAAAATCAACGAAGATTTAATTTTAACAAGAGAAAATAAAATTTGAATTCCAAAAGAAAATAGAATAGTATTTGTCAAAGACATGCACAAAATGCTGTGTCACGCTAGATGTAAGAAGGTAATCGATTATATAAAAGTTAATTACGATATGGAGTTGAATCAGCAATATTATATATATATATATATATATATATATATATATATATATATATATATATATATATATATATATATATATATATATATATATATATATATATATATATATATATATATATATATATATATATAACTGGCGCAAAGAGAAATCTTCGCTTCTCCTGCATAGTACTGATGAGAGACAAAAGCTCGAAACTAGTCTACTATTGGGATTTGCACTAGGTATCACAAAGCTTGTAATGTTTTTTAAAAATAAAAAGAAATGTTTAAAAAATTGTGTATTGTTAGATAATTCAAAGATTGGTAAATTAAAAATACAGCTAACCCCTAAAGAACAAGATACTTGAAGAACATAAGTTTCGAAGAACACAGATACCTTTCTCTGAATTACACGGTTTCAAACTCAACGTTTTTCGAGTAATTCATTATGAATGTGTCATTTCTTTGAATAAAATAGGGCGTTACGATCAAATGCAAAATTATTCAGATTTATAAGGTAATTATAAAGTTTATCACGAAATTTTAAAAGTCATGTCCATAATTTTTCAATTCAATTCCATTTCAATTGAAAGATTAATTGTGTTCTTCATAGGTTACCTGTATATTCATGATATAAAAGTTCCAATATTTATTTCTGTTGAGTCGGGGACTATTATGTAATAATAAATATGCGATATAAGACATGTTTCGGACATACAATAACATACACACATCAAATCATTCATAATTGATCAACTTATATGTGTGTAATACAAAAAAGGTTTCCGCAACTTTGAAAAAAAGATTGCGTTCAGAGACACACATACAGCTAAGATGTAACTTTATTTACATGTAGGGTAATACATGTTCTTACTGCAAATGACAACTTCAAGTTTTATGTGGTAAAACAGACAACCTGAAACTTCTTAAACAGTTCCCAAAAAAATCTCAAAAATATAATATGTATTTCAAACAGGTACATGTGAACAGTCTGGACCGCTGGATCGTTTCCATATTATAATTAATTTAAACCAATTCTCATATTATAGATCATTTCAAGAATCTCCCGGTACCGAAAGATTATTACAAAGCAACGAACACGACATTCATCTGGATGGGAAATATTGGTCCGTATGTCGGTTACAATAATGAAACATTTATCCAATGAAACCACAATTGATTGGTTGTGTTGAATATTTCTATTTCAATAATCAACCAATCGCATTGAAGAATCAAAACAATCAAATTTTCCCATCCTGCACCAGCCAGACCGTGACGGAACATGTCAACAATCGGACAATGAAGTCATCCAGATCAATAAATGTGCAAATATATGATTGTTCCTTGCCGGGAATTAATGCCAACCGTTGCGATCCAATCGGTGAGGAATTTCTAAATTCTAATTGATTATTAAATTAATTAATCAATGAATACTTTCAGAACTGCCCGTCTATAAAGATTCCAACCAATCATATCACAGATATGAGAATAATAATTATAATAAAACAATAAAAATATCCTTAGTTTGGAAGCAACTTTATTCGAAAGAATTTTGTTTGATGGAGATCAAATTGAGGTGAGATTGTGTTGGGTTAAATGGATTGTCATGGACATATTCTAGAAATGGGACAATAATATTTGTTGTCAATAATATTAATGTTGTTGGCATGTACATGTACAATACTGATGCCGATACTAATCCGTCTCTCAAATTATTGGATAAAATATCATTGGATAAAATAAATAAATTATCCATGGCATTCGGAATCTCAGAATTTATGGTCAAGGTGATTTGATGAGTATCCGGCAATTTCATTTGTTTTAATATTGTAATGGCAGATATTTAACGGGATCCAGATTCATAAATTTATTACTGATTCAATTGGCGCACCAATCAAAATCAATGTCGGAAAATCCCGTAATAAACAAATTTGCAGAACATTTGAAGGAATTCTGGGTTTGATTATTTGTATTCTGTAATTGGTTGATGGATGTTGGAACAGGTTTCCAATACGATTCATCAGATTTCACGAGATCCGGGAACGGAAATATGAAAGCTGCGGTTCACGGCAATAATTCAGTAGTTGTTAGTTTTATCAAAATTAATAATGCAATTCTTACAATTGTGTATAATCTAATTAATTGGATATTAAAAGCCATGAAGCGTTGAGCTGTGTAGAAATGTCAAGTGTGACCTCGTGATTTTAGACCCGAAATGAAATCCTAAAAATGGATATTCCTATATAATTTGTTAGAAACGTTAATGCTGTTTATGCCTGTTTATGCCTGTTTATGCTGCCAAATTACTTAAATTATTACCAAAGAGTTTCTGATTCTTTTTCAGAGATAAATGGCGTAGGAATATGTTGGCGGAGATCTGTGGAATTTTGTAGAAATTGTCCGCCATACAAATGAAGGAAATGAAATTAAATAATGTTGAAAACTGTGAAACTATGACTAAGCCTGTTACAGAATATTCATAGAATGTAGATGTCAAATGCCACGAAGGTCTAGGTTACCATAAAAGAAAAATAAAATCCTTAATTGCTTAGTTTTAAAAAAGGTAGTTATTAGCTATTACTTTAAAGTTTGTTTATTCGGACCAACGTTATCATAGATTTTATGTAGAATATTCAAAATGATTATCTCATAATTATATATGTTACCGTTAAATTATGAAATCCGTTATTTCATAGAATACCTAGTTATTCTATGAATTTACTGATCGTGTCCGTTAAAGTGTAAAACTCTCTTGTATTTCATGGTCTAACCGGTTATTTCATAGAATAACGATTTGCCGCCCGTTGAAGTGTAAAATAATCTAAAAAAAACGTCGAATTCAAAAAAAAATTTATGAACTGCATTTATGAACTATTCCAGGCCATTTGGAGAGAATTTGTGTTTTTGTTTTAGAAATAATGTTCTTTATAATTCCAAGTGTCATTTTAGTAAATACCATTTATACGCTGCATAAATTAAATAAATTGCTTCTTTTTCATTTTAATTGTCTCTCATTAGTTAATTTATAGAATAACTAGTTAAAGTGTCAAATTATTAACATATCACACACTTTAACAGACACGATCAGTTATTTCATGGAATAACTAGGTATTCTATGAAATAACTACATGATATACTTAGCGGTAACATATACAGAATGTAGAGTATCAAAATGGTAAAATGCAATTCATATAATATGAAACTTTTTCAAATTTAAAAATTCACCTAACAAATATTTTTCGTATTAAGTATTATATCGTATCATAATCTACGATTTAATTAGGCCACAACCAAGGAAGAATATGAGTATAGAATGTTTGAGACCATTCCGCATGAATCTGGAGGAGGTAAATTAGCACCAGACTTTATCCAATATTTTATCCAAAATAAAATATAAATTATTGTGAAATCGGCAATTAAAACACAAATCAAAATATTACGTAAATTATTGCTAGATAGTAGTAGATAAATGTGTGGACTCCATCCCAGCAGGAATCCTGGCCTCTCACAATTTTGTTTTTGCGAATATGTGGGGATACTTTTTTAGGTAACCCACCCATAAAAAATAGTTTTGTTTTAATCAATGATTATCTAATATTTTTAAATTGTGATTTAATCGTTGATTGTGTAATTTCTTGATTTTTAGTTTCAATCGTCGCTTATGTAATCATTTAAATTTTGTTTTAATTATCAAATAACGCAATATTTAAAAAATTTTAAATCGCTGATTACATCATCAATTGAAGATATAAAAGAAAATGAAAAACAATTTTTGGGGAATTTTGTAGAACTTGCAAAAGTGACAATGAAGTTAATATGGAAAAATAAAACCTACATATGAAACAATTTGTTATTCTGACTTTATCATTTCTATACGAGTCCAATTTCTTTTAAGCCTCACCACGTACGCAAAAGTGATTTGTAATGAATTATCTATTAGCCATATTTTTAGTTCGATTAAACTCCTTGGTTAAACACAATTTAAATGATTATTTATGAAAAATAAAATAGATTTATATATATTTTCTTCCAGTCTAAATTTAATTGGATTCTGATCGGAGGTTTCTCAACAGTCATGGCAGCATTATTCATCTTATATTCGATTTTTAGAAAGCAAATGAAAAGAAGATTCAAAGAGTAAATATTCAATTTTATTAAAACAAATTTTACTATTTTCCTCATCAAGAATACGGAGAGTCCAGAGGCAACCGCGCCATTTCGAATCTGTAGGAAATATTTATTCGATATATCCTATTAATGAAAGCAGTGAATATGGAAGGGTTGAAGATGCGGAATATGCACTTATGAAATGATTCAAAATCAAATATATTTATTTGTTTTTAATTTATTTTAATTTAAATCAATAGAATAATTTATTTGCATAGTTCATAGTAGATTCGATTCTGGAAAATGACAGACAGGATGTGAACATGAACATAAATTATCAAAATATAAATGCATTTAAGTAAAAATAAATCTGATAATTAATTATATATATGATTGATATGTAATTTGTTTAGCAGTTAATTCGGGTTTGTTAACACGGTTCAAAGGTTTTTCACGCGTTCGATATTTGAACCGTCAATCTATTTATATATCGATTGCTATTGGTTGATTTATGTCAGCCAATAATATTCTGAAATAATCCAACCTGTTACAAAACTTAGCAGCTTCTATAATCTAGAAAATAAATCAATAATTTTGTACACCAAATTTCATTGGATAATATTTTATATAGCCAATTTGACTATAAGTCAATACAAAACATTTGGTCTCGACAATGTTATGACGGATGTTCTGCTTTGGCTGGCAAAGATAACGGCGTTCAGGCAATTATTAGAAAAAAGTATCAAAGCTGCATTGATATCACAGGCTGAATTTGATAGTGAATGACTTACACTTCTTCCTTGAGTTTTGAAATATTATGGCAACTATTAATCATTACTATAAACATACTCGACTTCAAGATCCTGAAAGAACTTAAACGTACCGATCTTCCAATTCGGATTGCACATAAATCTTGGACATTGAGAAAAGCTCTGGCAGGCAACATAAATAGAGAAAACAATTGCACAATGAAAAACTGCCAGACACCGAAAGATATGTGCTTTAGAAAAAACATCGTCTATTGCATCACGTACATGTATGCATGGAAATCTACATTAGAAGTACACTTAGGACCTTGCACCAAAGAGTTAAGGAACATCTAGATCCTGGTGGAACATCCTCGATAAACAGACATCTCCAACAATGTTAATCAACAGAAGAAAGAAAAAATAGTTCAATCAAAATCACAACTAATGGAAACATCCAAAACAAAAAAAAATCAACACTAAATACGAAATCAATGAAATCATGAATTTGATCTGTTGTCATTGACCTTGAGAACAACTGATAATATATAAAAATATAATAAATTAAAAAGTAATAATTAAAATAATATAGAAAATTTTAGGAAATATACTTTCAAAAGATAGGATTTAAAAATCAAAATTGACACATTTATTGAAATATTTAAATAGCGTATATAAATAGTTATTGGAGGCTTTATTTTAAAATATTTTGAAATATTTTATTAGGCTTCTAGAAGCTAATTATAGAACCTTTAAAAAATTTTAAAAAATTTTAGTTTGTCATTTTGAATTTTAAATGATATTTATTTTATTTTTAATTTTAAGCTTAAATAAAATTTTTAAAAAATTCAGAAAAAGATCATTATATTATATCATATTTATAACCAATGAGAATTAAGAAAAAGGAAATAAAAGAAATATATAAATGTATTTTCGGGAAGAAGATTGCTAAATTCTAGGATTTTGACAAGGACTATCTTATAGTCAAAATTTTTTCATTAAAGACATTATTCGCAGCAAAAGGCTTAAATTATCAATTTATTGTATTATTATTATTATCATTATTAGGATTCTCATCCGTTTTTAAATCACTAAATAATTCCATAAATTTTATTTAATAAAAGATATCTCAAAAAACTAGTCTGATCTTATTTTTGTTATTTAAACAAATTTCAGATTTTCTTAAAATATTTCTTTGATAAAAATATTTTTTAAAATTGATAAATTTCTTCTTTTTAAAATATTTTTCAATAAAAATATTTTTAAAATTTTTACCAAATTTCTAATTAATCTTTAAGAATCTTTTAACTTCCTCATATCCCCCTCCTTAAGAAATTTTTTAAGTTTTTCCACGTTTCTTTCAATCCTTTTACCATTCTCGTTTCTTAAGATATATCGTCTGTCATGCACTTTCTCGATTACTTTATATGGTCCCTCATATCTGTCCTGGCTTTTGTTGCGTGTTTCTAATTTCACTAACACATCATCTCCCACGTCAAATTTCCTTGTTTGTTCTTCTTGTTCTTCCTTTACTTGTTTTTCTTTTGACCCGTACCATTTCTCCCTGCTAATCTTTTTTCCAAAAACTATCTCTATCGGGCTTATTCCTGTCGTTTTTAGTTTGGTTGCATTTAATGTAAATTCGACTTCTGGTAGTATCTCTGCCCAATCCGTCTTCCTTCTGTCTCGTAAAGTAGCATTTATCAGCTCTCGTATTGTCCTGAATTGCCTTTCTATCTGTCCATTTGTTTGGTGATGGTATGGACTCGAAAAACATAACTTAATATCAAGTTTCTTTGTGAATTCTCTCAATATTCCTGATTCAAACGCCTTCCCACAATCAACTTTTATCTCCTTTGGACACCCAAATCTTAAAATCCATTTTTCTAAAATCGTTTTTTTTATTGTTTCTTCGTCTTTTCTTGTTATAGCTGTCAGGACTTGATACTTACTATACTGGTCTATTATACCCAATATATACTTCTTACGTCCTTTTGTTTCTTGCATTGGTCCACATATATCCACGAATATAATTTCGAACATTTCGGTTGATTCTAATTTTTTTACTGGTTCCTTCGTTGTAATTGTTATAGCCTTGGTTTTTTGACAAGTCTCACAACTTCGAATAGTTTCCTGAATCTGACTACACAGGTTTTTCCCAATATATCTATCTTTCATATAATCAGCTATCTTCTCGACTCCAGCATGACACAATAGTCTATGTATTTCCTTTATGGTTTCTTGTATCTCGTTTTCAGGTATCATCGTTTTCTTTCGTAATTCTTCTTCCAAATTTATTTGTTGATTGGTGCTTCTACCTTCTTCTCTGATCGAGTCTAGTAATCTAGTTTTTATCTTTCCTTTCTTAGCTTCTTCGTGAGCCATTTGACATTGAACACACGTTTCACATTTAGTTCTGGACACCATGTCTGCATTTTGGTGATTAACACCCTTTCTATATTCAACGATTATATCCAAACTGCTCAAATAATTGATCCAGGTTTGGAATTGTGAAGTAATTGGCTTCTTGGTTGTCATCATAAACGTGATCGCCTTGTGGTCTGTCCTTAGCGTGAATCTTCTTCCGTAGAGATAGTGCTTAAAATGAATACAAAAATAGTATACCGCCAATAGTTCCTTCCTTGTAATGCAATATCCTTTTTCATGGCTCGTCATCGAGTGTGATCCATACGCAATTACTCTCTCCTTTCCATCTTTATCTCTTTGCTAAAGCACTGCTCCAATGGTATCAAAACTGGCATCAGTATCTAAAATGAACTCCTTTCTCAGATCCGGAAAGCATAGAATCGGTGCCGTTGTAAGTGCTAACTTCATTCCCTCGAATAAGTTATTCGTTCCTTCAGTCCATTCCAGTTTTTTGTTACTCGGACCGCTACATAATTGTTCTAACATCCTTTATTTCTTTGCACACTCACTTATGAATCTTCTATAATAATTTCAAATGCCTAGAAAGCTTCGAAGTTTCCTTACGCAACTTGGCTTCCCAAAGTTTTGTATAGCCTGAATCTTAGAAGGATCAGTTTTTACTCCTTCTTTACTGATTATGTGTCCTAAGAATCTGATTTCTTTCTTTATTATTTGACACTTTTCTGGGTTAATCTTTAGTCCTGCTTCATCGATCGCTTTTAATACTTCACTGAGTATTGTATAATGTTTTTCTTTACTATTCGAATAAATCAGAATATCGTCCAAATAAACCATTGCCCCATTTATTTTGCCTATTACCTTTGTCATCATTTCCTGGAACGTACCTGGTGCTGCAGCGATTCCGAACGGCATTCTATTGAAACAGTATTGCCCTTTCTTTGTTGAGAATGCTGTTTTCTCTAGTGATTCTTTGTCTAACTCCACTTGGTAATATGCATTACCAAGATCGATTGAGCTAAAATAAACGGACCCTCCTAACACATCTAACATCTCGTCTATGTTTGGCATTGGGAATGCCTGCCTCTCTGTTACTGCATTCAGCTGTCTGAAATCCAAGCATAGCCTAATATCTTTTTTCTCTTTTTTCCATACGCAGATTAACGGCGTATTCCATGGAGAGTTGCATTTCCGTATAATCCCGTTTTCGTACAAATTTTGTATTGGTTCTTCAATTTTTGTTTCCAAATTCAATGGTTGACGATATGGTTTTATGTTTATCGGTTCATCTCTTGTAATTATCTTATGTTTTTCCAAATGAGTGCGACCCACATCCCATTTATCCGTCATAAACACGTTTCCACTGTTCGTTATTATTTCCTTCAATTTACTATCCTCATCAATCTTTAGATGTTCCAACGCTCGCGTCAATCTTTCTCCATCCTTTATTTGTCTGCCGAATTTTGCTTCAATGTTACAAATATAGTTCTTGTCTTTTTCACTAGATTCGATATCTTTCTTTTTTGTCAGCCTATATCCAAATGCTTCTTGTAATTCTACTCCTCCAATCACCTCTGGTGTCACTTTATCCGCCACAATGAATCTAACTTCCTTAGAAATATCTCCGATAGTTACTTTAACCTTTGTTCTTCCAATTGTCTCTATCGTACTTTCGTTTGCACATCGTAACTTATCGTCGCTTCTCATCAATTGTTGTCCTCGTAACTTGTTAAAACAGTTCACACTCATTACGTTTATTCGTGCTCCGGTGTCTAATAAACAGTCGAAAATTTCCCCATTCATCATTACTGTTACACTAGGTCTTCCCTGTAGCTTGTTATATACAATTTCTACCTCCTGCCCCGTTTCAATTGTTCCAATTCTTTCCACTTCCTCTTCAAACCTTACTCTCCTTAGGAACCTGTATACTTTCTCACTTACCCTTCCTACATTCTCCCACTTTTCTACCCCTTGAGGATATCCCGTCCAACCAACTCCTCTACTGGTGGAGCCCTTTTGTTTGGGTACGTCCTACTAAAATTATCTTCATTTGTCTCTACGCACGATTCCATTTCCTCTTTTTCTTCGATTTCATTTATCCGGCTGTATCTGTTTCCAACCAAAACATCTTGGATATTTTTTATCTGGACAATTCCTACTGATATGTCCGCTTCTATGACATGTCCAGCACTCTATCTTACTTCTTACTGGACATTCTATTTTCGTGTGGCCTATTTTGTGGCATAGCCAGCACTCTGGTTCTTCTCGTCGCCTGACTTCTTCTCTTTCATCTTTCTGCTTGAACTGTCCTCTTCTCTGTGGATCCTGATAGACCACTCTTGCATAACTTTTCAAAGCGTTGATATGATCTCTCTGCCTGTCCACTTTATCCATCAGAATTAATGTTTCCTTTATCTCCTCTGTGCTTTTTATCTTCCGCAATATTACTTCTTTCTCAACTTCTTTATTCTCAGCACATAATATCAACATCTTTGCTGTTATTTTCTCTTTGGTGAATTCTTTGTTCTCAAACAACCTTTCAACAAGGTCCTCCACTTTTTTAAATATGTTTCAATCTCTTCGCCTCTTCTTTTATAATTCAATAAACTTTCCATATCCTTTATTACGTCTCTTTCGTAATCAAATGCCATTCGTAACCTGGCTTGAAATCCTTCTGCTTTTTTAACTGTTTTCGCATATTTCTCCAATAGATCCTCGTCGATCATGCATGCGGTTAATCTTTCCTGTTCTTTTTTATTGATGCCTTTAGCATCGAAATAGATCTCGGATCTTCTGATGAATTTTTCCAAGTCATCACCTTGACAGAACACTTTTGGCAATAATCTTTCGGTAATCGTGTCGGTGTTTACCGCTGCCACCATATTAGGATTCTCATCCGTTTTTAAATCACTAAATAATTCCATAAATTTTATTTAATAAAAGATATCTCAAAAAACTTGTCTGATCTTATTTTTGTTATTTAAACAAATATCAGATTTTCTTAAAATATTTCTTTGATAAAAATATTTTTTAAAATTGATAAATTTTCTTTCTTCTTTTTAAAATATTTTTCAATAAAAATATTTTTAAAATTTTTACAAAATTTCTAATTAATCTTTAAGAATCTTTTAACTTCCTCATAATCATTATTATTATTATTATTATTATTATTATTATTATTATTATTATTATTATTATTATTATTATTATTATTATTATTATTATTATTATTATTATTATTATTATTATTATCCGATTTTTCCGTGCTATGAAATGATTGAATAAGAAACAAATCTGTGAGAAAATTTAACAACAAATGGTACCGGAAAGATTGTTGTGTGAAACCTGCCTCTATTTACTTATATATTCGTAAACAAGTTCAAACATTTAATTAATCATTGACATAACAATGTTTCAATTTCGCTCATTGTGCATTGTAATGTGCATTATAATGCCAATAATCCTGCTCTCGTCACTCGCCAAAGGCACTGATTACATTTATCACGAATTGAATGGTGCTATTAAACATTCAGAATGGAATCTTTCTTTACTCACCAAAAATTTTGAAGGAATAGCTTTATACGCCACCAATGCGAATCAAAGTTTTATAATAAAATTACATTCAAAAAATCGGATAGGAACAGTTACTATATATGAAATGGCCTCTACTAACAGGATGAGAAGTAAGTATTAATAAAATGGATATATTATTTGATCCTTCCGGTTCCAGTTAACTGTGCTATTGAACCGATCAATCATTTGACTATTTTCATGAGTTTCAATAACATGGGAATTATCCTCAATTGCAGAAATGCAACGAATTTGACTCCTTTATCCTCAGATGTTGGAGGTATTTGTTTGAATTTTAATCGAAATTAAACTTTTGAAATCAATCCACCCCTGGCTGCACGTTTTCTAAATTAAAATTAAGAATGAGTATTTTGAGGTTAATGAAACTATCTGTAGAACACCAAGCTACAGATAAAATAGAGTTACACAATGTCATTGACTAGTTTACAAAAAGGAGAGCAAGAAAATATCGTTGTAAAGATTTTAAAACTATGTGGAATAAATTTCATGGAATACAAAAACACTTCGCGTATAGAAAATAAATAAAAAACTTAAATTCATTTCAAATATAAATCAGCGCGTATTTCAAACTCTCACAAATCGTGAGTAACAATGTTACAGTGTATCACGTTGCATAAAGTTTCAATTCCTTGAACATTTCTTCTGTGTTTAACATTGTAAATATATTGCAAATTTAAAATATTTATTTATAAAATTATAAAATATTATTTGTAATTTATTTTTTGAAATAAAAAATAATAAAAAATGCTAAAACTAAAATTATTGAAATTTTTCCATAATCATAATAAAAAGAATGTTTTAAAAAATTGTGTATTGTTAGATAATTCAAAGATGGGTAAATTAAAAATACAGCTAACCCCTAAAGAACAAGGTACTTGAAGAACATGAGTTTCGAAGAACACAGATACCTTTCTCTGAATTACACGGTTTCAAACTCAACGTTTTTCGAGTAATTCATTATGAATGTGTCATTTCTTTGAATAAAATAGGGAGTTTCGATCAAATGCAAATTTATTCAGATTTATAAGGAAATTATAAAGTTTATCACAAAATTTGAAAATCATGTCCATAATTTCTCAATTCAATTCCATTTCAATTGAAAGAAATGGAAGTTTGAACTCATTTGAGTGTAAAGTGCAGGAGATTCTGAATTTCAAATCTTTAATATTTTCTACCAAGTTTTTATGAGTTTTTGATAAAATTATTTTCTACCTTTTTTGAAATTTTTAATTTACAAAATATCTGCAGAAAATCAAAAGATAGTTTGAAAGAAGTTTACAATTTCATTTGAAACTGAAGTAAAAGTTTTCGACCGACTAATGAAAGGAGAATAGTTCAACCAATTAATTGTGTTCTTCGGGGGTTGTTCTGTATATTCATGATATAAAAATTCCAAAATTTATTTCTATTGAATCGGGGGCTATTTTGTAATAATAAATATGCGATATAGGACATGTTTCGGAAATACAATAAAATACACTCATCAAATCATTCATAATAATTTATTTATATGCGTGTAAAAAAGAATTTTCTGCGACTTTTAAAATAGGAATGCGTTTTTGGACACCTATGCAGCTCAGTTGTAACTTTATTTACATGTAGGGTTATAAAGGTTCTTACTGCGAATGCCAAATTCCAGTTTGTTGCGTTAAAACAGACAACCTGAAAACATCTCAAAAATATAAAATGCATTTCAAACAGGTACACGTGAACTATCTGGACCGCTGGCTCGCTTCCATATTATAATTAATTTAAACCAATTCTCATATTATAGATCATTTCAAGAATCTCCCTGTACCGAAAGATTATTACAGATCAACGAACACGACATCCATATGGATGGGAAATATTGGTCCGTACGTCGGTTACAATAATGAAACATTTAATCCAATAAAATCACAATTGATTGGTTGTGTTGAATATTTCTATTTCAATAATCAACCAATCGCATTGAAGAATCGAAACAATCAAATTGTCCCATCCTGCACCAGCCAGACCGTGACGGAACATGTCAACAATCGTACAATGAAGTCATCCAGATCAATAAATGTGCAAATATATGATTGTTCCTTGCCGGGAATTAATGCCAACCGTTGCGATCCAATCGGTGAGGAATTTCTAAATTCAAATTAATTATTATATTAATTAATCAATGAATACTTTCAGAACTTCCCGCCTATAAAGATTCCAACCAATCGTATCACAAAAATGAGAATAATAATTATAATAAAACAATAAAAATATCCTTAGTTTGGAAGCAACTTTATTCGAAAGAATTTTGTTTGATGGAGATCAAATTGAGGTGAGATTGTGTTGGGATAAATGGATTGTCATGGACATATTCTAGAAATGGAACAATAATATTTGTTGTCAATAATATTAATGTTGTTAGCATGCACATGTACAATACTGATGCCGATACTAATCCGTCTCTCATATTATTGGATAAAATATCATTGGATAAAATAAATAAATTATCCATGGCATTCGGAATCTCAGATTTTATGGTCAAGGTGATTTGATGAGTATCCGGCAATTTCATTTGTTTTAATATTGTAATGGCAGATATTTAACGGGATCCAGATTCATAAATTTATTACTGATTCAATTGGCGCACCAATCAAAATCAATGTCGGAAAATCCCGTTATAAACAAATTTGCAGAACATTTGAAGGAATTCTGGGTTTGATTATTTGCATTCTGTAATTGGTTGATGGATGTTGGAACAGGTTTCCAATACGATTCATCAGATTTCACGAGATCCGGGAACGGAAATATGAAAGCTGCGGTTCACGGCAATAATTCAGTAGTTGTAAGTTTTATTAATCAAAAAACTGATACGCGTGTAGATTAGTTGAATTATAGAAACAGCTTTACTCAAAATAACGGCCTCTTTTTATGTTTCTGGTGATCTCTGAAAATAAAATTTATATTCAAGTAGGTGTCAAGATAAAATTACACAAAAAATTTCACAAGGAATTAACGAAAAGAAATTACACGTATAAAAATTAAACAGGATTATTACACATAGAATAAATATTACAAAAGATTGCATTTCATTTTTCATAGTTAAAAGAAAGTATTTGATTTCACAACCAAATAATTAAAAAAAATTTAAATAAAACTTAAAGTATATAAAAATCTTAAAAAAAGAAAAAATGATGCAGCTTCTGATGGGAAACATGGGTGAACTATATCCGAATATTTTTATCTATTAAGGATTTAATCTATTGGCTACCAGAGATAATTTCATTCGGAAACTGGATATCAAGCCTTCGCAGAAATAAGCTTTAAGGAACAAGAAAACTGGTATCTAATAATTGCGATTCAAGGATATAAAGTCAATATTAATGATGTCCTTTTTCCTATTTTTGAAATTACAAGTGCTAGAAATGCAAAATTATTCTAATAAATGTTGTTTAGATGCAAATTTAGCTAATAATAATAATAATAATAATAATAATAATAATNNGCAAACTTTAAGAAAGACATGCTACAAATTTAAAAATGATAATAATCACATCAGAAAAAGTTAAAATAGAAGTATTTAATAATCTGTTAATTTTTATTTAGAAGTTTTAATCAACTTTTATTCGAAAAATTAGAGGAAATAACTGATGTAATAATTAGAGAAATAATGACCATTTTAGAAGCATTGGATCAAGAATGGGAATCTTCTAGTGATTCGGGAATAAATGAAGATTTAAGTGAATGAAGAAATTTTGTCAGATGTTGATGAAACTCTAAATGAACCTTAATGAATGTAAAAATTTTCTGTATTGTGCGGATGATGTTGTAGAAAATATAATGAAAGCAACATGTGGGGATAAAGAATGTTTATGAGTTGATCAATAAATCTTAAATTTGATTATATTTATTTGAAATAAAACAACAACAAAGAAATTTAAACATTTATTATAATTTATAGTAAAGTTTATTGCAAATATACACAAATAATAATCCAGAGGACAGTTTGAAAATGATTTAAAATATTCGAATATTTTCATTTGAATTCTTTCTTTGTGACCCCATTGCCACCAGCGTAAACCATCCACCATTGGCATCTACCCTGGCATCTACTTGTTTAATTGTAATAGGAATATTATCTGCTTCCACTTGAATCTCTTCAGGTATTAGTTTATTAAGGATAGCACCATCAGTATCAATTATTATAACATAATAAGAACTTTTTTTTCAAATTTCACCACTGATTTCTTTTCCATATTCACTTGAAAAAAGCAGCCCGAGAATTCGTGAATATCAAAAACATCGATATATTTACTGATTCATAGTCTTCAAGCTTTTTAATAAATTATCATAACCTCATTATTTGGAGGTACTAATACTAATGTTTTATACATGATTTTAGTGAAAGAATATCTATAGGATTAACATTTAAAAAGAAAGACTTATAGAGAAGTTTGTGAAGAATTATCATTAGGGATAAATAAATTATACTTGTATCAAGTCAAAGCTTTGGAAGATGGAGTTTTGAGTTGAAATGAAATTGAGGAATCCAATAAAACAAATCAAAACATTAATGAAAATATAAACAAGATTAAATATAGCAAGGATGTAGAAAAGAAGTTTAAAAAATGACTAAACAATCAAAAAATGAATACAAATTGAAAAATAAAAATTTATAATTATAATTCTTACTTTATAAGATTTTTAATTTTTCAAAAAATAATGTATCCTCCTATGAAAAATCTGAAGCTCCTAATCCAGAATCATATATTCCAACACCATTCATTTCACAGCATGTAGCTAGTGTTAGAAATGTTGATAATAAATGTTTTGTATGAAATATTAAAAGATTTTCAAAGCTTCATGAAGAGTCGAGTCACAAATTATAATGTCAAGAATAGAAAAATGTTTATATATTATACAACAGGGGTGCCCATAAGGTCGATCGCGATCTACCGGTAGATCGCGAAGGATTTTTTAGTAGATCTTCATAAAAAAAATATTTTTTATATAAATTTAGATTTTATATAAAATTTCTGTTTTATGCTTAAATTTTTTGCCAATTTTCATGTTCTGTGTTCCATTTCTATGGTAATACTAAATAACATTTTTTAATTTTGATTTCACCATTTCCAAATGTTATTTAGTTTAATTTAGTTTAATTTAATTTTGGTTGGTGTAACAAAGTGAAAAATTTTCTTAAGCTTTTTTGTTAAATTAATTTTGTTTAAAAATGCTAAATAAAAAATGCTAAATAAAAAAGCCAAGACTTATCATTATAGCGAAGAAATGGAGAAGGAGTACTTTTTTGTAATGATTAAAGGTAAATGTTGTTGCTTAATTTGTAAAGCTACTATTTCATTACCAAAAAGAGGGAATTTGGAAAGGCATTTCAAGACAATTCATAAGACTTTTGCAGTTGATTATCCACTTGACAGTGAACTACGCAAGTCTAAAATCATGGAACTGAAAACATGCATTTCTTTTCAACAGTCATTTTTTACGAAGCTAACATCCAAATCAAAGTCAGCTACAGCTGCATCTTTCCGAGTAAGCTACATTCTGGCAAAAAATAAGAAATCTTTTAGTGATGGAGTAATTGTAAAAGAAGCATTTTTAGAAGCGGCAGAATCATTATTTTGTGATTTTAAAAATAAATCAGATATAATTTCTGCTATTACTGATATGCAATTGTCCCGTAATACAGTTACACGGAGAGTCCAAGAAATAAGTTCCAATTTAAAAAATCAGTTAATGTTAGACATAGGAAATTGTACCGCATTTTCATTGCAAGCAGACGAATCAACTGATGCGGCTGATATTTCGCAGCTTATAATTTTTATTCGAATGGTCTTTAAAGATTTTTCTACGAAGGAAGAATTATTAACAATTATACCACTCAAAAGTAAAACTCGAGGTGAGGATATATTTCAGAATTTTAAAGCTTATGCCAACAGCATTTAGCTCCAAATTTGTAAGCTTGTATCAATAACAACAGATGGCGCACCAGCTATGACAAGGCGTCACAACGGATTTATAGCATATTGTAGGAATGATTGTGAATTCCCAGATTTTCTTTCCTACCACTGTATTATTCATCAACAAGCCTTGTGTGCTAAAATTCTGAATATGAGAGATATTATGGAAATAACATTCAAAATTTCTAACTCGATTCGTGCAAGAAGTCTTCAGAGACGACTTTTCAAATTACAAATTGAAGAAAGTAATAGCGAAGGTCCAACTGAATTACTGATGCATTCAGATGTAAGGTGGCTAAGTAGAGGAAAATTCTTACAAAGATTTAGAGATTTGCTTTCTGAGATTAAGTTGTTCCTTGCCGCAAAGGTGATGAGTTCAAGCAATTGGAAGATGATGTTTGGCTCTTGGATTTGGCATTTTTAGTAGATATTACTGCAATTCTGAACGAATTAAATCTCGACTTACAGGGTAAGGATAAATTGATATTCGATATGATAAGTTCAATCAATGCATTTATACAGAAGATTCATTTACTTATTACCAAAATAGAAGACAAAAATTTAAGTTATTTTCCAAATATGTTGTCACAATTAAAAGAATCTGAAAATGTCAACTTTAATATTACGAGATATGCGGAACAGATCAAAATTTTGGTTTTAGAGTTCGAGAGACGTTTTCAAGACTTCAAGAAACTTGAAATTGTGGCTGCATTTATGTCCTTTCCGTTTAATCCAAAAATAAAACCAGAAATTGTTGCAGATTCAATTTCAACTTTGTTTAAAATGGATATCCCTATACTTGAAATGGAAATAATCACACTTCAAAATGATATCTTCATTAAATCAAGATCTTCCGAACCAAATGTATGGAAATATCTATCAGAGGATAAATATTCAAACTTGAAAAAATGCTTCGAAAATTTAGTATCATGTTTTGGTTCAACTTATTTATGTGAGTCTGCTTTTTCACATATGAAAATTATAAAATCAAAGTACCGAGCAACATTAACCCTCTCCGTATATTTGTCGAATATATTCGACATTAAAGCAAGATGTCACTTCCAGTTTCATAGGCCATTGCAAAAGTACATCGTTTTCACCGCGCATTATGAAAAAGAAAACAGAAAGATGTGTCCCTTTTCCAGCTTTGAATCCATCGGGATGAAGCTGAAGGCACATTTTGTAACCGTTTTTGTGGGAATAGAACGGGTCACTATAAATATCAGCATTATTTTTTACACGGAGAGGGTTAACAGATGACCATTTGGAATCCAGCCTAAGAAGTTGTCTTAGCACTTATATCCCAAACTACAAAAATCTAGTGGATTCAACCCAATGTAGAGCATCAACATCGAAAAGTTCTATATAAAAATAATTTTCATTAAATTTGATTTCCTAAGTTACATTTTTTTATAATAAATAGTTATATACTTTAATTTTCCATATTTTGACATATATTTGTTTTATTGTGATGAATTTATTGCATTGTAGGTAAATATTATGTAAGTATTAAAAAAGTAGATCGCATACACATTTTGGATGTGAATGTAGCTCTCCTAGAAAAATTAGTGGGCACCCCTGTTATACAACATCAGAGAATATGAGAACAAAGCATGAAAGATTTTGTTGTTTGAATGAGTCAGCATTAATTAAAATGCCTGATGAAAATAAATCGGAAATGTATTTTAAAAAGTATTCAAATCTTTTAAAACCTTTTGTTACAATTTATGGAGATTTTGAAGATGTAAATTATAGCAAGAATTTAAAAGAGAATTTAAAAGAGAATTTAAAACAAGAATTTAAAACAAGTATAATTTAATGAATTTCTATAGTAAATACAATTATTTTTACAATTAAAAAGAATTAAAAACTGAATAAAGTTAAAAACTTTTCAATTTCAATTAAAAAATATTTTACAATTTCATTGACACAAAATATTCCATCAGGTTTTTGTTTAAATGTAAAAAGTAATTATCCTAATTTGATTAAATCAGAAGAATTATTTTATAAAGGTTAATTAATGTGTTGGTAAAATTTGTGAATCCTATCAACAAACTGGGAAATAAATTATTTCATCTATTAAAAACAGATTATGAATTAAACATTTCAAAAGAACAAGAATTCGAATTTCAAAAGGCGAAATACCAAGGTTAGAGATGATGACTATTTTTTTAATAGAATAATTATAGAGGAGTAGCTCATGAAACTTGTAATATTAATTGTAAGAAACCTAAATTAATCCCGGTAATATTCCACAACTTATTTAATTATGACATTCACTTGTTTATAAAACAATTAGCTATTGATGCAAAAAATTCAAAAAAAAAATCAAAAGAAAAATATAAATGTGTAGAATATGGATGTTTAAATTTTATTGATTCGATGAATTTTATATCTGAGTTTAGATTCTATATCAAAAAATTTACAATTTACATGAATTTGAAAACACAATAGAAAATGTTTTGACCAAGTATAATATTCCACAGTGGAATTTCCACTTGAGAAATATATTACTTGTTTAAAAAAAGGAATCTACCCATATGATTATATAGAGTCTTTTAAAAAAATATGATGAAAAAGAGTTAATTTCATTTGATAAATCCTACTCGATATTGAATGATTCAAATATTAATGATGATGAATATAAAAGATATGTGAAAATTGTTTAATTATAAAAATTCAGGAGATTATACTGACATATATTTAAGACTTGATGTCTACATATTAACTAATTGTTTTAAATTTTTTTTAAAGAGATTTTCATTAAATCCTTGTAATTATATAACGATAACAATCAAATAAATATTGACATGAAAGGTTTCTTTGAATATTCCGACAACGGTGACGATGGAATTTAAACTAATGATGACATTTCAAGCAATAGCCCAGTAAACCCTGATGAAATTGCACCTGAAACTGTATTTTCTGAAATAGAAGAGGATTTATTAAGTAAAACAGATCAATGGATGACTGAATAGGCTGATGAAGCAGAAAAGTCAGAAACGCTCAAAAATAAAATTGGAGTTCTAATTCACGATGGATTTGGTAATGATAATCTAAAAGACATTTCGATCCAAGTTAAGGTATCTTTGCGAACGGATTAGGCAGAATCTACGATGACAATTTATCAATCAGGGTGATGAAGAAATATATTTGTGTCATTATAGACTTTTGAAATTTTATATAAAACAAGAAATGGAATTGGGAGAGGAATATCATGTTAGTAGTTTTAGACAAAATCCATTTATGAAAGATTATATTGAGAATAATATTAAAATGAGAAATGCATCAAAGAAAACTAATGATGGGTTTGGTGATATGATGTATAAATTATGAAATAATTCAGTATTTGGTAAAACTATGAAAAATTAATTTACTTACAAATAATAAACAAGATGTAAAAAAGATTTGGTAGAATGATAACAAAACCAACATTTAAAAATTGTACAAAATGCTCAAAAGCTGTGGAAATAGGGGATTATATAAATGAATTTTAGTATATTCTCGAATTGTCTTAACTTCAAATGTATGATACATTTTATAATGTTTTACAACCACATTTTGGAGATAGATTATCGTTGTTTTTAATGGATACTGACTCTATGTTTTTAGAAGTTAAACGGAAAGAGAAATACAAAGATTCATTTAAAGAAATTGAAAGATTTGAAATATTAAATAATTTTATTAATAAATAATTTAAATTATTTACGTATAAAGAAAACCAAATAATTCAATATTAAATCTTGTTGCTATTAAATCAAGAAAATAAAAATAAGTAAATTAAAAAATCTACAAGTATAAAAATAAAATTTAAAGATTATGAAAACTGTCTATATAAAGCATGCGGGCCGCCAATTGATAACCCGCGGGCCGCCGGTTGGCCACTCCTGATATAAAGATTCAGATAAACGAGTAGATATAATTCATAATATTAGATCTAATAATCATATTATTTATCTAGAAAAATCATTGAAAACATCATTAGATAATCGATGCTACTCGTTTCGCCACCACACCCGTATCAATAAATTATTTTTTCACATTTATTTTGTAAGTTAATTAAAAAAATACTAATACACATGAAATATATTAATAAACAGTATATATTTTATAAATTTTTAATAGTAAAACAATATATAAAATAGTTGTTAAATTAAAACAGAAACATTGAAATTAGTTTATAAATAAAGTAGTTTGACGTGATATTTGAATAACATCTATTGTTAATGTTGATTGATTAGATTCCCATTATGCTATTTAGATTCTAGACCAGGGGTCTCAAACTCAACTCACTATGACGGTCAATTTAGGACAAGAACACTAATTCGAGGGCCGCATCAAATTTTTTTATAAAATAAAACAGTACAGAAAAATGCTTAACTAGTGAAATCATATATTTATTCAACTACTATACAACTAGTAGACATTACAACTTGCACATTTTATTCCTAATATGACAGTTTTTTTATATTAAAGCACTGTAGCTTTTTCTTGAGTCAATTAACTTATATGACCACTTAATTGGCGCCATTTTGATTCAACCAGAGCTTTGATGTTTGGTTTAATTTCTTGTGACGAAACCAGTCTCAGTGTTGCGTGCAAATGTTTATCATACAGCCTTGTCCTTAACACAGATTTGAAGGAAAAAACTGTTCACAGATGCAGGAACTTCCAAACATTGCTAAAATCCTTCCACTAGCACAAAATAATTTGGGAAATTTATCTTTATGAAGAAACCGATAAAATTCTGGAATGCCAACATCTGCATACTTTTGCTTCAAAATTGTGTCACATTGAAGATCAACTAATTCCATATGCATGTCCTCTGCAACATTGTCAATTTCAACAGCAAATGGTGTTATAAAAATAGAAAATTGCGGTTCAAGCACTATGAAATCCTTAAACCGCACTTCAAACTGTTGATGTAAGTTAGAAGTTATATTTCCATGCTCTTGCAGCGATTTGGATACAACAACTTCCAAGGAATTTAGAGTTGAAAAATGAATTAAGTTTCCTGCTGCTAACTGTGTTTTAACAAAATCAGTTTAACTTTGAATTACTTAACGCTGTTTTTTTTTGTTTTTACCTGCAATTTCATGTTCAAAGCATTGAGATGATCAGTTAAATCTGTTAGAAAAGCAAGGTCACAGATAAAAGTGGGATCATTAAGCTGTGGAACCTCTTTGTTCTTCATTTTCATAAAAGAGGCAATCTCTCCTCTGAGAGTACAAAAACGCCTCAACACATTTCCACGACTGAGCCATCTAACTTCAGTGTTACACAAAATTTCGCCATATTCATTGTCCATACTTTCGAGGAAAGAAACAAACTGTCTGTGATTCAGCCCTCGTGCACGTATAAAATTAACAATCTTAACAACTACATCTATGACATCCTTCATTTTTATACTTTTACTGCACAAGGCTTCTTGGTGAATGATGCTGCTAAAGTTAGTGTTAAGTATATTGAGACTCTGTAGTTTATTTTTCACTAATCCAACAGCACCAATGTTTTGCGAACACATTGATGGGGCTGACTGTGACAATTTACAAACTACCACGCCTGCCTCTTTGGGGCGGCGATGGGCAGGCGGCGGGCGTGTAGGTTGTTGATTTTAATTTTTTATTTGAATAACTTGCACATGCATGTTTTGTGTATGATTTTAAAATTTTTCTTTTCTCTTTAAAATTTTTCTTTGGAAAATTTTGGGAAATTTGATTTTTGGGGCTTTTTAAAATTTGGGAAATTTTTGAGTTTGGAAAATGTGGGAAAAATAATTTTAGGACTTTTTAAAATTTGTGAAATTTTTGAGTTGGGAAATTTATTTTGGGGATTTTATGATTCGGAAATATTTTGTAAATATTCCATGTGATTTTTTTTAGTAATTTTTTTTAGTAATTTGTTGATTTTTTCCAACTTTTTTTATATAAAAATTTTCAAAGTGTTGTGACCTTAAAATTTTCAAATTTATCCAGGCATTTTTATTTTTCAAAATTTTTTGTAAGTCAAGTGGTGTGACCTTCACTTTAAAGTACATTATCAAAGATTTTTCTATGTCAAGTGGTGTGACCTTCACTTTAAAGTACTTTCATATTTTTAAAAATATTTTTCTAAGTATTTTATTAAAGCTTTTGTTCATTGTCCATTTTCCATGGAAACTATGCATTTTTTCTATATATAGACTATATAATTTTGTGTTCCTTATAAAATTCCGAGTCTAAAAAAAATTTCTCCGGGAGGGGGGCGTAGTGGTGTGAATGGGACATGGTGTGGAAGGGAGATATCCATCTTCTTAGGATAGTGTCAACTTCATGGAAAGTATGCAATATGTTTATTAATAAGTCAAAAACTCCGGTCGAATTGTGTTCCGATCTCGTTTATCAGTTTACATGTAATGAGTGTAATGCCACATACATTGGAGAGACTTCCCGTCATCTCTGTATTCGAGCTCGAGAACATTGTAGACCGAAGGTGAGCACAATAAGGGCTGTGAGATTAACATAGGTATGTCTGATTTTAAAATTTTATTTAAAAATTTCGATAATTATTGGGAACGTGTGATTGTGAGGCGTTGTTGATAAAGTCATTGAATCCAAAAATTAATGTGCAGAATGCAGTGAATACTTGTATTTTAAATGTTTTTAAATAATTTTTTTCTTGTATATTGTATGTATTGATTGTTGTTTTTTTGATAAATTAAATTTTGGATGTTTAAAATTTTTAAAAATAATATATTAATTTAATTATAAATTTTAAAAATAATTATATATTTTTATTAAATAAATAAGTTTTTATAAAATTAATAAATTTGTTTAAAATTCATAATTTATTTAGTTATTATATCCCACCTGATGATGAGAGGAAAACTGTCGACATATATTGTGAAAAGAATGTTTGATTGGCGCTATCTTATAATTAAATCATTGCCATGTATGTTTAATTAATTATATATATATATATATAAATAAATTTATTATTATTATTATTATGTTCTCATTATAGAATATTCATAGTATTTTCATAATTTCAATGATCATATTAAATGCATCCACTTTATCAATAGCTTTGGCAATTTATTGTTTAAAAAGAAGATCTATAAAGAAAACAGTTTCCAACACGTAAATATTTTATTTATTATAAATTAATGAAATATTCCCAACAGGAATGTATATGAAGAGCAACACTCCATATAAAGAATCCAGCTTCATATAATAAAATTCGTCATTTTATAAAGATTTTTACTCATTTTGATCCGGTTGATTTTTGATTTTTACTTGTTTGAATTCATTATTTTTCTGAGAAAGTATTTTATAAGAATGATGAACAGAATGCTTCAGTTATATGATGTGACCTGTGTGAGCATTATTGGTAAGTCAAAGGTTTAGGATCCCTTTCAATATTTGGAAAAATTTATAATTTGAATTAAAAATATTATATTTCGACAAATTTTGTCTTTTTGTTTTATTTCTAACAAATTATACATTTGCTTATAACTTTCTATGGATTGATGAAATATTTCAAGCAAACAAATTAATTTGAAATGTAAATGTAAAAAATCTTTTTATAGTAAAATATATTTTCATATTTAAATTTAAACTGATTCGGTTATAGTGAGGAGTAGAAAATAATAATAGTTAAATCCATCTTTAGATCCATCTTTAGATCCATCTTTAAATTTCTTAGCAAAAATCTTGAAACTAACAATGTATATTTAATCAAAGATTTATAAATAACAAGTTTTTAAGTTTTCACAAAATCCGCCAACTTCAATTATTAAAACAAAAAAATATCTAACTCTCCCCTTCTTAAGACTTTTTCCACTTCTTCAGCCACTTGATTCTTCTTTCTTTCGTTCCTTCTTGTGAATGTAGTTCGACTCTATGAGGTGATAGAAATCTGACGATTTTATATGGGCCATCGTATTGCATACCATCCTTGTGCCTGTTCTGTGGCTCTTTACGTACGAGTACCTCTTCCCCCACCTCGAAAACACGACTGCCCCTTTTTGTCTTATCCATAGCTCTCATAGTGTCTGCGACTTTACTCGAGTTGCGTCTCGCGTCGTCGATTCTTTCGCTTCTTGATATCTCGGCTTGTTACAGGTTAGAGTGTAGGTTAACACTCCGTCCATAAATTATCTCAAATGTTGATAAACCTGTAGCACTTTGTCGACTGCTATTTATAGTGAACTCTATTCTGGGTAGAAGTTCGTGCCAGTTTCTCTCTTCACATCCACCTGCCAATGTTGCTGTAATAAGATCTCTTGTGGTTCGTATGGCTCGTTCGGCTAAACCATTTGATTGGTGCTGGTAAGGTGAGCTAAATTCCTGTTTGATTCCAAGTTTCTGTAGCTTCTGTCTTAGGAAATTCCCTTCGAAATTTCGGCCTCTGTTAAAATGCTCTTCGGTTTTCCAAATCGATAGATCCAACTATTAAGTATTGTTTTGAAAATTGTTCCTTCATCTTGCTTTGTGATTGCAGTTAAAGAAATCAGTTTGCTAAAACGGTCCACCATTACTACCATATATTTTTTATGGCGTTTATTTCCATGTAAGCCACATCTATAACAATCTGTTCTAAGAATTCAGAGCTATATCTAAGAATAAAGGTTTCCCTGGTTCTTGTCTGATCGATCTTTCTCTTAGCGTAGATCTCGCAACATCGTAAACAGAGTTGGATTGTTTCTTGCATTTTCGGCCAATAAAATATTTTTTCCATATAATGAAATAATTTCTTAACTCCAATGTGACATAGTTCTTCAGGTAGGGTTGTTGTTAACAGGCCTGCAAATGTTTCTGGCACTAACATTAAGATATTTTTGTTCTTTTCTACTGTTATTAATCCTCCATCAATTCGTGTATTTTTTACGTTAAAAGGAAAACAATTCTTTTTCTCCCGTGTACATCCATTATCCAATATCTCTCGCAGCTCTCGAAACCGAATGTCCTTTTGCTGTTGTTCCCATACTTTTTCCATAGCTTCTGTTCTTTGGATAGTATATATATATATATATATATATATATATATATATATATATATATATATATATATATATATATATATATATAATCTTTGATTTTCCTTCCTTAGTTTCTTCATGTCTTGTTTGACACTGGGTGCAAATCATACTTTTTAATCTTGATAGTCCATCTGCATTCGAGTGTTCTTCTCCTTTCCGATATTTTAGTTCAAAATCATATTCCGACAAGTTAGCTAACCATGTTTGGAACTGCGGACTGATTGGCGTTTTTGTAGTGTTCATGAAAACCAATGCTTTGTGGTCGATACGAATTATGAATTTTTTCCATACAGATATTCTCTAAAATGCATGACGTATTCATGTACGGTCAGCAGTTCTTTCCTGGTTACACAGTATCCCTTTTCATGTGATGACATATGTCTCGAGCGAAAAGCTATGACAGATTCTTCTCCATCTTCTGTAATTTGACTCAAAACTGCACCAATGGCTCCGAAACTAGCGTCTGTGTCTAGGATAAAAGTCCTATCTTCTCTTGGAAAATCAAGAATAGGTGCTTCGCACAACCGTCTCTTCAGAGTTTGGAAGCTCTCATTGCATTCTTTAGTCCAATTTATATATTTATCGCTTCCAGATGTTGCAGAGTCTAATGGTTCGGCGATTTTGGCATAGTCTTTGATGAATCTTCTATAGTAGTTCGTTAATCCGAGAAACGATCTCAATTGTTTTGAACATTTTGGTACTTCTGCTTTCTCGATCTCTTCCACTTTTTTCTGTTTGTCTGGATACCCTTCTCGTTAACTGTGTGACCAAGGAAACACAATTCTGTTTTATTGAATTTGCATTTTTCTGGATTTATCTTCAGTCCTGCCATTTGAATTCTTCTGAATATTTCCCTTAATAGCCCATCGTGATCTTTTTGACATTTACCATATACCAACATATCATCTAGATAAACTACTACTCCCTTGAATAGCATTCCTTCTAGCACTGTGTACATCAGTCTCTGGAATGTCGCAGGGGCTGTTGCTAAGCCAAACGGTAGTCTATTGAAGTAAAATTGTCCTTCTCTTGTACTGAATGCAGTCATTTCTTGAATTTCTGGAGCCAACTCTACTTGATAATACGCCTGACCTAAATCGATTGACGAAAATATTTTTGCATTTGCGAGACAGTCTAGTAAGAATTTGGTGTTAGGCATCGGAAATGACTCTTTTCTGTTATGGAATTCAATCCACGATAATCTACACACATACTGATAGATCCATCTTTCTTCCCTACTATCACTAACAGGGCATTCCAAGGACTCTTGTAACACCGAATAACATTTATAACATGGCAATTATAAAAAAAATTATTTCATAAAACAGACCGCCATCTTTCACTAAATAGGTTAATTATTTCTCAGAGAATAAGCTAGGAAATGTATTGTATTATTTAATCTTCACTACAAATATTAAATGTTCTAAATGATACCGAGGCATATTCACGTAAAAATAAACATAGATTTAAGAAACTAAAAAAATTTATTTATTAAAATTTATTAAAAACTAGTCAAGGAAAAGCAACGTATATTATTAAAAAGTCCATGTCTAAATGGAGACATTATTTACAACATTGCATAGTTAATCCATTAAAAGTGCTATTGCTTAAATTGGGAGTAAACATTTTAGGCATCGATTAAGTTGAACATACAAGAATACCTCGAACAGTATGGTTAATCGGTTCTGGAATTTAGCCGTACTATTTGAAACCGGACTATTCGAGGCATTCTGGAGCTAATAAATTTACGGCTTAGTACCCCTATTAAGAAATTTAAAATCGTGATTATAAATCTAGTAAACAAAAAATATTTTGTTATGTATTTTTATTTTTCTGATATTCAAGAGCAAAACAAGCATATTTAACATAGTTGTACATTTAAAAATATATTTATTGAAATTTATAAGCCGGCAATACCAATTCATTGCAACTAAATCAAAAAAAAGAATTTATTTCATTTTAAAAATATTAAAATAGCTGATGAAAAACAAGTAAATAAAATTAAATAAACAAAACAATTTAATTTTAAAAAAATCAACAAAAGCAATTCACTTAAATTCTAATGTTTAGATTCATTTTTTATTGTTTAAAAATTTCAATAACGATGTCTAATTGAAATAAGTTTTTGGCTAAGGTCTTCTATCCATATAGATAATAGTCGCTCCATGTTAACCATTCGAGGGCTTCTAATTCTGGTTACCATTTTTGACAAATATGACGCCGTAGTTATACCTTGCGACTTGTATTGATCTTTATTTTTCACAATTTTCCGAACTGACGCCTCGTTCATTCCCTTTTCTTTTCCTACTTTAGCAAACGAAGCCCCTTCCTCGTGAAGTTTAATAACGCTAAGCTTCTGTTCTAAAGTGAGCCATTTGCGTTTTTTGGTTGGGGAGTCACTTTGTTCTGCCACTCATTTTATTTTTTAAATTAAAATCTAAATATATAAAAGTCAACATACTCTACGATTAAAAATATAAAACCAACAACTTTGATCTATTATCGCGCGATCGTGAATGTATCCGTAGTGAATTTTTTTACGGTTTATTTATTCAATTTTTTAATAAAACTACAAACCAGAAATTAAACGTAACAAAACAAATTATTAAACATGTGCCGTATGATTTTATAATAACGAATAAATTCTAAAAAATTAATTTAAAAAAACTTTTTTAAATTTCGAAAATTTTATTTAATCATTTTAAAGACAATCATATTTTGAAAATTTCAAAACCGTACTATGCGAGGAATTCCTGTATTTTGACTTAGACGCCGATGAATTTCTGAAATCAGATTGATAACGTTCAATCAAAAACTCCACGTGATCCTGCTCATTTCGTAAATGATCGACCAGCTTGTAGACGGATCGATGTTTATTGTCAACTGTCTATGCTGTTTTCGCATTTAGGCTGCGCATTTTGTATAAATATGAAAACAAAAATTAAATATAAGTCAAAAGAAGGAATTTTGGAAGTAAAATTTATTGAACATAGCTGAACTTCGGCATGAGATAAATTTTCAAGTTTCTGTCAGGATCTTTTTCTTACTAAAATTTAATTGATATTTATTTGAATGTGAACCTTATTAAAAGCAGTTAAATTGAAAGCTTGATCCATTTTTTGAATTTATTATTAATTGGAATTTGTTAAGCTGCTCTCTATGCAATATTAAAACAATTGAGCATCTGTAACCTCTCAGATTTTTAAAATTAATATTTTTTCCAAAATTACTTTAATATTGTTACATATATAGTATGTACAATTTTAACAAAAAAAATTGCAACTGCGACTGTGACTGGAAACTGAAAGTTGGGTTATGTTGCTAGCAAAGGCGTCTTTAGAAATTTGTCGCCCTGTGCTATAAACGATAATGCGCCCCTAAAAAAACAATTTTTACAAAAATATATTATGTTTATTAATAATATTACACATTATTGCATATACATATATTAATATTATATATTACATCATTTTATTTCAATGACTAGGATGTTTTATGTTTTTCCTAGGAAAAATAAAATTTTTGCTCCGGTATACAAAATTGAAAATGTTATAATATAAAGCTTACTATGTGGTTTTGATATTTCAGGACAACAATTCACAATTACATATTACAAACCACTGCGACTACGACACTATTTGTTTGATTATTTTCAACCAGTGGCCTCTTTTGGGAAATTTTTTAAATTATTCATAATTTTTTTTGTAATATCATAAATTTTATCAAATTTATGGCTTTTATAAAATTTACGGCGCCCCCTGTGCTTAGCACAGTTAGCACAATGGAAGAGACGGCGCTGGTTACTAGTATCTACCAACTGCAAGTGTTCAGTGCTAGAAACTTTTAAAAATAGAACTGTAAAATATACTAATCCCTATTTGGGGATTACAGTAATTAATGGTTAACATTAATCCAATCTTTGACTTTAAATATTTGATTGATTTTATATAAAATGTTTACAGAAATAGTTATTTTAATTAACTGATCATACTTTTATATTAAACGGTGGTTTTATTGTCATGTTTATGCAATTAATTTGTTTATATAAATCATAGATAAAATTAATTTATTTGTGATTGGATAGTTAATTTATATAAATTTTAATTTTACACGAATAATTCATTCATAAATTATTCAAATTAATTTATGTTGTCATTTTTATTATTTTTATTTATAAAGCGCTTTATTATTATTTTATCCTGTAATAATTATTCTTTCATCATTTCATATTTAATTATATTGCATAGTAAATTATAATAATATCCAGATTTCGTCCGGTTATATTTATCAGGAACTTACAGAAAGTCTTGCAAATTCTTATTGGAATATTTCTTTATATGTCAGAGAAAGCAAAGGAATAGTTTTATACGCCATAGATTCACATGCCCAATTATTAATAAAATTTTCAGATGAAAGTAATGATTCAAGAATTATTGTCATACTCAACATATCTTCGAATTCTTCATCCCCAATAAATACCTGTATATTTTATTTAATATTAATTAAATAATATTGAAAATGACAGACGCAATCAAAAATACACTTAAAACTCGTATTCATTTGATCATTACTAAAAGAAATTATACGGTCAGCATCACTGGACCTCAGTATTTGGCAAAATTAACAGATTGTAATCAAATAAGCCATTCAATTGTTAATACGAGTAAAATAAATATTATTTTTTAATAAAATTATATTTTTAGTGTTTTCGAATTTCCCAATTCCAAAAGATTTTTACAAATATTCAAATAAAACCTTTATCTGGATGGGAAATATCGGACCATATGAAGGATACAACAAATCCTATTATCCCGTCAAATCACTTTCAAACGGATGTCTTGAATATTTTTATTCCAATATCCAATTAGTATCAATGCAACAAAATGGTATAAAATTCCTAAAGTCCTGTAAAGTTAACTCCATAAACAATTACATTAACAATCAGGGGAATTATTCCGAGACCATCTCACCGATTCACATGTTCGATTGTTCATTGCCTATCCTCAATGAAAAATATTGTACACAAATCGGTAATCTATCTCATTAATTATTTTATTGTATTAATTCAAACAAAATAATCATTTTTATTCATTAAACAGAAATTATCGTGAGTATGAAAGTCAGTCAATCATTGATCAAGCGCTCAATAAGTCAATCGACCAATCATCAATCATCGGTTATTAATTTTGCTTGGAAACAAATCTATTTCAGAAATTATTGTTTATTGGAAATTGATTTCAAGTGAATAAATTGATTGATTGATTAATTAATTTATTTATTATTGATTTATGAAAGGGACGGACAAGTTATCCAAGTTGCAGTTAATATATTGAATTACGTTTCTGTGAAACAATTCTATAATAATAATGAAAGTACAATTCCAAAAACAATTAAAGCAAATAAATTGTTATTGAATGAAATCAATAATTTGTTTATCGAATTTGATAAAAAACAAATAATCATAAAGGTTATCGGAATGTGATAAATATTTATCATTGTGCCGTTACAGATCTCTAACAGGCATCAAATCAATACAATTATCGATAGTTTATCAACTTATCCAATCACAATCAGTATTGGAAATCCGCAGAAACGCAGTAATTGTGAACGCTTTGAGGGTGCATTTGGTTAGTTTTCAGTTTAGCGTTTAATGTACCTTACAAATTGTCAATATTTAGGTATTAAATATAATTTATCCGAATGGCATCTGCAGGATATAGCTTACAAACAATCAGTAACCTCGATAATGCTTGATTCAGTTAAGAGAAATGACAGCATGGTAAAACAAATTTAGTTATTAATATTGAGAAAATATATCTTATATATCTCATAATTGTTTCCTAATATAAACTTTATAAGTCTGTCTAAAAAATTATTTTCCAAAATTTATTGAAAATGCGTAATGCGTTTTATTCAATTTAGTAGCGTATTTCATGGATTATGTGTCTGGCTTATAGGGGAATTATTGCATCTGGATAGACCTTTTAAGAAATTATCACTTTGCTATGTCCTCTTCGAACCTAAATTACTGTTATTATAATATTTATAATTCATTTTGACAATATTCTACGTAACATATACTTAACATTTGGACTTAAATATGTATTATATTAAGTCAGTGGTTCTGAATTAATATAAAAGCGCGGAACACCATTCACATGATTTTTTACGTGGAACACTGACAAAAAAATACTTGCCCACAATGAGTGACCAATCACAAATTACTATAAATCTGTCGTAAACGTAAACAATGCCTTCTTATAAGCAAAGAAAATATCACGTGCAACAATAACAAGCAATAAAAACACTTTTATATTTGTATGTTTATATATCTGTCTTTCTTATTGAATCATCTTATAAAAAAATTAATTGAGATTTTTGATGATATGTATCTTAAATGCAAATTTAATTTTGTAGTAGTCATTAGAAGAAGTAGTATAACCTGAAATACGTAAACGCATGTGTGGTGGGATAACCAACCAGTATACGATATCATATTGTTTTTTGAGTTGTACACTTAAATAATATATTTATAATATATTTCAATATCATTTCAAGGACACTTGGCGTCAAGATCATATTGTGTAATAGGGTAGTGTGATAGTGTATAGCATATTAATGTTGGGTATTTAGGGGTGTGTCATTTTTAATTTTTAAATACATTAAGGGTAATCATATATATGCACTCGACTCTTTCCTAAGCACCTCCATGACTATTGTACTTTAACCATTTGTGTACCCATGGCGACGACCATGTTGGTAATGTACACAAAGGCAAAAAACAATGAGCAGGTGAGCTCTATTGCTAAAACTACTGCCCATTGTATTTTCTCTTCGGGTTCTAGGACGGCCGATAGAAGGTCTTACGTCATTAATCATTTTCTATTTCTACTTTCTACTTTTCTATTTTATTCAGCTATGGTCCTCATTTCTGGATGTTTTCTATTGTTTCTTTTCAAAATTTTGTGCAGGGATGCGCCCTTATTTTTCTGTCGTAAATCATTATGTGTTTTCTATAATATTTGTCGATAAATGTCGTTCCATATTTTCGTCGGTTCTTGTGAGAAATGTAACTTAATTCTTCAAAAATTTGAGTAGGGGTCTGCCCTTATTCCCAAGTTGATAAACCTGTTTCCACACTCCCCATAAAAATTTGAGCAGGGATCTGCCTGTATACCTAATTCTACCTTATTTGACATCTTAAACATTCATAGATTCTACAAACCTACTCAAACTGGAACCTTATTTACCTACACCCGATCTTAGTTACTCTGTCGCTATTCTTAACTCAATGATATCCATAAAAATAACGGTGACGGACCCGTTTTATACTCTATATATTTAAACAAAATTTCAAACCGTCAAAAATGAATCTAGGTTCTCCCATCGGCCCCATCTCTAACTATATCCTATAATACGATGTGCCAAACTGGCGAAACATCTGCTGACCAACGACATGAATGTCATCAGTTCGCAACTATTCCGCTGAATCTAGAGCATCGACACATAAATTTCATAAAAAACCAACCTACATTATCATATTATCAAAAAAAAATATCATAAACAAGACTCCAGAATCAATTAAAAACAAATCCAATTAAAAAAATTTTATTCAATCCTACAAATTACATTTTACATCATATAAATTTGTCATTAATAAAATCAAACTCATCTTACTCCTATTAAAATATTATTCCAAGTTAAAATTAAAATGAACAGACACAAAATTAGCCAAACAAATTCAATTACTAAATTCTAAAAATTACATATTATTTCATATAAATTTATCATTAACATAAAATTAACATATAAATCATTAACATAAAATTAACAAAAATCAAATTTACCTCACCACGCAAGCATAAAACTGACAATCGAGAGCCACGGGAATTGCATTGTTTACTGAAGCGATTTTCAGTTAACAAGTTGGGCGTGACTTTCCAAAAATGAAATTTCACTCACTATTTATACTGATTGAATTATACGCCTACGCATTCTCTGCTACTATATCCTATTAGAATGCGAGGCAATCCTGATTAATTTTTGCGTGCATGCATGAATGTGTGCAATTGTTTAATTTTTAATTTAATTAATTTAATTAATCAAAATTCTATTTTTTATTAATTTTTAAGATTTATTTTTATAATTCTATAATTTAAATAGCTTTTGCTAATTTTAATTTAGTTTTACAAGTTTTATAATTTAAATAAGTTTAGTTAGTTTTATTTTAGTTTCATTAATTTAAACAATTTGGTTTTATAAGTTTTATAATTTAAATAATTTTGTTATTTTTTACTTTTAGTTTTCATTAAACAATTTAGTTTTATAAATTTTATGGTTTATCTAACTTTACTACTTTTATTCTACTTTTTATCATTTCATCCGTTTACTAGATATTTTATTTTAAATTTTACATTTATATATTTAAAAATTTTCCACATTATTAATTAATTTATTACCCATTATTTTATTTATTATTATTTTAATTTTTAGTTGTTAGATATTCCGAATGCGATATTTCTCTTAATGGTGTTAGTGATTGCGACCTTTATTTGCGTTCCTTTATTTTATTACCCGGGATCTTATTTATCATCAATGTGTTATGTACTTTAGTTTGTATGGATTGGTGTTTTAATTTAACTTGGTGCGATTTTTATGTTATATATTTTTGATTCATTAAAACAATCTCTCGATTCTCGGTTCTAGCCCAACATTAAGGTCACTTAAGGCCAAGGTCATTGTAATAGCATTTTACTTTTCTTAATTGTCTGAAATAAAAAATATTAAAAAAAACTATATAGTGATAGTTTACTATAGTAAACTATCGCTATAGTAAAAAAAAATCAATAACAAAAATTGAAATTATTATTAAATTGAAATTGTAAACAAGAAAATTATGAAAACTATGTGAACCAGAAGAACTGGAATCAAGAGGAATAAACTATTAAATCGCGAAGTTGGACTAAATCGTGTTCAAGAAGGATATTAAGGTTTTTTATTTGGCTTTTAATAAAAGTGTTATTATTGTTTATTGTTAATTTTATTTCTATTTTTATTTAACTTGTAAACGTACATAACACGCACCCCGATTGTCCCGCCACATTTTTAACGGTGACTCTTTCGGGCTCATCAAATTTCATAACACACACAAATATAATACGAACTTATTAACTTAACAGTCATAATAATAATTTTAAAAGTTATGAGAAGTTGTGGAGTAGAGTTAGAGTTGTCAAATACTATGAGTGATCAAATAGCAATTATCATTTTTGAAATGTTTCTTTTATCCAAAAACTAATAGAAGTATTTCTTTTATTATGACGATCGAAATTATGCATATTTGAAATATCTTTAATTGTTTCACGGAATTTAATATAAATTATTCATTAGAAAATTATATAAAAATATCGCTTGACGTTATTTAATGAAAGTAGTGTGTTTATATCCCTAACCAAAACAGCCCTCCCAACAAAACATGCCTCCATTACGCTTAAACCATTAGAAAAACAACCTAAAACTTATACTTTTATAGTATTTTAACCCTATATTTTGAAAACAACCACCCTTAATGGCTCTAACTGTTTTAATCTTTAAAGTCTCATAAACATAAAGAGAATAGAAAAGAAAATGGTATTATGAAAAAGTTAGAGGACTATTTTGTTAGGGATATAAACACACTACTTGAGGATGTCAACTAGCAAGTTGCTATTTGACTAATTTATAATTTTATAAATCTTAATCTTGATGTCTTGAAGAATAAAAAATTTTATGAAAATAGTAAAACTGCTCTGAGAGGACAGTGGTATTTTTTTTTTTTTCACTGTCCTCTCAACAGTTTTTTTGATCCGGATCATTTTTTATTCAACCTCTTTCGTTTATCAAATCTCTTCCAATATACAAGCTGGCCAGACTTATACATCAGAATCAATTCGATAATAGCAGCACACCTTATTATTCGCTTCTCGCTCGAACACGATTTCATCGGCGTTTTAAGCGTGCTGCTCGAAAGTACAAATGAATTCGAAAGTGAATCCGAAAGAGGTCCGAAAACAACTGAGAAATAAATGTGCACATTATAGAATCGATCCGGGGGTGTTCGAAAGACTGGTGGCGATAATTACCGGTTCGCCACCACACCCGTTTCAATATTTTTTTTTTCATATTTATGTTTAAAAATTAATTAATTAATAAAAAAATAAAAAAAATAAAATAATAAAATAAAATATAAATCTAAGATACCCACACCATTTTCAATATTATTTTCAAATTTTTAATATTATTTATGTTGAAAAAAAACTAACCTCAGATATGATTTGAACCACTAGCATTTGAACCACTGTGTCAGTCTATTCCCACTGCGCTATTAGGGTTCGGATTTTTTGTCATTTTTTAAATTTTTAATTAATAAAAAAATAAAATAAAATAAAATAAATAAAATAAAATATACAAGTACTTTATAAATATAAGATACCCACACTATTTTCAATATTATTTTCAAATTTTTAATATTATTTTATGTTGAAAAAAAACTAACCTCAGATGTGATTTGAACCACTAGCATTTGAACCACTGTGTCAGTCTATTCCCACTGCGCTATTAGGGTTCGGATTTTTTGTCATTTTTTAGACTCTCACATTATGAATAGTAACTTTTTATTCTAAATTTTTATAAATAATCGATTCAAGTTCTTTAACTCTTCCTGTAATTGTTTCATTTTCTTTAACCTTATCTCAGCAACTTCTACAGCTTTCATGTAAAAATGTCGATACTTTTCATTCTCTACCATCAACTCTTTGATATATTCTAATGGTTCTTCTTCTCTTCTTTTCATTATCTTATGTTTAACTTCATTCAATTCATTTCTCATTCTTTCAATTAAGTCAGTCATTTTATAAATATTTTTTTTATTGGATATATTAATTTTAATATATAAAAATGAATAATATAAATCTCAAAATTCAAGAAAAAAATAAATTAAATCTTGATTATAATAAAGAATTTACTCATGAAATTAAAAAATGATATTTTAAAAATCTCGCCAACTTCAGGATCTATTGCAAACTTAAATCGTAGGGGTGATATAGTTTTTCAATCTCTTCAAACATCAAACCCAATAGATATTTGTAATGCCAAATTATATTATAAAATTGAATTAGAAATTGAAGCAAACAAAGATATAACCCTAGAAAATAATTTCTTTCCAAATTTATTCTCCAACATGAGATTAAAACTAGGATCATCAGAAATTGAAACTGTTTTGCATCCAGGAGTATATTCTACAATGTTAAATTTTATTTTAACTGGTTGTGATTATAAAAACGAATATGGTGAATTCCTGATGTTAATAAAGGGGATTTAGATAAAGATGGTTTAGATATAAATTATGGTTACCATAAAAGAGCTGAACTTTATAAATCTAAAAAATTTGAAGGTTATTTTGAATTAAAACACTTATTTGGATTCCTTCAAAATTATAACCGTGTACTTCATAATGTTTTTATAGAACTCATCTGTAATAGAGTAGAAGGTGATAAAAGATTGTTCTATGGAGCTGCAGATACAAAAGCTAAATTAAATTATCAACACTTGAATTGCATATACCTGAATGGACATTAAATCCACATTCTGAAATCAAACTCCTTGAAAGATTAAATTCCAACAAGTCTATAAATGTAAATTATTTAAATAGAATCTGTAGTGAATTTAGTATGACAGAGGGTTCAACATATTCCATAAAGGTAGCAAATTTAGCATACCGACCAAGATATATCTTGATTGGATTCAAAGAAACAGATCCATCATTTCAAAAAATAACAATCTATTTATTCAAAGATTGAAAATGATAATTTAAAAACAATCCAAATTCAATTAAATAGTTCTTATTATCCAATAAATAGAATGGAATTTAATATTGAAAATAATGAAAACATATTCCATATCTAAATTATATTGAAACATGTTATGATTTCAAAGTTGAACCGCAATTAAGTTTAGAAGATTTCAAAAATTTATATTCTATATTTTGTATAAATGTTTCAGACCAAGATGATCGCCTAGCCATAAATAATGTTGATGTTACACTTCATATAACAAAGGATTCTAATTTTAAAGCTAAAGTATATACATTAATATTAGAAGAAAAGAAAATAGAAATGAAATTATATGGTGGAAAGATTTCAATTATTGAAATGTTAGAGGAGATTCTTGATATAATCCCTGATATTTTAACATTTTAAAATGTCTTTAAATAAATATTGGAGATGTGAAACTTGTAATTGTCAAGTTACAAGACATCATAAAGCAAGTCATTTAAAAACTAAAAAACATACAGGAGGCGACCTAATTCCACGAGCTGGAGGCGATTTGCAATCTTCAAAAACAACATCTTCAATATTAAAACCTTTTACTACAGAAAAATATCCAGGTGAAAGGCATTTATTTAAACACAACTATACCGGACCAGGAACACGTCTAGATATTAGATTAGATGAAAATAATAATCCCAAACAAGGAGAAGAACCAATAAATAGAATTGATCAAGCAGCTTTAAAACATGACATTGCATACAACTCAGAAGATCTTAGAGATAGACATGTTGCAGATGTGAATTTAATACATGATTTAAATAATATCCAAAATCCATCTACCCAAGAAAAGATTCAAAGAGCTCTAGTTAAATTAGCAATGAAAGGTAAGATTTTCATAGGCTTAGGACACAGTCCGATCACCATGGGTGCAAGACTTGCTAGGAAAGCAAAAGATGTTGCTAATGAAAAGATTATTGAACAAGCAGAGATTGAAAAACACCTCGAGAATACATCCAAGACTAGTTTATTAACCCCAACAGAATCACAAATAAAATATGCTAATGAATTACACCATGAATTTAGAAAAAATAAAAAATATTTAAAAGTTCAAGTACATGAAAAAGATCAAACATGGTCTGCTGATTTAGTCTTTATGCCAACCAAATCATCAGACCCTGAAAAATATAAAATAATTTTAACTGTAATAGATTTATATACAAGATTTGCTTTTGCAAGATGTTTAGAAAATAAAACAGGATATTCTATTACAGAAGCATTTGAAAATATATTTGAAGAATATCAAAGAATTCCAAAATATTTATGGTGTGATAAAGGAACAGAATTTTATAACAAAGTTTTTACAAAGTTTTTAAATGAAAATGATATTAAATTATATTCAACAGAAAACGAAGGAAAAGCAGTTGTGGTTGAAAGATTAAATAGAACATTAAAAAATAAAATGTGGAAATATTTTACTGCTATTGGAAAACAAAAATGGAACAATGAATTGTTTACAAAAGATTGTAAATGAATATAATAATGATGTACATAGTTCTATAAAATCAACACCTTTAAATGCTTCCTTGAATCCTGAAACCATTAAAGTGGTAAATATTGAAAATGATGTTATTGAAAAACCAAAGTTTAAAATTGGTGACCGAGTAAGAATATTTAAATATAAAAATAAATTTTGAAAAAGGATTCACAGCAAAATGGACAAATGAAATTTTTATTATAAATAAAATACATTATACAACTCCAATAACATATAGCATCATTGATTTAAATAATGAAAAAATATTAGGTAGATTTTATAATAATGAGTTACAGAAAACAGATTTCTGAACTATAGAAAACAAGTTAAACAAACTTTTCCATATTTCAGCTTCTTCTCTATCCAAATAAATATAATTATATTTTTCTTTCCAATGATTATCAACAAACATATCAAACATATTCTTATCAGGTTCAACATTTGAAATAAATCATTATAAATCATATTCTTATCACGGCGATCTATTTAAAAAATATAAAACAATTGGAATTATTTCTTATTGAATTTTTCTAAAGCATAATATGTTTGAGATATATAAATAACATTACAATTATTATGTCTTCCTCGTGTAAAGTAACTCTTTTGAATCTCTTGATTTTTCATGTTAACAACATCATCAAATATAACTAGATTCTTTTTATCTTTAGGAAGTAAATCACAATGTAAAACATCTTCAGGTTTATTAGAGAATAAAACTTGAATCGCCTCTTCACAAATATAATCATTTTTATTACTAATATCTGATTCTAAAATCTTTCCTTATACCAATCAACCATATCACAAGGTTGAAAAACTTCTTCAGGACATCTATGTTGATTTTTAAAAATATCAATTATAGCTTTTTTAGTTAATTTATTTTCAAATCCACATTTCAAAAGTTGTAATTCTGGTTGATTTATGGTTGTAGAATAAAAGATTAAATTATTATAATCTAAAAATCATCTTCAAGTAACATTCTCAAAACAAGTACATTCTTTCCACATCCAGAAGAACCAACAATTAATAATCTAAAATTATCAGGAAATACTTTATTATTAAATTTACTCTTATGTCTATTTAAAATTGGTTTCCAAATATCCATTTTGTTTATTATAAAATGACAACTGAAGAATCTTTGCAAGAATTAATAAATTCAAATAAAAATAAATCAGTAGTAATTGATGGTAAAAATATTTTATTGGAAAACATGTAAAAGAACAAGTTAAAGAACGTAAGAGTTCTAAAGGTGGCATTCTTCCATTAGCTGCTTTAATACCTGCAATCATTGCCGGCTATCAGGTGCTGCTGGAATAGCTGGAGGAATTGCAACTACAGTTCAAAAAGCTAAAGAATCTCAAAAGACAGACCTAGAAAAAGAAAAACTACAAACTGAAATCGATTCAATGAAGAGGTAGGGCAAGCTAAAGGGGGAGTGTCCGTTGGAAAGGGTCTCTATCTTAATCCATATGAGGGGAGTCGGCAAAAGTCTCAGGGCAAAGGTCTCTATCTTGATCCTTATAAAGGTAGAGGTTTAAATGATTTTTAAAAAATCAAATTTCTACATCTGAATCTTTATCTTCAAAAGATAAAGAAGATTTAAAAAAAATATGTAAATCTTTAAAGAATGGATGCCTTTGTAAAACTAAAAATGGTAAAGGATTATACTTGAAGCCCTTCGAACTATGATACCATTTTGATACCATTAAAATGGTATATGAAGAAAGATTAGCACTTTTAAAAAAATTACAATCAGAACAAGATAAATATAATAAAAAAGATACAACTCAACATGCTGAATCTATAATATTAAATGAGGTAATAACACAACAACAGGGGCCAACAATTAAAGCTATAAAAGAGTTGGAAGATTTCAATGAGCAAGCAAAATTTAAAGAGTTAGAAGATAAAAAACAAAAATAAAAGAACTAGAGTGGCAGGATAAAGAAAAAGAATCCAGTGAAAACCATCCTGAAAGAAATCAAAGAAAACGCAGAAGAATTTCTAATGTGGAAGAAGAAGAAATGTTTTTAAAAACAAAACCTCTTAAAGTTGATCCTAAAATTAGAGATGATTTACCTCCTTCAATTAGACCCACATTTAATACTAATACTGAAGGATATCAAATAATAACAATTAATAAACAAAACTTTACTTTATATTCAAATTCAGAAAATAAATCACGTATTCATTCACAAAATGTTTATAATAATGAATATTTAGACTTTGAATTTACAGATGATTTTTATAGATTACTTTGTGGATATTCTTCAGATGATGTTGAAGAAATTAAAAAATATTTAAATTTAATAAGATTAATAAGAGCTAGTTCTAAAGCAAAATATATTCAAGATTTAAAGAATTATTTAAATAAAAATGAAAAGGGTTATGTTGTTACAGAGGGAGAGGGATTGGATCCCATCAATCTTTTTATTGAATTAAGAAAACTATTAGCTGCAAGGAAAGCAGGACATAATAATTTAGATTCTGATATTTTAAAGATTTGTTAAAACAAGGAATAATTTCAAAAGATAAATTTAATAAGTATACGAAGTTATAAAATACAAAATGACTTGTCCTTCAATATTAGATTTTTTAAAAACATTTGGAATAAATGCAAAAACAAATTTTGATTTAAAAGATTATGCAAATTATTTAAATTTAAAAATTAAAATATTAATGAATGATGAATTATCAAGTCTGGAGAGTCCCCTGAATATAATAATCAATTATCAAAATTCAAATGAAAAAGGATCTCATTGGGTTTGTATATATAATAAATCTATCTACTTTGATTCTTTTGGGATTAAACCTACTAAAGAAGTTGAAGATTATCTCTTGAGGGGTTCTCCGATTGATTCCCCAAATGGTTATACTTTTAACTCTTTACAAGTTCAACCTTTGAATACTAAAATATGTGGTATTTTAAGTTTATATGTTTTGTATAGATTGAATAAGGGGAGGGAAAGGGGCATACGCAGGATTTTGAATCTATAATTCAAGAAATTTATAATGATCTAGAATCTCTACTATAAGGATTTTTACTATAAGGATTTTTACTATATGAATTTACTACTAAAGAAATGGAGCTTCACAACCCTCCGGAAGATAATTTAAAAAAAATGGTAAACATAATGTCAGATAAATATTCAAGAACTTTATCTATAAATTCAAAAGAATCAGACTTTACTATAAACTTTCAAGATTCAATTAAATTAGATCAAAATTTAAATTATGAATTGGGGCTATTATGGTTTTGTGCTTATAATACTATTTTTAATATAACTAAAGATAATAATAAATTTACTATTCAAACTCGTGATGGGCATAAACCAGAAATTATAACAATAGAACCTGGGGCATATGAGATAAAAGATTTAAATGATATACTTTCTAAAAAAACAAATGAAGGTATTAAAATTAAAATGGATATACCAACTTCAAAATGTGTAATGACTTTGAAGAATATAAAAATTAGTTTTTAGATAATTGTTTCTTTCACACAGTTTTAGGATTTAAACCTATGGATATAACAATAAAAGAAGATAAAATAATAACATCAGAAAATATTATAAAAATAATAAATACAAACACAATAAATATTCATTGTGATTGTATAACAGGTTCTTATAATAATGGTAAACAAACAAATGTTTTTATATTCCTTTCCCTCAAACACAGTTCCTATGGGATATAAAATAGTTGAAAGAATGAATCCTCCAAATTATTTACCTTTATGTAGAAAATATATAATGGATATTAATTTTAAAATTCTTAATCAAGAAGGAGAATTGATTGATTTTAATGGAGAAGAGATTTCAATGTATTTACATTTGAAACAGGTTTGAAGATTCATTTTAAATTATTAATAAATGAGTTCTTATATTCCATGTAATAGAGGTGGTGGAACAATAAAAACAGGGTTTAATACAGAAGAAATATTAACTTTAACAGAAATAAATATATTAATGAAAGAGGTGATTCAATGAAGGGTGATTTAATTTTAAATGGACACAAGATAAAAGAATTATCTTTTCCAACTGATGAAGCTGATGCAGTTAATAAGAAATATGTAGATGGTGTTAAAAATTATACTGATTTAACAACAACAAGAATTGAAAGTTCATTAACAACAAAAATTGATTCAATGGAATCAAAGCTTAATAATATCGAACAACGATTTAATGATAAATTTGACAAGTTACAAAGTCTGTTAACTGAACAAGTTGTAAAGTTAAATACTAGCATATTAAATTCTAAGATAAACAAATTATGAATACTAAATTTAATACATATATAATAATAAATATAATAAATGAGATGATTACATCATTTAATAAAAGAATTTCAAATTTAGAGTCTCATGGAACACACATTAACACCACACATAGTATTAGAAAAAGAGCTGCTGAATTAGAACAGAATAAAACATTATTACCCCATACATATAAACATTTTATAGAACCAAGTTTAATAACAACAAACAGTAAAGAATGGGTGTTTTTATGGTTGTAAAGATTATTGATCCTTATTTCTTTTTGTTTGATGATGATAATGAAAGAATGAAATGGTTTGTGAAATGTGATTATAATAGTAAGCTTGAAAAGGGTGATGTTATAATGACTAGTTATGATTTACCACACGGAGATTGGTATGTTAATACTCATTCACATGGACTACATAAAGTTAAAAGTAAGAATATTATTTTTAAAGCACACTTGTACAATATATAGATTTAATATTTTATGAAAAAAAGGTTGATGTTGATGAAGTTCGTAAAGCATTGATGGAATTGTATAAAGATATTCCTCTCAACAAGAGTTTCTTTTGATATCCGAGTATTGGTGCCAGATGGTGCTCAGAAGAATAAAGTCTTATTTTTTTAATTATTAAAATGGAAGAAGTAAGAGAAGAAAAAATTTATCCAGAATTGAGATCATCAGGATATTATTCTTCCAAGGCCTCGGCTCCCACAGAACTTGAAATTATGAGAGTAAAAGAATTTAAATCAGAAACCTTACATTTACAAGATTTATTAAAGCATTATAAAAAAATTAAAAATAGATGGAATAAAGGGAATACAGTTTTAAAAGTTATAGGTTATTCTTTAGGATTTGCATCTGCAATATTAACAGTTATTTTACCTATAACTTTACCAGTTTTAACAATAGCACCTGTAATACTTGGAAGTATTTCTGTAGCTGATGGTTTCTTGACTGAAATAGTTTCATTATCTTATACTTCTAAAAAGAAAAGTTTATATCGTGAAGTTTGTTTATCAATAGAATTAGGAATCTCTAAATTATTTTTATTTCAATTAAAAGCTTTAGAAGATGGAATCTTAACTGATGATGAAATAATGAAATCAAATCAAATAATACAAGATATTAAAATGAGGTTATAAGATTAAAAAGGGCATGGTGCTAATGTTATAAGTAATGAATATTCTAAAAAAATTAAACGAGAAAGTGGTAAAGAATCTTACTTATAAAATGGATGAATTTTTAAAAAAGTAGATCAGTTGCTATAGTGCTTAAATTAATTGTTCGACATTTATTATTAAAAAATTAAATATCTTGGTTTCAGTTATGGTTGAAAGCCAACTATAAATCTTATTTATGATCTTTAAATTCTTTATCACTTAGACCTTTTATATATTCAGGATCAGTATTAAAATATTTAAGTTCTAAACATATAGGATTAAAAACTTGAGAATATAAAGGTTTCTCGATTTCTCTCTCGGGATAAATAATTTCAACATTATAATATCAAGATCAGTAATCTTTGTATCATATAACTTATTCAAACTAGCAAGATTTTTTATTATCGGTATTAAATTATTTCCTATAGGAAGAGTTGTCTTTAAATCACTTAGTATGAATCTTTTATCATCATAATTTGATAATGATACTTTTTGGGATTCTATCAAGTAAATATCATGGTTTTCACTTTTAAGTTGATGTATTTAATCAATTTTATCTTTATGACCTGGGTTTAATGTATCTATATAATCTTGATGAGAAAGATTCTTTGCAACTGATCTCTGTATTCCTTTACATCTGTTATCCTTTACAGGTTTTTCTTCTTGTCCTTTAGGGAATATAGGATATTTATATGAAATAATTCCTCTTTTTCTGGGGTTTTAAATATAATTTCTCGAGTTTCAAATTTAGGATTTGTAAATGTTTCGTATGAATATTGTTTAGCACGAATAAATATTCCATTTTCTATAGGAGTAAAAGGTTTTTCATCTTTAAATGAAAATAGTTCTCCAGATGAATTTATTAAATTTGAAAGTATAGGATTTTCAGTATATCTCTTTGTAAATCATGAGTTCTTATTGTTAAAAACATTGAATCTGTATCCATTGCATGCATTGATATATTAGAACCATATATAGGTTGTAAGATGTTATAATATGTTTCATACATTGTAATTTTGAAAGTTCTAAAATTGAAAACCCTATAAATATTGGTTTATTGTATGTTTTCTCAAAATTCTTTAGTTCTATTGCAGTAAGACTTTCAGAAAATACTTGTGCGTTTTTAAATGTAGGCTTTCCTAGCATACGATTATAACGCTTAATGTCTTTGGTAGTATTTGTTAGGAGTTCAATATGAGTATATTTATCAACATTCTCCATTGTTTTCCCAAGACTGAATTGTTTAAAAGTTTATAATTATTGTCTTTAAAAAGGTTACCTTCTCTTTTTGCAATGTTTCGACACCTAATGTTCTCCTCGATAAAAGCTTTCATGAATGGTCTCTGTTTAAATCTTATGACACTATGAACTTTTTTTAATATCATACCTCGTGAAAGATAAAATGGAGGAGTCTATAGTGACAAAGATAATAAGTTCGATCTGTTTGATCACAAAGAAGTTTCATTGTTGGAGGTTTATCTTGTGAGATTTGCCATTCAGAAAGTTCGTTGATATCAATCTTTTTTCTTACAGGAGCTAAAGGGAAATATCTTGTTCCTGATTTTATATCATCTGGATATAATAAGTCACATTCTACAAAGTAACCTATTGGAGAATCTTTAGGAGTTGAAAGTATTTCTTTTACAAGAGTCTTTAATGATTCTTCTGAGGAATATATTTCATGAAAGTCACTCATTGGTAAATATTGAGTCATAATTCCTGAATATAAAGCTGTTGCATCTATATAAAGTATAAATATAGGATTTTTCATTGTTTCTAATAATTCTTTTAATTCCTCATTGTTAAGTTTTATATAAGGATCAGAGGTCTTTGAAAGCATTCTGCTAGTAGTTATTGCATTTCTAGCTTTTATTTCTCGATTACCCATTACTGAAGAGACTCCTCCTCTAATGTTTGTTTTAATTTGATTAAACATATCGAGGTTAGTTAAAAGATCTATAATTTTATCAGATTCTTCCATATCTGAAGTCCAAATTGGTATATAATAAAGTATCCCAAGCTAAAGAAGGAGCTGTTATATAATTGTAAGTTTAAGAACAAAAGAGTTTGTAAATTCTTCAAAGCAATCTGCTAGAATATAAACATCTAGGATAAGTACATATTTGTATAGTCTCCTAAAGTTTTACACTTGAATAATCCCACATTTTATTTGCTCGAGAATATTCTTGATCTGTAATATGATATTTTTGAAGTTGTGAAGAGAAATCTTCTTGGCTAGGAAGACTTGTTTCATTGTATTTTTCAAACGAGTCAACATAGTCATAAGGATATATTCCTTTTGCTAAGCATGTAGGATATTCTTCTGGAGGAATATTATTTTTTTTCCAGAATTCTCGAGCGATTTTAAATTTTTCTGTTTTCATTGTTTTTGCTATTGCATCTAGAGACATTTGGAAAAGTTTAACGAGTCTATAAATTTTAATTTTCCATATTCTACTGATTTATATTTTTCCTTTGTAAGTCCTATAACTTTGAAAGAGTTTTTAGCATTTTCTGCTAATTGTTTAATAAATAGATGTATGTCATAACCAAAAAGATTATGAAATATAACAGGTACAAATTTAGGAGTATGACAATTAAGATTACAATTTTTATGGCTGCTCCTCGATAATTATTTTCTTTTTTAAATGATCATGATCGGGACTTTTATATTTTTCGAAGATTGTAGTTGTCTTTCATGAAACATTCTTTGTTCTTCTTCTTCAATAGTTTCATTATTTGGAGGTTCCTCAGGAGTTGATCTCAAAGAGTTGATTCTCAAATGGTTGTTTACACATCCAACAATTTGAAGAATTTTCATATTCTTCCCATTGTTCAATTGAAAATTTATTTCATATTTTGTTTTTAATACTTTAAATATTTCATGTTCTAGATCATTATACTTTTAGTAAAATGATTTAAAACATCTTCTGAAGTTCCTTGAAATGTATATTCTCTAGATTCTATGAGTTCAGGAATTACTTTTAAATAATAATTTATAAGCAGATGGTAATTGTTTAGTTTTTTTACACTATTAGGTTTGTTTCTTTTTCTTAGAAAGGCTTTCATCCTCTCTGGTTTCATCTTCTCTCCTGAGGAGTTCCATGAATCCATGAGTTTATTTTTTTCTATTATTTTTAAATATTGTTTAACCAATCTTGTTTTACGATTTATAGATTCAAAGTCTCCATAAAGCACCCTACTGTTTGTAGTAAATTTGAAAAGTTTTTAAAATGCATCTTGGATCTTTAGGCATGTTAATTAAAGCTGGATCATCTTTTTCACAAAATCTTGTATGTTTAATCATAGAGTTTTAGTTGTTGAATAATGAAGACATCTTTTTTACATGTTCCTCCTCCCTAGTTGGATTATCTGGTGATGTAAAAGCTTGAAAGTTTTTTATTAAAACATAATGTTGATTATTTTGTTGTTCCAAGATAAAAGATATATTTCTCTAGGGTTTTCGTTATCTTGTACTTCGTTATCCTTGGTTCCACTATCAGAAATGTAAATTGGAATAATTTCTCTACTTTTAATATTTTTCCCTTTAACCCGTTCATAAATATTAATTTTAAGATTATTTAATTTTTCAAATTCTGGAATGTCTTCTAGTTTCATTGGATGTTTGAATCCTTGGGGAAATATTAATTCATTTTCATATTGTTTGTATTTTGAAACTCTTTGGGGGTTTGATTCTTGAGGATGTAAATGTGCAAGTATTGACCAGATGAAACATTTGTTATCATTATTCTGTACATTTATAACATTTTAGATTTAAAGGGTGTAGGAATATAAGATTTAGGATTGGGTGGTAATCCTCTCCAATAATCAATCACTAAAGTTTGGAAAGAGTTGAATACTAAGTTTGAATCTCCTAATTCATTTTCTACTTCCTCTTGTCTTGCTTCTGCTGCTTTAATTATTTCTTTGATGGTTTTATCAAATCCTTTAGTTGAAAATAAATATTTAAAAGGTATTCCAATTTCAACATCTAAGGGTGTTGTCTTTTCTTCTGCTCCTCGCCAGTATTTTGCTTTTGATTATAATTTTATATTTTATAACATTATACCTTGTCGGTTTATAATTTTTTAAAGCTTCAGTGAAAGAATTTTTAATATTTTTTTTATTTTTATTTATATATTCTCCAGGAGTTGCAGGTCCATTAATTTTTAATTGAAATTCATCTATATGATTAAAATTATCCCAGTTATATTTTTCTCTTTCAACATGATCAGGTTCTCCTTCTGAATGACATTCCTCATCGTCAGAATTTTGTTTTTTATTTTTACATTCTTTTATATGTTCTAAATAATAGAAATTTAGTTTTGTTGAAAAGTTACAATGAGGACATGTAAATATTTCTCTATTTTTCCAATACAATTTTCAAAATGTTTATTATATCCAGAATGTAGAAATCTTCCTTTACATTTAGGACAAAGTTTTGAATTTGTATCATTAAGATTATTTTCCTTTAATAAATGAGCTTTCGATTTTAAGTGAGAAATTAATCCAGTTTTATTTTTAAAAACTTTATTGCAAATATTACAATTCATTTTTAGAAAAAAATTTTTTATTGGATACTCAGTTTTGATTTTATTTTTTAAATTTATATATTATTCATTTTCATATCGTGACAGTCTAATTTTTAGAATTTTATAAATAAAATCCAAAGCCCGATAGCGCAGTGTGAATAGACTAGCACAGTGGTTCAAATAGATAGCGGTTCAAATCACATCTGAGGTTAGTTTTTTTTCAACATAAAATAATATTAAAAATTTGAAAATAATATTGAAAATAGTGTGGGTATCTTATATTTATAAAGTACTTGTATATTTTATTTTATTTATTTTATTTTATTTTATTTTTTTATTAATTAAAAATTTAAAAAATGACAAAAATCCGAACCCTAATAGCGCAGTGGGAATAGACTGACACAGTGGTTCAAATGCTAGTGGTTCAATCATATCTGAGGTTAGTTTTTTTTCAACATAAAATAATATTAAAAATTTGAAAATAATATTGAAAATGGTGTGGGTATCTTAGATTTATATTTTATTTTATTTATTTTATTTTTTTTTATTTTTTTATTAATTAATTAATTTTTAAACATAAATATGAAAAAAAAATATTTAAACGGGTGTGGTGGCGAACCGGTAATTATCGCCACCAGTCTTTCGAACACCCCCGGATCGATTCTATAATGTGCACATTTATTTCTCAGTTGTTTTCGGACCTCTTTCGGATTCACTTTCGAATTCATTTGTACTTTCGAGCAGCACGCTTAAAACGCCGATGAAATCGTGTTCGAGCGAGAAGCGAATAATAAGGTGTGCTGCTATTATCGAATTGATTCTGATGTATAAGTCTGGCCAGCTTGTATATTGGAAGAGATTTGATAAACGAAAGAGGTTGAATAAAAAAATGATCCGGATCAAAAAAACTGTTGAGAGGACAGTGAAAAAAAAAAAAATACCACTGTCCTCTCAGAGCAGTTTTACTATTTTCATAAAATTTTTTATTCTTCAAGACATCAAGATTAAGATTTATAAAATTATAAATTAGTCAAATAGCAACTTGCTAGTTGACATCCTCAAGTAGTGTGTTTATATCCCTAACCAAAATAGTCCTCTAACTTTTTCATAATACCATTTTCTTTTCTATTCTCTTTATGTTTATGAGACTTTAAAGATTAAAACAGTTAGAGCCATTAAGGGTGGTTGTTTTCAAAATATAGGGTTAAAATACTATAAAAGTATAAGTTTTAGGTTGTTTTTCTAATGGTTTAAGCGTAATGGAGGCATGTTTTGTTGGGAGGGCTGTTTTGGTTAGGGATATAAACACACTACTAATGAAATTTGTTCAAGAGACATGAAAACAATTTATCTTAAGTCATAAAAGTTTGGATGCTGTAAGAAATTCGATTTAAACATAATGGGATTGATGGGATTTGTTAACCCGGTTATTTAAATAGTTATTTGTATGCTGATCGTTGTGGCGGACAGCTGTAATCTAGCTACCAAATAACTAATCATAACCATCTTGACTCTTAAATTTAATTTACCCCTAATTTTTTACTCTTCGATCATCATTTTCATACTTTAACTGACCTCTTGGCCTTTAATGACCCTATATCAAACTTTCTCTTTAAATTTGACTTTCAAATCGAATTTTTTAACCCTAAAATAACATTAAATCGACTTTAATAACCTTAGTAGCTTTAAAATGATCTTGAACTTTGACCTTTAAATGACCATGACATGACCTTGACATGGGGTGTATAGGCTAGAACTGACATTAAATACGACTGTATAACAATAATAGGTTCAAAACTCTTGATTTAGAATATTATTTTAATATATTGAATATTTACATGATAAAATTTTAGTTATTGGTGTAGTTCTGAATGAAAAGAATAGGGACAACACTTACTAGAAGCGTATCATTAGAAACGGTGGAAAGGATGTAAATTCATCTTCTGATACAATTTTAAAAAATGTATATAATTATATATATATATATATATATATATATATATATATATATATATATATATATATTTCACATAAATGTTTTATAAATAAAATATAATACTGATAAATAATTTAATATTTATATTAATTGAAATTAATATAATATTTAACACAAAATATTTTTATATATTTTTTATCTAATCATTTTTTTTTTTTATCTTCATTTAATATAAATAATAATATAATTTTTACATAGGCATGGAGAAATATATTATCTGTGTAACAATCCTCGTACTTAAAGTATCTTACTGTATAATTATTGCTTTCTGTACGTTAATGTCAGTCAAACTTTCAATAAAACAGGAACTCCTAATAATTACTTGTATGTCTTTGATAATATTAAGCAACTGTAGTTGATATGGAAATAAATCCTTAATAATAGCCTCATAGTCCATCTCTATTTTGAAGCTGTTTAATAGCGCCATAAAATATAGATGTAAAATACAAACGTAAAGTATAGACGTAAAAATTAGAGACTACCAAATAATATTTTTTTGGAATTCGTTTTCTTTGGAAAAGTTTAAAAACAACTAAGTAATCTCATCTTGGATTTCATGTGTAACCCCCCTCCACTCCTTCATCAAAAGTTTATGAAAAAATATTAGTTAAAGCATTAATAATTAGGTTTATAATAAATCAACTGATATACGGAAGTTCACAGTCCTATACTGTTTATGCTTTTTGAGACTTTGTTATTGTAAGATAATGACAGAATTTTATATTTGTGATAAATGATGAATTTATCAATGACAATTTGGGCTATAATAAATAACGAAAAATTTATTATATTTATTATTATTATTATTATTATTATTATTATTTATATTATTATTATTATTATTATTATTATTATTATTATTATTATTATTAAAATAAACAGTACAAGCTTTGTGATACCCAGTGCAAATCCCAATAGTAGACTAGTTTCGAGCTTTTGGCTCTCATCAGTACTATGCGGAAGACACGAAGATTTCTCTTCGCGCCAGGTAAGTATACAATATTGTTGATTCAACTCTATTGCATACTTTCCCCGGTACACTGGAAATCACATCGCTTGCAAAATAGCTTGGTCACAGAAAAAATCTGTAAACTTGTAAACATGGCGTATGAAAAATCATAATCACCTCTGCGGACTAAAAAATTAGTCGATACACAGAAACTGTTTACAAGTGCATCCGATTACCTTTAGCATTTTTGACTTTCAAATAATGGTGTAAAATATTTTTGTCGGATGTCTCACTTGAATAAAATAAACAGTACAAGCTTTGTGATACCCAGTGCAAATCCCAATAGTAGACTAGTTTCGAGCTTTTGGCTCTCATCAGTACTATGCGGGAGACACGAAGATTTCTCTTCGCGCCAGGTAAGTATACAATATTGTTGATTCAACTATATTGCATACTTTCCCCGGTACACTGGAAATCACATCGCTTGCAAAATAGCTTGGTCACAGAAAAAATCTGTAAACTTGTAAACATGGCGTATGAAAAATCATAATCACCTCTGCGGACTAAAAAATTAGTCGATACACAGAAACTGTTTACAAGTGCATCCGATTACCTTTAGCATTTTTGACTTTCAAAGTAATGGTGTAAAATATTTTTGTCGGATGTCTCACTTGAATAAAATAAACAGTACAAGCTTTGTGATACCCAGTGCAAATCATTATTATTATTATTATTATTATTATTATTATTATTATTATTATTATTATTATTATTATTATTATTATTATTATTATTATTATTATTATTATTATTTATATTATTATTATTATTATTATTATTAAATATTATTATTATTATTATTATTATTATTATTATACATTTATTATACATTTATTTTATAGCACACATTGCAATCAGGGCTGGGAAGTCAAAGCTAGAGCAAGTGTTAAATCTATACGGAAGAATTTTTATGAAGCCTTTATCAGAGCCTTAAGTCAACATTCATACTTAAATATTTTAAAACATTGTAAACCTTTTATAAAAAACACTTCTTTACTAAATTCTAGGAAAATTAAAAAATAAATATTACTGCTACATGTGGAAAGCCATACCCAATGATAATATATACATCAATTTGTATTATATTTTGAAAGTTTATAATATCATTGTCATGGCTTTTAATAGAAGTCAGGCGTATAGGAATGGCATAACAAATACTCTGTAAACTAGGATCTATATGGGGAAAATTACCATGGAAATATATGTTAGCAATATGTTGGGTTTGACTTTATTAATCAAATTAATAAAAAATTCAACTTTGGCACAAGGGGTAGTTTAACTCGGACTCGCTCAGTGAATAACACATTAAATTTTAGAATGTCTATCATATTATAGTCCAAATATTTTCGAATATTTATAATTATTGAAATGTAAAGAAAAATATCCTAAGAACGTTAACATTTACTTTTAAAGTTACTTTTAGAATCTAACACTTGCCCTTTATATTGGAGGATTATTGGCTTGGGGTCTCAATTATACTGGTGGCAGGTGATAATTACATATAAAAGATATTTCAAATTGTATTCGTATGTATTTTATAAATTTTTATTATAAATCTATTACGAAATAATTCAGGTTAATAAACAACCGTAACGTAAGCGGAACTGACGTGCATATTCGTAGCATTCGAGAAATATCTAGGCCCCTTACAAGTAGTGGTGATTACGGTACCGTTTATGTGTAAACTCCGAAATCTATTTTTATTTAAATTTTTTCAACGTGTAATTAAATGCATATTTATTTAGAAAATGTCTTAAAATTTTAATAGCAAATATATGATAGAATTATTATATTATTGTTTATAATTAATATAAGTATCTGTCATAAGGCGGCTGCACTGTGGCCTGGTAAAATAATAACAAAGTGCATGCATTAATACATTTTTAAAAACATCTTTATTTTTTTACACGAATTAATTTTATATCTTTTTGAAGTTTAATTAATTATTTAAACTTAATCAACAATTATACACTAAAACCTCGATTTGCGTCGTTTTCGAAGTTGCGTTGTTTTTGAAATTTTGTTATTTCAGAGTTGCGTCGTTAAAATTTCGATTTGCGTTGCTTAAATTTCCCAAATAAAATAAATTTTCAATGTAAAATAAGCCCACCATGAAACAGTTTTGGAAAAATTATAATATATTGATGTCTATCGAAAATATGTAAACCATTCATGGATGGAAGTAAAAAAATATGTATGAACGGAGTATGGCGTCAATTATGGCCAGAAAGCGTAGATAAAGATGCAGAAGTTGACGTTTTACCAATTGTTCGTTGAGAAATTTCTGAATTAGCTAGAGAAGCAAACTTTGAAGGCATTGGAGTAAGCTGATATTAATGAGATATTGATATCACATGATGAAGAACTTTATATTGAAGATTTAATTTCTATAAATGTTGAACGTTCTTTGATGGACGAAATTGATACACCTGATATAGTTCCAGAAGAAAAACAGTTAACGACTCGTTGTACTTCGAAAGCAATGCAAATCATTTCACAGGCAGTGGACATTTTTGTAGATAATGACCCTGACGAAAATCTATGCTTAAACGGTTTCACGAACTATTGATAACGCTATCAATTGCTATAAAGAAATTTATATGGAAAAAATGCTGCACAAGTTCTGCAAACTTTTTATTTGTTATTTAATGAATTTGTTGAGGTTTTAAAAGTAAATTATTAAATTATATAGTTCAGATTAAAAGGAAAACCGAAATTGAATGGCGGTCAAGCAGAGAAGCAATGGCAAAGAAAGATATGGTAAAAACAGAACTATAACGGGGTACAATCAGACACAAAATGGGAAAATGCGCAAATCTGAGGAAGTGAAATAAAGTGAAAAGTTATCGAAATTGAAGCTGGAAAACGGGAGAAGGGGTAGATTAGGAGATGGTGAAGAAGATAGTGAGCAAGAAATTGTTAGAAAATGTTTAGAAATGGTCGTAAAACAGACAAATGTGAAAAAACGTAAAATATTAATTAATTAATTAATTGGCTAATGGGAAACCCGAGCTAATGGGAAGCCTGAGCCAATGGAGAACCCGAACGATAAAGAAAACCCGAGCACTTCAATTTGGAAGGGTAAAAAACGAGGAATTCAGAGGGCAATTATCCAAACAACCCGATAAACGAGGATAAACAAAAGAAGGGGAATTACGAAGAGGGTCAACAGAAATAGCTAATTAGGGAATGATAACCAAAGAAGTCAAAACCAATTAGGTCAAAAATGGGGCAATTACAACGATTATGGGAGTATATAAGGAAACTCAAAATTCACATAATCGGCGGTAGCCTGTAGGGAAGAAGAAATAGACGCTAGGATTTCGAGGAATAAAATAGAAGAAGAAAAGAATTATAAGAGGAATCGAGGAGTCGGAAAGGAATATTAAAAGAGTTCGAATCAGAGAGCGGAATCAAGCAAAAAGGTGAAACTTAATTTTAAATCGTACAAGGTTGAGACCTTCAGAGCGGAGTCCGATCTGAAATTGTGTGAGAATTGTGATTAACCAACAGTGTGATTAATTGTTAGGAGTTGTGAATTGTTATAAAATAAATATACGTTGGGAGTTTGTGTTTATTGATTTTGGAACACATGGAGTCAGAGTAACCAACGGTTGATTTTGATATCATAAAACCCAACACTTTCATCAAGACAAATTGAAACAAAATCACATAATTTGATATCTGATTTTTGTTGTTGTTTTAAGTTTTTACCCATATTCAGAATTCTGTATTTTATTATATTTCGAGCAATACGCAATTCCTTTATTCTTTGAATTATTTTATCTTTATTTGTAAAATCCCTAAAGAGAAATAGCACACATTCTAACCGAGCATTTTTGATGTAGCTCCATCGCTGAACGGTTTTCCTTTTTTGGCAATTACTTTAGCGACTTCAAAGCTAGCAGCTACAGTATTTGAATTATTACTTATGCACTTGATTAAAGCATTCGATTGCAGATTTTTGCTTTTAATTACTCGTAAAATATATTCTTTTTGTTCATCTTTGGTTTTGTCATGAAGCCACTTATGAATTGTTTCAAAGTGTCTTTTTACAGATGATGTTTTACATACCACTGACACAGAACATAGCTCACATATAGCTTTATCACATTTTTTAACAACGTCGTATATTTCAGTCCACCAATTTTGAAACTGTCGACTAGAAATACTGCTACCACCTTCCACAAGTTTTTGTTTTTTAGTTGGAACTGCCATTTTTGTAATTTATACTGAAATTTAATTTAAATAAAATTACACAATTTCTACAATATAAGAAAAGAATAACAAATTAATCACAATTAAATACGTACCAATTAATATTTAATTTAAATTTGACTTTCACTGTTCTCTATGAATTGCATACTAATACTAACCGTATTTAATGAAAGTAACAAAAAAACTTTAATGCGTTGCGATGCACAAATATAAATTTGAAAATAGAAAAACAATATTAACAAATTCGAAACCAAAGCAATATTGGATTTACATATTTGTAAAAAATGTTTGGTAAAAAAGTAAAGATTTTTTAACAAAAATAATTCACAATTTTTATTTTAAACTCATAAAAATTTCTTGTGTCATCAAAATTCCCTCGCGTGCCATAGATTCGCCATCACTGGTCTATAGTATAAGCCATTATTTAATGTCATGGATTTAATTAAATGTCACTTAGCTATGACACATTTATTAAAGTTATATTTTATTTATATTATTAATCTTTAAATCATTGTCCATTTAGGCATATTTAATTGCTATCTGGTGTAATCAAGGCACAAGTCATATTTGCCATTGCATCACCCCTTAAATACAGGGAAATTCTATTAATAATGGGCATTAATAATGAGTATTATTTACTAAATCCAAAAACTTTTGTGGGAAACGAAAATTATTTAGCAACTTGTAAGATTCTGAAGAATAAAATAAATGAAATGAAAGAATCTCCTGGACGTGTATTAAGCATCGGTGAATGTCCACATGACATCCGTGGCTCAGGTCTGGTAAGCAACATTCTAAGATGCTCCTTCATATCAAACTACGCCAATGATTTACCTTTAACAAATTTGAATTTGCATGCAATTGGTAATGTGATAAGTTCTATTCTTCCCATTGTAAATGAAATAAAAAAAGTCAAATCTCTTAAAATTAATAAAGTTACTCAAAATCAGAGAGGTTGCGAAAACTTTGAGCAGCATAAATATAAAATTGATGAACTTTTCGGGAAAGTAATGAATTTAAATGTTGATGAGATTATTACTTTGATTATCGAACAATTCCCTAACCGTACGGGTACAACTCATAAACCATATTTGGAGAATAGAAAAAGACTGGCATGAAATCCAGTCAATATAATTTTCAACGACACAGATGTCAATGTCAGACCTAAATTTCAGGATATTTTCCATGAATTTTGTGCCCAAATCAATAGCAAATAATGTAGAAATAAAAATGAACTAACAATAAAATATCTTGTAAATAAATTAATTGATTTAATACTATACGTTAAATAATAAATTACATTGGAAAGACTGTTTTCCTTAAGAATCAGTCAAGGTAAAGAGTTAAAGATTCAATGAATTAAATTGGGTTATCATCACCGTTCTTAAAGTCAAGAAAAATTATCTCTTTAGGAATAGAATTAAATAATTATTTGAACATTGATTAAAACAATAAATATAATTTTTATTAAACATCTAGCGATATTAACCTACAGTTAACTTTGTCAATAAAATCTCGAAAAATTCGACAGGAAATTTCTTTATCTGACTATTCAAAGTTCGGATATGAGACGAGAAATTAAGTACAGGATGAAACAATAAGGGGACAAGATAAAACGAGGCACGATTTCTTAGTCGGCTCATTAGCAGTTCTTGCTTTAGAGCTCACCTTTTGCCTACAGTCACCCACTAAAACGCGGTTTCCAACGTCAATAAAAATAGTCATTGGCAGGGGATAGCGAAATATCAAAAGCATTCGTCAAATAAGAGGTTGGAAGTGAACCTTCTAGGATCCTTTTTTGATTATTTTAATGAATAAATATTTGTGAAGAATATCGTGAATTATTGGAAAAATGTGTTGATAGGGTTCTTGATACTATTAAATGTATGACAGTTCTTTTGTTCTTATGAAGATGGTGTCAATTGAGTTTCAATTTTTTGAATAGACAATTTGTTTTCAGTCATGCTTTTCGGGGTTAAAAATATGTCAGTTTCTCAAAGTTCGATTACCAATAAAATTACGTCCTAAAAGGATTTTATTAAATATCACTACTGATAAAAAGGAAGTTAGAAAACTAACTAATTAACTTAACATAACTTATGCTTAAGATTTTATTATCCAGTAAACATATTATCAAAATAACTATTAGTTACCTTTATTATTAGAAACGACCTTTAAAATTGTCAAATATTTTTGCATCCGCCAAAATATTTATTATATCTAGATTAATAAGTTGTAGATTATTTTATCAACTTTCAGATTTTTAATAATTAAAATAACTATTAGTTACCGTTATCATTGGAAACGACCTTTAAAATTGTCAAAAATTATTGCATCCACCAAAATATTTATTATATCTAGATTTATAAGATAGATTATTTTGTTAACTTTCAAATTTCTAATAATTGAACTCAACAATTAACAAAAATTGTTAATGAATTAACCAAGCAATTATCGATTGTAAAACAGCGTTTTCCAATATAATAACAAAAGACAATTTAAAAATTTAATTACTAACAAATATCACTCACAATAAATCCAAAATTTACAAACAAATTAATAAGTTAATTTATTAAATGATAAAAATAGCCTTTAACAACATGAACAGTAACAAACAAATGGATATGTACAATAATAAAATTTATTAAATTAGTTAATGAAGCCTTTATCTTTCAAAAGATCTTTGACGATATTTTTTACAGTATTTAATTTTTTACGCATTTCTAACATGTTATTTTTAGCGTTAACCATCTCAAAAGCTGACTCATTTAGATCTTCGTCTAATTTTGATTTTTTCACCTTCTGTTTTTGTCTGTATCTAAAAGCTGCATCATTGTTACTGCTTTTTTTCACAATTTCTTTTTTAGATTTTTTATGAATAATTTCAGATTCTAAAATATCATATTCTCTTATAATTTGCTTGCGTTTTCTATCATTCGAAGGAATTTCAGCTTCACAAGTTAGGGGCAAATCATCTATTAATAAATAATCGTTTTCATTAAAAAGGTTATCGAATTCATTAAGTTCAAATTGTGGATCTTGGTTGAATTCATCAATTAATTTTGTCAATAATGCTTCATTATACTCGCCGAAGTTATCGGATATATCAAAGGGCAAAGGAGAGACAGATGACAGACTATTTTCATCATCATATAATGAATTACTGTTTATAAAATTTTGATCAAAAAATGGAGAAGTACTATGTGATCCAAGTGTGGAACATTTTGGATACAAATCCAAAAGTAATATATCGTTGTTTTCGTACATTTGTAATAAGTGTATTTAGTAAGAAATCCATGATTAAACTGCAATATAATTTAAAGAGTGTTCAAATAATAAAAAATGCTTACATATCTAGAAGCGCTTTCGCACTGAGAGCAATATAGGCTACAGCAGTTATTTCGTCATCATTACGAAACAAAAATTCAAAATAATATAAATGTTTGCAAATTAATTTATTATAACAAATAAATTTAATTTATTGTATTTTTTTAATTATGCTGAAAATATTTAAATAGATGTACAATGAAAATACTAAATATTTGAAAATTTTAATTTTTAATTTATGTTAAGTATTATAAATTTTTGACAAATATTTAATTTTAGTTTACTGTGAAAATTTTTTAAAGTTTTTTAAAGTTTTTATGTTGGTAAATCCAAATTTATTTAGGTCAATCCAATTTATCGATTTTTCAAATCGACTTTAAAATCATGCAATCTGTTAGAACTTTAAGTCTATGGTATTTGAAGTGCTCACTGTCATTAGCCCACTAAACATTAGGAAAACGAGCTCTCAGTGTCCTATACAATAAAAAATGGTTTTTATTGTCTGCATAAACTATCAGTCTATTACATCAAAAATAAAAATCTGCTTGCCCCACATGGTCCAATGGACACTAGTGTTAATGTTATGTATTAAGACCTTGGAACTACGAACAAACTAAATGCTTGACGCAGTTCCAAATCTTCCTATATCCATTTTACTCTTGCCCGCAGCATTCCGCGGACATGCAAAAGTACACCAAATGTAAACAACAGGGCGTTCAGTTGTTTTACCACCTTTCACCAGCCATCGTCCACACAGGTCAGAAAAGTTTACCGATAAACCGCGTAATAAAAACCACTCCAATAAATGGTGTAGTAATAACTATCACTCCTCGTATGTCGTACTTATGTATTAGTTTTGTTAACTTGTAGATTTAGAGGTGGCTGTGGGCCGAAAAAGATGTGATTATTATCCATTGAAAATGATTTCAATTTGGATAAAAAACCACAAAAACTAAACCAACTCTCAGGGTCCAATAGTAAGAAATCCTTACTTTCAATATTATTGCAGAGTGATTTTTGGGTAAAAAATTTATGTGTGGAATTTTTGTTTGAAGCAAGGTAAAATGTGGCTGAAATGCATCGGTATATATAGAGTCTGATTTTTATGTGCAAGTATGTGTGCATGCATTGATTCAGTAAAACAAATTTGAATTATTTTAATTCTGATTCATTTTGAATTTTGATTTTTTATCATTTTTGATGGCGATTTTTTATTTATTTTATTTTCTAATTTTATTTATTTTTTAATTAATTTCGCCGTCATGGTGGATATAGGGATTTCTAGAATATTCAATGCTACTTTAAAGATTTAATATATGATTCTTAGTTCTTTTAATTCTTAGGTTAATCTATTTGGTTTTTTGATAATTTAATTCTTACATTTTTATATTTTAGTTAGCTTCAATTAGTTACTAGGCCGCCAAGATATATTTCGCCATTTTCATTGAATATTCTAGTTTTCTGGCCATTTCTATTAGAATTTTGATTCTTAATTCATTTTTAATGATATTTTGTGGAAATCTTTTCTATTTCCATTCCTACTTTTTCTTATCGCTATTAATTCAAATTTGTTTACTTCTGTTGTGTCCATTCTACTTTTGAGTTGGTTTCGTACCATACTTATTGATTTTTTGTATTATTTTCATTAGTTTTGTGTTTATCATTTTGGTGTTATGTAAATTCTTTTAAGTGGTGTTTAATCGATGTTTTGACATGTTTGTTTTGAGTTTGACTTCGCTTAGTGTTATGCCTGCATGCTATTTTTTAACGTGGCCTTATAGTCAAATTTTGCCCAACAAAAGTGAAATAGATCTATGTGAGAATACTTTAACATAAAAAGATCAAATAATCTGGATTTTTTAATGTTTAAAAAATTGAAAATACATAAGGGAGCTATCTGAACATGTCACAATGACTGATAAAGACGGATCATTTAGAGTGGATCAAATAAAGTGTTATGAGAAACATATTTTCCGATCAAATTTGTGTCAATTTTGGATGAGATAAGGCAATGAAAAAGAGTTGATGTTGAGATTCTGGAAATGTTAGAGAAATATTTTAATTTATAATAAAATTACACAAATAAATGATATCAATGTAATGGTAAAGCAATTTGTACAATAAAATATGAATTCGTGTCTTTTTGGGTGATTACAATTGAAGGTAAAAATAGGAAACAAAAGAAATCACAGCCGAGTCCTTGTTTTACTTTTATTTCGAATAATCTGACCAAAATTATTTGCTTTTGAAACTTTGTCAACTAGTTTTCCGCTAGACTTTTCACTTACCAAAAAATCCAAGATAAATAAATGTTCAATGCATTCACAACCAGATAAGATAAAATGTTTTGGACTGTTTATTTCTTTTCCCCCATATCATATGCTTAAATGAATGTTTGTATAAATGTTCTATTTAGTTGCAAAACGTACATTGTATAAATATATGTCATGCCTGTAAGATTCTCACGTGACCTCACCTTTATTTACTAATATATTCGTAAACAAATTCGCATTTCAAAGATTCAATTAATCGTAAACATAACAATGTTTTCATATCGATATTTGTGCATTATAATGGGTGAATGTCACCGATTTTCCTTTACAAGTAAATATTGGAGTGTCCTAACAGCAATAATCCTGCTCTCGCCACTCGCCAACAGCGCTAATTACATTTATTACGAATTGAATGGAACCATTAAACATTCAGAATGGAATCTTTCTTTAATCACGAAAAAATTCGATGGGATAGTTTTATACGCCACTAATGCAAATACAAGTTTCATTATAAAATTACATTCAAATAATCAGATAGGAACAGTTACTCTATATGAAACGCTCTCTACAAGCAAGAAAATGAGTAAGTAATAATAAACTGGATATATTATTTGATTCTTCCGGTTCCAGTCAACTGTGCTATTGAACCGATCAATCATTTGACTATTGTGATCAGTTTCATTTCCAGGAGTGTTATCTTCAATTGCCGAAATGTAATGAATTTGACTTCTTTATCCTCAGATTTTGGAGGTAGTTGTTTAAATTTAAATTTAACATAAACCTTTGAAATCAATCTAACTCCTTTTCTGGTTGGATTTGTGATTTGCTGATGATGCAGCTATTGGAAGGAAAGAAAAAATATTTCAATTGAAATCGTAACCAATTGAAACATCCAAAAAAATGTCATATTCAATGAAGCAATTCTCATTATAAACAGCCAACAATCAACACTGAAGAAGAAATCAATGAAATCATCAATTTGATCTGTTGTCATTGACTTTGAGAATAGCTTATAATAAAAAAAATTATAAAAAATAATAAAAAATAATAATTAAAATAATATAGAAATTTTAGGAAATATGCTTTCAAAAGATAAGAATAAAAATCAAAATTGACACATTTATTAAAATATTTAAATAGCGTATATAAATAGTTATTAGAAGCTTTATTTTATAACTATTTTAAAATATTTTATTAAAATAGGCTTCTATGGGTTAATTATAGAAGCTTTTAAAACTTAAAATTTTTGTTGGTGTTTCATTTTGAATTTTAGAGGATATTTAATTTTAATTTTCAACAAAAATTTTTAAAAATTTTTCAGAAAAAGAAAGTATATTATATTTTTAACCAATGAGAAGTAAGAAAAAGGAAATAAAAGATAGACCGAGATTTATGCTCGGGAAGAGGAATGCTAAATTCCAGGAGATTAACAATGACTATCTTATAGTCAAAAATATTTTCATTAAATACATTATTCGAAGCAAAAGGCTTAAATTATCACTTTATTGTTTTAAATAAAAAATGCTGCTACCAAGAAATCATCACTATATACTATTATTATTATTATTATTATTATTATTATTATTATTATTATTATTATTATTATTATTATTATTATTATTATTATTATTATTATTATTATTATTATTATTATTATTATTATTATTATTATTATTATATTATTATTATTATTATTATTATTAGTATTATAAGTTTAAATAGTGAATCAAGTTTATCCATTTAAACACACACGCATATATAAATTTAGACTTAACCGATATAATTTGATCTACATATTACTCTATGCATTTATATAAGTTTTACATTGTGAGAATTTGACCAACATAATGTACGTATATATATATATATATATATATATATATATATATATATATATATAATTGCACTAGTATATTTGAACTTAAGATAACCTCATAATGACTCTGACAGAATTAACTTATATGTAAATTATATATGACCTACAGTCTCAGTAAATTGTATAAGTTTTATAAATTCATTATAGTCTCAGGATTTTTAGGTTGAATAAAATAAAAACTAATAAAAAACGATGTGTTAAATAATTCCTTTAACTAAAATAATTATGTCTTTTTTCTGCTGACATATAAAATCCCCTTTATGTAAGATTTTCCTTTAGGTTTTTAAATAGCAATTACGTTTTAAAATTATGTAATAATTTATTATGCTATTAATTTCGTGGATTAATTTACTTAATTCAAATTAAATTACTTAACCTAAATCAAATTACTAAATCCAAATGGGCTTGATAAATTTTAGGCTTTTAAGCGACACATCATTTTTCTTAATCAATAAAGTCTTTCCCTAATATCGATAAAAATTAAAAATATTCAACTACAATCACTTTCTATCTTTCTTGGCTATTAATCTATTCTTCAGATATACTGATTAAAGTACCATCTTTGATAGTTTGGTGGAATATTTTTACTATTACAACAAAATAAATTGTGTATATCACTGACCTTTTTAACATGATAAAATTTTGAATTTATTATTACTATTATTATTATTATTAATAAATAATAAATATTTATTATTTCATTTTGAAAAATTCAAATTCCCAAACAAAAATATTATTTAATTTCATCTAATTTATATTATAACTTTTATCATTTACTTTAAAAATTTTATTATACCGTTCCCAAAGTAAATCTCAAAAATATAATATGTTTTTCAAACTGTCTGGACCGCTGGCTCGTTTCCATATTATAATTAATTTAAGCAAATTCTCATATTATAGAACATTTCAAGAATCTCCCGGTACCAAAAGATTATTACAGAGCAACGAACACGACATTCATATGGATGGGAAATATTGGTCCGTATGTCGGTTACAATAATGAAACATTTTATCCAATAAAATCACAATTGATTGGTTGTGTTGAATATTTCTATTTCAATAATCAACCAATCGCATTGAAGAATCAAAACAATCAAATTGTCACATCCTGCACCAGTCAGACCGTGACGGAACATGTCAACAATCGGAAAATGAAGTCATCCAGATCAATAAATGTGCAAATATATGATTGTTCCTTGCCGGGAATTAATGCCAACCGTTGCGATCCAATCGGTGAGGAATTTCTAAATTCTAATTGATTATTAAATTAATTAATCAATGAATACTTTCAGAACTGCCCGTCTATAAAGATTCCAACCAATCATATCACAGATATGAGAATAATAATTATAATAAAACAATAAAAATATCCTTAGTTTGGAAGCAACTTTATTCGAAAGAATTTTGTTTGATGGAGATCAAATTGAGGTGAGATTGTGTTGGGATAAATGGATTGTCATGGGCATATTCTAGAAATGGGACAATAATATTTGTTGTCAATAATATTAATGTTGTTGGCATGCACATGTACAATACTGATGCCGATACTAATCCGTCTCTCATATCATTGGATAAAATATCATTGGATAAAATAAATAAATTATCCATGGCATTCGGAATCTCAGATTTTATGGTCAAGGTGGTTTGATGAGTATCTGGCAATTTCATTTGTTTTAATATTGTAATGGCAGATATTTAACGGGATCCAGATTCATAAATTTATTACTGATTCGATTGGCACACCAATCAAAATCAATGTCGGAAAATCTCGTAATAAACAAATTTGCAGAACATTTGAAGGAATTCTGGGTTTGATTATTTGCATTCTGTAATTGGTTGATGGATGTTGAAACAGGTTTCCAATACGATTCATCAGATTTCACGAGATCCGGGAACGGAAATATGAAAGCTGCGGACCACGGCAATTATTCAGTAGTTGTTAGTTTTATCAAACCTAACAATGTAATTCTCACAATTGCGTATAATCTAATTGATTGAATATAAAAAACCGCGAAGTGTTTAGTTGTGTAGAAATTTCAAGTGTTACCTCCAATGTTCCCTACAAGCTGCACGCGGCCGCGCAGTTACTGAAACTCATTCGCGCACTAGCTGCAAGCCTTCGGTCAGTTTCCACAGCCCGCAGCCTAGCTAAGTATGCTATAGAAATTGGCATGACCCTTGGTTGCGTGACTTTATCCGAGGCTCGTGGTCTGGTAGGTGAATCAAGCAAAAGTACAAGTTATATCCGGTGTGATTCACCGACTAACCATTATCAACCATTGTTGAAAGTACTATTTGGAAGTTGTGGACCCTATGCGGCGATTTCAAGGCTCTAAAGTGTCATAAGGTCGTGGCCGAATGATTTAAAATACAAATAAACGTTCAATGATTTATTAAATCGATATTTTAAGAAGTTGCAATCTATTTTTATGTTGAAAATCGCATTATCCGTGCCAATACGTCAAAAAGAAAAGCAGGAGGAAGTGAATCATGCTCTTCGAAAAAGAAAACTTGTTCAAGATTCAAGGAAGAGTGGCTTACCGAAACGGTCGAAACTGGTGTATTGTCATCATCTAAAAAGCAGAAGATAAAACTTGGAAATATTTTCACATGCAATGATGCTGGCACTGTTATTTTCACTATTTGCTCAAACGCAAATGCGGCAATAGATTTCAGCTTGAGAAAGAAATAGGAGGAATGGAAACTTGATTACTTAAATCGACATCTCAATCAAAAAGTACATAGTGAATCAGTTAGAAAGCTGCGGAATCAGAAGAGTGGTGGAATTTTGCGAATGTTACAGGAGAGTACGATAGATCATAGCGTTCTATTAGAGATGGAAGAGAGAAAGCGTTCAACTTCAGATTTGGTAAAAGTGCTGATTGATAACGTTATTCTTGCTATTAAACTGAATGCATCTATGATTTCGGTACCAGATATACATGAGCATATTGCCAAATATGTTAAAATTCCAGAAAGTTGGCGCAGCAAAAACTATGCGTTTGAATTTGTTGAGTGTATAAGCTTGGTCTTAAAAACTCAGCTTATGACTGAATTCCAAAAATCTGCATTCCATACGTTGATAATAGATGAAAGTACCGATATTTCAGTTCAGAAAATGCTGATAGTTTATTTCAAGTATCGACATGAAGCAGAAATTGTTTGCAGAACAATATTCGGCGGTATTGTGAAGTTGTCCTCATTCAATAGCGTCTCTATTGTGACGGAAATAAAATGATTTATTGTAAGAATGATCTTGATTTGCAGAAGATGGTAATGTTAACATCAGATGGCGCATCTATCATGCTAGGGAAAAATAATGGAGTGGTAGCAATTTTGCTGCGCGAGATACATCATTTATTCGTGCAACATTGCGTTGGTCATCGAGAAGACTTAGCTATTGATGATGCTTGGAAGCAAGTTTCATTAATGCATAATATTGAAACGTTACTTAGAACAATTTATACAATGTTCAGCAGGTCATCAGTTAAAAATGAGTTTCGGGAATTGGCCAATGCCACTAAAAGTGATGCCGTGGCATTTCGTCCTTTGCATGAGGTGAGATGGTTATCTAGGTATTTAGTAGTTACCGCATTTGTGCGAAACTACAACATTTTGATTGACAATTACACTGAACAGGTTAACATGAGCAATGATCCAATCAGTAAGTACTGTTTGAAAAGACTTCTTAATCCGCAGTTTCGACTGGCTTTTATAGAACTGAATGATATTTTGGGAGAACTGGCATCAATATGCAACTACCTTCAATAAGGTATTTTGACAACAATTGAAGCATTTCAGTTTGTAAAGGCCAAAATATGTAAAATAAAATCGCAATATCTTGGAGAAACAGTTTATTGGAGTAACACAGTGAAGAAAGTTCTTAATTCGATTGACCGTGATGTCAACAAGACTGAAATTCTTAGATTTGTTGAACTGTTGTGTAACCACCTTGAGAACAGATTTCCAGATAATGAACTGATGGATTGGTAAGCATTTGATCATTGCACCATTGCAAAAGGGCCAAGTTTCGAATTTGGCAAAGACAGTTTGAACAAACTATTAAGAAGGTTTTCGGGTGTTATACCTAACTGTCAAGAGAGTGTCATCTCAAAGATCAATATGACGACTTTAAATTCTTGATTGCGAAAAAAATTGAAGACTGGAACAATTCAAAATTTCACCGACATCATAACCTGTGCCATGAAGAATGAAGACATGAAAGAGCTCTCGATTCTGCTGGACATTTGTGGCACATTTTAAGCATCAAGTGCAGACTCCGAACGTAGTTTTAGCCTGATGAACTCAATTAAAACAAAATCTAGAAATAGGCTAGAAGTAAATCATTTGGATAATTTGATGCGCATAAAATTCAATATGTCATCAGGAAACTCTTTTGATCTAGATACGGTTTACAAGCATTGGACCACCCATAAAGACAGACACGGAAAGTGAAAATCAGGCAATAAATGAATGTTCTAAATTTCGAACTACATATATTTTATTTGCAAGTTTTTGCAAAATAAATTATGTTTAGCACTTTACCGACATCATTTACTTGAAATAATTTGAACTATATTTTAATTTACATAATGAATAATGTCATCTCTGTGTAAAGGATTTTTTATTATATTGAAGACTGGTGTGTAAAGGAGCTGTTAACACCTGTAAATATGATTTTCCCAAATGTTGCACACTAAAATGTCGCATCATGTTTTTTTGGGCACACCTTCATTTTTCCGCACAGCACCGTCAAAAATTAGAGAGAACGTTGGTGACCTCGTGATTTTAGACCCGAAATGAAATCCTAAAAATGGATATTCATATATAATTTGTTAGAAAAGTTAATGCTGTTTATGCCTGTTTATGCTGCCAAATTACTTAAATTATTACCAAAGAGTTTCTGATTCTTTTTCAGAGTTAAATGGCGTAGGAATATGTTGGCGGAGATCTGTGGAATTATTTAGAAATTGTCCGCCCATGCAAATGAAGGAAATGAAATGAAATAATGTTGACCAACTGTGAAACTATGACTAAGCCTGTTACAGAATATTCATAGAATGTAGATGTCAAATGCCACGAAGGTCTAGGTTACCATAAAAAGAAAAATAAAAATCCTTAATTGCTTAGTTTTAAAAAAGGTAGTTATTAGCTATTACTTTAAAGTTTGTTTATTCGGACCAACGTTATCATAGATTTTATGGAGAATATCCAAAATGATTATCTCATAATTATATACAGAATGTAGAGTATCAAAATGGTAAAATGAAATTGATATAATATGAAACCTTTTCAAATTTAAAGATTCACCTAACAAATATTTTTGGGATTAAGTATTACATCTTATCATAATCTACGATTTAATAAGTCACCACCAAGGAAGAATATGAGTATAGAAAGTTTTGAGACCATTCCAGATGAATCTGGAGGAGGTAAATTAGCACCAATTATCCAATGTTTTCTTTTTTCTGTGATGTGAGAAATCCACAAGGAAGACTTTCCGAAATCCTTCTCATTTCTGATGAATATAGTGATAGGGTTGATAATGATAGTACAAAATGGAGTGATCCTTAAAGACTACTTCTGTGTACTACAATAACTTCATATAAGTCGTATATAATTCGTATATATTTATAGTTGTGTTGGAGGAGCTGTAGATGATACAAAGTTGCATCCTTTATTACATTTAATGAGATGTTACATTTAACTCGAACAGAAAGAGATTAAAAAAGCATTTATTTCAAATATTCCATTTATGAAGGTTAAAAATCTATATTTTGTTTAAATCTAATCCCGAATATTTAAAGTCATTTGGCCATCCTTTTGATAAATGTGTGAGGCATTTGAATTTTATTTTTTACTTTTGAGGAGTAAATAGACATTATTCAACGGTTTCATAAGCTATATAAGAGGATACAGAAATGTTGAAATAATCCAACAAACCTCATCGAGAGTCACTAGAGTGTAGAACGCGTATGAATGGTAAAATAGAAAATTGTGATTTGATGGAGAAAATTTGTTTTAATGAATTTGTCTGTATGAATAAATGTTTCATATAACATTTTTACAGGGAAATTGGAGAAAATGGAGTTTTGCAGCTGGTTTGTTCGGCGGGATGGAGAAACCAAATGAAGTTTTCTTAACATTCTTACTCTATTACATAAAGCTGGTACCAACTTTACAAATGCAACTTACTTTAACATTTATATTTCATGATGTAGCTGAAAATTTCAATAATAGTTGTTACTTACATAGAAGCTCTCAACAGTGTTTCTTATTCTATGAAAGAAATTTGGATCCAACAAAACAAGTCTTTACATAGGAAACCTTTTGGAACTTCCAAAAGTGACAATGAAGTTAATATGGAAAAATAAAAGCTACATATAAAACAATTTGTTATTCTGACTTTATCATTTCTATACGAGTCCAATTTCCTTTAAGCCTCACCACGTACGCAAAAGTGATTTGTAATGAATTATCTATTAGCCATATTTTTAGTTCGATTAAACTCCTTGTTTAAACACAATTTAAATGATTATTTATGAAAAATAAAATAGATTTATATATATTTTCTTCCAGTCTAAATTTAATTGGATTCTGATCGGAGGTTTCTCAACAGTCATGGCAGCATTATTCATCTTATATTCGATTTTTAGAAAGCAAATGAAAAGAAGATTCGAAGAGTAAATATTCAATTATATTAAAACAAATTTTACTATTTTCGTCATCAAGAATACGCAGAGTCCAGAGGCAACCGCGCCATTTCGAATCTGTAGGAAATATTTACTCGATATTTCCTATTAATGAAAGCGGTGACTATGGAAGGGTTGAAGATGGGGAATATGCACTTATAAAATGATTCAAAATCAAATATATTTATTTTTTTTAAATTTATTTTAATTTGAAAATAATTTTAATTTAAATCAATAGAATAATTTATTTGCATTGTTCATAGTTGATTCGATTCTGGAAAATGACAGACAGAATATGAACATGAACTTGATAATAAATAGTCAAAATATAAATGCATTTAAGTAAAAATAAATCTGATAATTAATTATATATATTATTGATATGTAATTTGTTTAGGTTTGTTAAAACGGTTCAAAGGTCTTTCACGCATCAATATTTGAACTGTCAATCTATTTATATATCGATTGCTATTGGTTGATTTATGTCAGCCAATAATATTCTGAAATAATCCAACCTGTCACAAAACTTCGCAGCTTCTATAATCTAGAAAATAAATTTTATACACCCAATTCTACAAGATAATATTTTCTGAAATAAATAAGAATCAATAAATTTTATAATATACACAACACAATAAATAGCACGTGTGTGTGCTTAAAAATTTTCGCCTGTCAAGGCGGAATTAGTGAATTAAAAATATTTGCACCGCGTTTTATTTGCTAAAAACTGACTATAATATAAGAAAATCAATAAATTATATTATAAGATACATACAAACTCACCTCTGTACTGAAAATGCATTAGTAGCTAATCCTGGAAATTTATTATAGGATAACAAAAAGAGTAGAAAAATTTAATGAAACATACAAACACATGCATGCAATTTCAATCATAAACCAAACATGCAAACAAGTGATAAAATACACCACTTCAAAAAGATACCCATTTTTAATCAAATAATTTATTTAATTGAACTTGGAAAACATTTCCGCAATCAGTACTCAAAGTACATTTTCTGTTTAGTAAACTGAAATAGGAATATAATATAATATTTACGCCTTTGTAAATTTCCTATCAGAACCCATGACAATGAATAATACACCAATTTGCATAGAATAATAACATCTATAATATTAACAAAATCAAGTAAATTATATTACAGAAACACACAAACGAATTTTATTGTGGCATGGACTAACGTAGTTTAATATATAAATTACATCCGTTTGCACTAAATAAACGCATCTATAATATGGGTTGGCGTGTACAACCAATTATAGATGCGCCATTCTTTATGACGAATTTTTTTTGGAATTTAACTACTCTTGTAGTTTAACTACTTATTTAGCTATTTTATACAGCTATTTTAACTATTTATATTTAGCCATTTTAGAAATGGCTTTCAAGTAATTTTTATTATTTAAAGTAAACTTTAAGGCTTGAATATTGATTTATATAGATATGAGATCATTATTCAAGCTCTTAAATAATACCTTTTATCAACAATTTTTATCATAAATTATTTTTAATTAATTTTTCAGGAGTTTTAGATGTTATTATTATTATTTTATTAAGTAATTAAGTAACAAATATAATTTAATAACACATTGTATGCGGGTACATTTTTTAGCGGAGTTCTGCTGTAGCGGGGCTTATTTGCGCAAATTTAGTTTTTCTGTATTTCCTACTTGATTATAGTACTATAGTATTATACTACCCGTACTATAGTACGGGACCCGCGCTCAAGTGCCAATCGTAGAAAAACGTACTAGTACGTGTCCCGCATACAATGTGTTAATCGCCCAAAATGTCAATTTCTTTACAGCATTTGGGAAAAAACGGTAGATTTGTTGAAAATAGTTTTTTAAATTTTTATATTCGTTTTTTTGCCAAGTTCTGAAATTCTATAGAAATATTAATTTTTAAATTTAGGTTAATAAAATTTACGATTTTTTACTTTTTTCCCAACATCGGACGGCAAAGTTGAGATTTCAGGGCAATGTGAAATACTAAAAAATTATTAAATTTATTAAAAGTTTAAGATAAATCTTACGAAATAATGTCTTCATTATCTATAGAACTCAAAGTTGAGTTTTCGGAATTTTCGTTAAAAAATTTTCATTCATTTTTTTCTAAAAAATTCTAAAAATGTCTGTAAATGATTTATTATAGTGCGTTTATTCATTACAACGATTCTACATATCGAAAATTTACATGCATTTTTTATTATGTGTTGTGTTTGTGTGTGTCAGTTTATTTTTTTTACCACTTTCTAACTTTCTATATTGAATGCTTTTATTCATTGCAACGCTAAAAATCAACACACAGGTAAGTTTGTATGTTTATATAATATACACGTATTGATTTTATTTTTACATTATAGGTGCGTTTATTCAGTGCAAATGGGTGTAATATAACTTTAACACACAAACTTAACATAAAAAATGGCATGTAAACTTTCGATATATACACCAAACATCACTGAGATACATTCTCTATAGTGGTGGTTGGCGTGTAGAGCAATTGCTCACTCAACGATTCCTTTACTCATCATCACTTTTTATTCACATTTATTGATTCATCATGAATTTGAAATTTATTTAGAAATTTATTTTAGCCATTTTACAAATGGCTTTCAGGTAAGATGTTTAATTTTAAATAAATTTTAAGGCTTGAATTTTGATCCATATAGATATGATATCATTATTCAAGTTCTTAAATATTACTTTTAATGAACAGTATAATTATAAATTATTTTAAATTAATTTTCAGGGTATTTTTAGGAATTTTATGACATTTATTTTTAAGTAATTTGGAATTATTTCGAAAAAATGTGAGTCAGATATATTTTTAATTATAATTAAATAGATAAATCAATCTCCAAAAATATGTATTTTTCTAAAACATTTTGAGGAAAATCGCCGAATATGAATAAAATAATTTTTTAAAATTTTGTTTTCTGAGCTCAATATGAAGGGATTCTTTCAGGAAATCAAATCTGGATTGAAAATACATTGAACCAAATTCATCTGCTCTTGAAAATTTCACTAAAAATATATTTTAAAATATTTTCAGTGATCTTTTTTTTCTAAAAATTGTCTAAAATAGATTTATTACACAAACGTATCTCAGCGGTGCATTTCTACGAATCGAAAGTTTGTATGTGTTTTTTAGTATATGTTTTGCTTGTGTACAGTTTCTAATTTTTCTTCCACTTTTTAGATTTCTATAGTATAAGATGTATCTCACTGCACTATAAATGAGAAAATCAGCGTGAAATGAAAGTAAGTATGTTTTTTTCTATAATGTAAGATTATTGATTTTTTACTTGTTTAATCGTCCTTTGAAGCTTGGTTCTTCGTATAATCGTCCGCATGTCTCGATGGAGCAACTCGTACACTTCATCGGCCACCTCATAATCTGACAGACAACTGAAACCTGTATCATTAGCTGCGGTGATTTTCTTGACTGGTAATTTCTCAATATCTGCCTCATTTGCTAGTGGAGGACCACTTTGTTCAAATTGATTCTTAATACTCGTTACACACTTGTCAAAACTTTGATCTGAAAACATGTAATCTGACGAATCGGATCTAAAATCCTGCGGCAGCAATCCACCAAATAAATTTGATAATAGTTGGCCAAAAACACTATTAAAGTTATCAGGATCTCTTGGAGTCATAAAAAAGGAACCATCAGTTTCGTTTGTAGTATTTCCAATAGGAACATGACGAATAATATGAGAAACATTCAAGGCATCATCATTACTTTCCATTGAGTTATCAGATTCAAGTCTTTCAATAAATCCATCCTTGCACGTCACACATTTACCATTCTGAGATATGTGAACGTCCCTGTTGCGTTGAACAGCATTATCATTTGATTTGTTAATTAAATCCATTGAGTTATAACGACTAATATGAAAGGCATTCAAGGCATCATCATTATTTTCCATTGAGTTATAACGCATAATATCAAAAATCATATATTTTCCCAACAGGACAGGAATTCAAAAATTCGAAAACAACTCGAAACCAAAATTCAACTCGATCAAAACCCTTTTTAAAAACCATTCGAAAACAACTCACAATTCGAATGAGCAAAGCACATACCAAAATTCGATTCAATCAAAAACTCTGACCTCACTCAAAAAAACTTAACCATAATAATACTCACAATAGTCCGCGTCTGTGTGCGCACACAATTCAAATCAACCAAGTAAAAAGCGCACACAGACGCGAGAATCGACAATTAATCAACTTATATTATATGAAACGGTTCTCAGCGGTGTTTGGTGTAGAAATATTGCATGGAATAATAAAGTTTTATATTTTTATTATTGAAAGATTTAATGAAAAAATGACGGAAAATTATTTTTGATGAGAATTCCGAGAACTCTACTTTAAGTCGTCAAGAAAATGAATAAATTTCGTAAGATTTATATTATAGTTATAATAAATTTAATAATAATAAATTTATAGCATTTCGGATATGTTTGAAATAGTTGAGCCTGGAGCTCTTATAGTTTTATTAAATGTTGAGAAAAGACTCAAAAATCGTAAATTTTACTAACCTAACGTCAGAGAACATCAGATATTGTACAGATTTACAAATGAGGACGAAGAAGAGTATGAAGATAATAAACAGATAATAAGTAGGTAGATGTGAGCCCGCTGGCACAAAGAACTATGACTCATCACTTTCCGTTGATGACTCATCGTGTAGAGGGTGAGTCAGGGTTCACATGGGTGTATCATGTGTGTGTGTGTGTATTACTCATGGTCTTTGTTCTACAGCACTTCAAACCCATCATGTCAGGTGAAAAGCATGAGTCATATATATTTTTCAAAACTTTTCTAAGTTAGAACAAAGACATGTAAACCCCCCCCCTCCCAGCAAAAATTTTTTTTGACTCATTTTACAAAAATTTTACAAATCCTTTTTATTACACAAATTTTTTATTATATTTTTTCAAACAATTTTTATTTCTAATTATTATTAGTATTATTATTTAAAAATATTATTATTATAATTATTATTATTAATGATATTATTACTATTCAAAATATTATTATTAATAAACAACCTTACTATTATTAATATTATTTTTTTTTAAAACAATTATTGAATGACTTTAATATTGCATCTGAATTGCATCTTTCTTTATTAAACTTGCAACTGTATTGCCGCTGTCTTTGTTAATCATATATTTTTCTTTCTATCCTATTATCTTTAAATTTATTTAAATATTATTATTATTATTATTATTTTTAAAATCAATAACAAATAACTGATTAAAAATTTATTGATAAAAAAATCTATTAAAAACCAAGAGCAAGTCTTGCACGTTCTAATCTCCATATTGGAGAATAAATATTGTTTTGGTCCACTTTGAATCCTTGAATCTTTATTGTGACATACCAGTTTTCATTCTTCTTGAACATAATTTCTTGAAATGCATCATAAAATCGAACTTGACGAACATTGAGAAACACTGTATTCGTTACTTGGATATTGTTATTGATTTTCGTAAACATATTCTTTAAAACTTCAACATCTTCTGTTGACAAAGTTGCCATGAGATGGGGATAAGGAGTTTTGCATAACTTGACAAGATTCGTTAACTTTATTTCCATCGGATCTTCTAGGAAATACATTTTGAAATTATGGAAAAGTTGCTCTGGTTGTAGAGCAGGTTTCTCAACAATTTTGTTTTCACTTATTTTCTTAGTCATTTTGAAATTATGATTAATAAGAAAGAGTATTGTATTTATAACAAAGGGCGGCCAATCAGAATCGTGCATTTCTGTTGCCTTTGCCTTGTTTAAGCGATGCTTAGTTTAATAATATAAAACAACTTATTACACTATAAAATTCTTAATATTATAAAACAACTTATTACTAATAACACAATAAAAAAAAATTTCAACCTAATTAAATTTACAATTTATGTAACAAATAATAAAACATAACAAAACATAAAAACATATATTAGAGATCAACAATGGAACTAAAGTGGTATTTTCGTAGTTCCGCATGTAAAACCAAAATATGATAGACGCGAAGACGATCCATGCATGCATCGCACTCGTAAGCGCAAACTCATGTCGATTGTATTCAAATGCTTTTGTAGGATTTCAACTAGATTGATTCCAGTTGCCATCTTAATTCGGAATGGAAGAATCTCCGGCGCGCAACATATCAGATCTGAACATACTTTCGGATATAATTCGTCCATTTTCATTAACAAAATCGACATCAACTTTTCTAAATATAAATGATAAATATGAAAATAATTAATTATAAATTACCATTTTCAGTAAGATTATTCATGTTGAAAAAAAAATTAATTATCGTATTTGATAACCATACTAAGTATGATTTCTCAACCAACCAATTTTCAACCAATCTTTTGATATCCTTTACTAAATTATCAACGAATGAGATGTAATCTAAATTTCTAAGCCCTAACACAACAACTTTTCCACTCGAAAACATTATCAATAATCTAATATTTTAACTCATTAGAAAAAATCCCGTAACCGACCAGGTGTAATACAAATGGCCTCAGGTACCCCAAAATAGAAAACGCAAATTCTCGATTGTTTTAAAGATTTCCAATTTTTATCAATTAAAATTTATGGCATTTTTACTAACACTTAAAAAACAATATTTTTCTTTTGTTACGAAATATGTAAAGTGTATAAAAGAAAAAAATTAACATGCGAAAATTCGTAAAAGGCAAATAAATATATAATAAAAAGTATATTCTTCAAATAAAATTCCAATCCTTCACAAGGTTGGCATGTGACTTTTTTCTCAAAGAAATTTTTTGAATGTAATAGTTCACATTGATATGTTCCATCAACCAACTCGTAGAATCCTACAACTGATATAATTAATTTGAAGATTAAAACAAAACTAGAATTAATTACATTCAAATAGAACTTTGAGCACGATTTCTCTTGTAAAAAATGAAAGCAGTCACGAAAAATAGAAGAAAGAGAAAGGAAATGACACCGAAATATCGGAAACAGTGTATTTCGTGCATTTTAATATTTGCGACTGCTTGAACCAGGATTATGGATAAATGCTTAAGAGTTATCAAAACCATAAACTTCGTACCAGCATACTTCCCTCGGATAGTGTTGGAAATAAGAGACCAATATGCAACATCTTGGATCACTGTTGATATGCTCATCAAAATTACTGCTGCTAAACTTATGTAAAAGTTCTCAATGCACATAACAGTCGATGATATCAAAGTTAAAATGACTGAAAAAAAAATCCATTCTGACCTTATTTGAAAGAACCAAACAGAAGTTCCAACAATTGGAGAAGTTATCATAGAGGTAAAATACACCACTTTCTTTATGAAGTGTATTCTTCCAATTTCGATTGAATGATGGAAATGGAATTCCGGTAAATTCATGAAATTAAAACATACGGATTGAGAAATTAGATACAAACCCGATAACAAACAGATAAGTAATTTGTCTACTTTTTTAATTTTTCTGTTTTTATCACACTTTTGTGAGGGTTTCCCGGAGTTTCTTTCATTAATTCCTCTTCCTACATACAAGAGACTTAATAGCCCAATAGCACTAACTATAAGCGGTGCAATAAATATCCATCCCAAATTCGAACGATTCAAACGTAGAGATTCTTTCTCTATTATCGAGAGTAAAATTTGGCAAAACCAATTAAACAATCTATCAAAAGTAAGATAACAGCCGAAAATAATTGACAAATCTTCATTCTCAAACAGCTTTAAAGTTAACACGAGCGTGATGACAGATAAACCCAAAGAACCGCTGGAGAATATTGTCAGGAAACAATTAAACAAAAGTAGAGAATTAATAAAAATAGAGAGTATCATGATGCCTTCCGCTATTATGACTATCAACATGAATATCACGGATACAACGCGAACTTTATCTATTATGTCAGTTATGGGCACGATTATCCCCATTATTACTGCTGGGAATAGGAACACAAACAATGTATAAATGAACAAATGATCAACATATTGTAAATTAAATTTTTTGATCAAGCTGGATTCATGTATGTCTAAAATCAACAAAACAAATGAATAAGACGCAGTAACTAGAAAGAGACAAAGAGACAAGAAAATATTTCTCAAGAAGCAGAAAAAATATTCCTTGGGTGAATCCTTTGCCTTTATACTGTCCAAAGCATTGAGGTCATCTTCCTTAATTTCTAGCATAAAAAATCAATATAAAATAGAATATTTAAACAAATATTTGTTAGGAAACTTTTACGGAATGAAAAATCTTTAGATTAATAGAAAAATCTTTGTGGGAAAACATTTAATTATTTGTCAGAGATTTGTATGCTAATTAATATAGGATATTTAATTCTATGTATGTTTCCCAATGCGCCATGCCTAATGTTAAATCAAAATATTTCCTTTAAATAATTTTTTTTTCATAAAAATTAAAAATTTTCCCATAGGAAAATTAAAACAAAAATTTTTATAATTTTCCAAATTTAAAAGCAATAACAATTTCAAATTTTTTTAAAATTAAATAGTTTCAATATAATGATTGTGTGGAATGTTAACAAAATCTAAAAAATTCAAAATGTCAACGAAACGACAAGGGGGTTGGGAGAAAATAAAATTAAAAAACAAGATTTTAAATGCACAAGTAGAAAAATGCATTAAATATAAAATATTTTTCGTATTCAACCCAATGACGGGTTGCAGAAACTTCAATTAAATCATGTTCCTTAGCACCAGAAAATGAACTTGTTGTATCAACAATACTACATAATAAAGAACAACACGATAGTGAAGAAATGGACCAAGAACAACGAATAGAAATATCACCAAAAGAAAGTACTAAATATGATGAAAGAGAAATAATTGAGAAAAGTAGTTATTACATTAAACCAGATAAAGAAAACTAAGCAGATATGAACTATTTTCAATTTTCACTATTGATTTATTTTCAATTGACATTGAATTAGTCTTTATGGTCAATTAGTAGGGAAAAAATACAAGTTTTGCGTTTGGGCACTATTTAGAAGTTAATGCCATTGATGAAGACAATGATGATGCTGAGATGTATGGAATGTATCGTGATCCGAATCTAGGGCAGTCTCAATGATAGATTGAACAATATCTATAATGATGTAATATCTTAATTATTGATTGATATTTATATACTTCATAAAATAAAGATTAAATAAAAATCTTTAAATAAAAATCGAATAATCCAACTTGAATTAGCGAAAATGAAATGAATTGATGGAAAGGGAATATATATATATATATATATATATGAAAAATATTGCAAAAATCATTTTTTTTAAATTTTTTTAATTTAAATATTTTCAAAATTTGCGATTGGGCCGCATTTTAGACAAGGTATTTTTTTGCAAATTGTTACTTGGTGTTTTTATTTTACATATTTTTATCGTGGGGTTTGGTTACATGTTTTTATTGTATTCAATTGTAATAATAATAATAATAATAATAAATGTATTGAAATACACATGTATGACAAATAAAGACCGGTGCAATTCAAATGCATAATTAATAATTACATGATAAATACAATTGCTTGATTAGAAGTATGCCTACGCGCGTATAAAAAATCAATTTTTTCGGTTACGACTGTCCACAATGATCCTTTGCCGGACTCGCACATCTACTTTTTACATATCTGAGACAATTACCATATACTATCACAAAGTCTTTGTAAGTCCTTTAAAACTAGCCCTTGTTAAATACAAAAAATGTTTAGAAACTCTCAAAATAATCAATATAAAACCGATAATATATAAGTAAAAGATGTCTTGACATAAATAATTTCGACAATGTGCTAGTGGGACTAATATTTTCAGGTGTATGATTGGGTTTGTAACATACCTATTTATTAAATAAAACTATATTGTGTGTGTATAATTAAAATATATAGTGTTTGTGTGTTTTATTTATTTTTAAAACAAAATAATATCGAATTATTTTACATTGAGAATAAATAAAACACGTATAATAAAATTGATAAACTTAAGAAGTTGCAATAACCAACATAGTTAAGAGAGAAATAATGCATTTGAAAAATCTGCCAACTCGAAAATAAAGGAATATAATTAAACGAATAAAATTAATATAAAATACAAAAAATTTTTATTTTTCCCCAATAATAAATGGTAAATGTAATAATGATCAAATTCACTTGAAAAAGGCAGTACCGAAAATTCGTGAGTATCAAAAACATCGATATATTACTGATTTATAGTGTTCAAGCACTTCTTTTAATAAATTATTATTTTTGATTTTACAATAATAAATTTAAAAGAATTAAAATTATAAGATGAAAATATTTATTTTTAAAACGATATCTTACTAATATTTTTTTAAATTATTATATAAAAATGTCTGATAAAAAATATTGTAAAACTTGTAATAAAATTATTTCAGGTGATTTAAAATATTGTCCTGAAAGTAATGGAGATTCAAATAACACAAATTACATGTAATTAAAAAATTAAAAATTAATTGAAATAAAGTTATAAAAATTTAATCTTCAGAATCTTCACAACTTTCAGAATCTTCAGAATCATAGAAATAAAGTGTTCGTGAATTAGCTTTTCTTAGATACTCGGGTTGCTTATAACCATATTGAAGTGTAGTTATTCCATCAGGTAAAATATATCGTTTATCATCGTATGCATTCCATTTTGTGCGAAACTACAACATTTTGATTGAAAATTACACTGAACAGGTAAACTTGAGCAATGATCCAATCACTAAGTACTATTTGAAGAGACTTCTTAATCCGCCGTTTCGACTGGCTTTTATAGTACTGAATGATATTTTGGGAGAGCTGGCATCAATATGCAAATACCTTCAACAAATTATTAGATTTGCTGAACTGTTGTGTAATGACCTTGAGAACAGATTTCCAGATGATGAACTGATGGATTGGTAAGCATTTGATCATGGCACCATTGCAAAAGGGCCAAGTTTCGAATTTGGCAAAGACAGTTTGAACAAACTGTTAAGAAGGTTTTTGGGTGTTATACCTAACTGTCAAGAGAGTGTCATCTCAAAGATCAATGATCAATATGACGACTTTGAATTGAGGAAAAAATGAAGACTGGAACAATTCAAAATTTCACCGACGCCACAACCTGTGCCATGAAAAATGAAAACATGAAAGAGCTCTCGATTCTGCTATACATTTGTGGCACATTTCAAGCATTAACTTGATGAACTTAATTAAAACAAAATCTAGAAATAGGCTAGAAGTAAATCATTTGGATAATTTGATGCGCATAAAATTCTATATATTATCAGGAAACTCTATTGATCTAGATACGTTTTACAAACATTGGACCATCCATAAAGACAGACGTGGAAAGTGAAAATCAGGCTATAAATGAATGGTTCTAAATTTCGAACTACATATATTTTATTTGCAGGTTTTTGCAGAATAAATTATGTTTAGCACTTTACCGACATCATTTACTTGAAATAATTTGAACTATATTTTCATTTACATATTGAATAATGTCATCTCTGTGTTAAATGTTTTTTATTATATTGAAGACTGGGGTGTAAAGAAGCTGTTAACACCTGTAAATATGATTTTCACAAATGTTGCACACTAAAATGTCGCATCGTGTTTTTTTGGGCACACCTTCATTTTCCCGCACAGCACCATCAAAAATTAGAAGGAAAGTTGATGCATTCATTCCTTTTTTCAAGTTGATTATAATAAATATGATGACTTTTTGATCTTAATGAATAATTAGTTATTTGTTCTTGTAGTTGATCAAATAGATATTCTTTCGCTGTTTCAAAATTAATATTTTTTGAAGATGTTTTTGTATACCCTTTTATTTTTTTATGTAATGATGTATTTCCACCCCTTAAATCTTTTATTTCTAGAAAATACATTTTAGATTTTAATCCACAAAACTTGAAATTTTTTTTATCTCTCCCCATTTCATTTTTAAAATATCCTAGCTTGATATCATCAAAATAATCATCAATTTTATTAATAGATTCGTTATTTAATAATTCTATAATTACTGAATCAGTGTCTCCGAAATGAATTTTTAAATTTTCTTTATATGTATTCCAAAGTACATCATATACAAACCCAGGGGCACTCAAGCGGCCTAACAGCTCGGCGCGCCCCTGTACAAACCTATACATTACTAATTTTGATAATTCTAAAATTACGAACCAAACATAATTGAATTTATCAAATTTAATCCTCTGGAAATATTTTAGTTCTTTGATATCCAAATTTTGCAGATAATTTTTGATAATTTTTAATTACAATTTCTATATTTTGTCTATTTCTTACATTTTCCAAAGTTTTACCATAAAATGAATTATTTAAAAATTTATAAAATAAATCACCAAATTTATCTTCTTTTTTTTAGCCTCCTGTCTTTAATGAAATTTAATTCAATATATGGTTTTAACAATTTTTTATTTTCTTTAACCCTACACTGCATATTGTATCACTGGTGATACACAATTATCTTATTAGAATAAAAACTGTCTCGCTCTTGTTCTCGGTAAATGTTCTCTCATATTACATTGTATTGGCTATATTTGCAATATAATACAAAAAACCGTAATGTAATTCTCAATAGTTTTGTATTACCAAATCAATTTTTAAAACGTCTTACAGTTTAAGTGAAAGTGTACAAATAAAAAGTCATGCAGTGTAGGGTTAAATTAATTTTCTATGTATAATTTTTAAAATCATTCCATTTTCCAAATACCAATCCAACATTCTTCCTTCAACAATATAATTTTTTTTTATCAAACTGAGTTTGAATTAATTTTTCTGTTGTCTTGTAATTATGAAGATTATTTTCTTTTTGCCTTGGTGATAACCAATCATCTTTTACTTGTAGTTTATCAGGACAAAATGGAAACCATCTAGTTTTATGTTTTATATGATTTGGATATTTCAAATCCACTTCATAAATATATCCAACTCCAGAACTTTCAACCGATTTTTCATAATTATTTTCTCTAAACCATTCCATTTCCCCATCTGGTAATTCTTCAATCATTGCAGTTGGATACAAAGAATTAGGATCATAATATCCCAAAAAATTTCCAAGCTCTTCTTTAACTTCTACGAACCTATCACCTTCAACTCCTGAAACACCTCTTCTTACACCTTTTCCAAGAAGTAATAATTGGTCATAGGTATCTTGTTTAAAATATTTTAATTTAACTTTTGTACATCTTAATCCCGCCTACCATGATAATCCTGGTGCTGAATAATAATAACTAGGATCAATTTTATAATTTTCTAAACAAGTATTTCTCAATTTTTTCAAACACATAAGCTAAAAGATATACATCCATTTCTTTATCTTTAATTGTTTCACATTCTAATATTCTCCAAGATTCTTGAGCATATTCATAATCTTGATCAGATATATTAGATTATTTTTAATGGGAATCGAATTTATTCTTTTCAGGTAATTCAGTTTCATTCATTAAATTTTCAATTTCCCCAAAGTTTTTCCTGAAATATATTCATATATTCCTTTTCTAATATATGTTGTATTAAAATATTCATTATATACTTGACACTCGACTGGTTTTAAAAGTGATGATAAATAGTCTAAACCAGTGTTTCCCAACCTTTTTTAGCTCATGTCCCCCCTAGCTGAATTTTTTTTTCTTTTGTCCCCCTTATGCAAAACATTTTACAGTTTTTAAAAAATTTCCAACTATTTTTATTGATATACGTAATTAATAGATAAAGATAAATTTTTTTATTCAATGAGACAATTGACTCTGATGGTTACTGAAGAAAATAAAGAAAAAGTAACTCAAACCTAAAATTAACATATATTCCCTAAAATTGAAATTGCCCCCAAGTGGGGCGTGGGCCCCACGTTGGGAAACACTGGTCTAAACGATAATTCATCATTCTATACGAATCTAAAAATCTTAAAACTCCAACATTAAATAAAATATACCGTTCATCTGTATTAGTTAAAAACTTTTGATATTTTAGGAACCAACTTTAGAAAGATTAAATGGTTATCATATCCACTAGCATTATAGTTAAAAATTTTTTCATTTTATTAACTATTAGCTGGGCTATCCGGCGCTGTCCGGTGCTATTTGGAAGATAAAAAATATTATTTGTTTTTTTATATTAGATATACTTCACACCAAAAGACTTAAATTATAATTTAATTATTTAACATTTACTTAATTAATGATGCTGCCAAAAATCATCACTTTATATAATTGTATTTTGATTTTTATTCCTATAACTTTTTAAATGTTTAATAAAAATTTGATCTACTTATTTGCACTTTAAGATTTAAAAAATATCTTTTTAAAAAAGTTTCTTCATAGTAAATAACAACAAATCGTGCTTGTCTTATTTTCTTTTATTTTGAGTTTAAGGTTAAATTTAATTTCCAATTCTTGGACAAGAATGTTTAATTGTTATTTATTTTATCCAATGAGAAGTAAGAAAATGAAAAAAAGAAAGATCAAAAAGTATTTGAAAATTGAAACAGCCAAATTCCCTGAAATTTACAAGGATTATTGTTATAATAGAAACTTATTTCATTTTATTACATATATATTTCTTAGCTAAAGGCTTATATCATCATTTACTTTTTATTATTATTATTATTATTATTATTATTATTATTATTATTATTATTATTATTATTATTATTATTATTATTATTATTATTATTATTATTATTATTATTATTATTATTATTATTATTATTATTATTATTATTATTATTATTATTATTATTATTATTATTATTATTATTATTATTATTATTAGATTAAAGTGATGATTTCTTGGTAGCAGCATTTATTATTTAAAACAATAAAGTGATAATTTAAGCCTTTTGTTGCGAATAATGTATTTAATGAAAAAAATTTAGACTATAAGGTAGTCCTTGTCAATCCTTGTCAATCCTCGACAAGGACTATCTTATAGTCTAAAATTTTCTCATTGAAAACATTATTCGCAGCAAAAAGCTTAAATTATCATTTTATTGTTTTAAATAATAAATGCTGCTACCAAGAAATCATCACTTTATAGTATTATTATTATTATTATTATTATTATTATTATTATTATTATTATTATTATTATTATTATTATTATTATTATTATTATTATTATTATTATTATTATTATTATAATTATTGTTGGGCTGAGAAGCAAGACAAAAATAAGTTATGAAATAGCGCAAATAAGAAAAAAGAACAATAAGAAACAACAAAAAATACCACAAAAATTAAAAACAAATTAGAAAATAAAAATAAAATAAGTACAGTAATTAAATAAAAACATAGAAAAATAGAACATAGAATTAAAACAAAAATCAAAATATAAAAGCCGACCAAAGTGAAAAACAACACCAAAAATATGCAGTTAATATAAAAAATTTAGAAAATTAATAAAATTATAAGAAAAAGTAAAGAAAACTTGAAAAAACCAATAAAATATATAGATTTAAATTAAATTAAATAAATTAACGGCACCTCGATTTTGATTGGCTCATTTCACAATTAACTATTTAAACACAGCACTGAAATGAAAATTTCACTGTTAAAAAACTATTCAACTTTAGCGTTAGGACAATCCACATTCAGCAACTGACTATCCAGATCTTTAGGAACACTCTACAAATTCACACAGCCAACAGATCACTCGAGGATTAAACATTTGAGAGCAAAATTTTCGAAAGGAGATCCATTCTATTATCATTCAGAATTTCAAGCAGACAGTAAACCTTTTATTTGTACATTGCATGATTTTTTAACACATTTATAAATGTAAAATAATTTAAAGATTCGTAAAAATATTAAACATTAATGGTTCGTTTTCTTTTTTGTTATTTCATAAGTAAATGCCTATTGAATATTTATGTTAGTTAATAAGTAAATTCACCTTGAATACTTATTAAACGTAATCCTGATTTATTCACAAAAGAAAGATCAAATAATTAAACATTTTATTGAATTTCAATTGTATTATATTTTCTAATATTCCACGAAACTGGTACTTGAGAGGCCACAGCTTGAAGGGCATTCGTTGTTACTTTTGCGAGCAGGTCAATCATTGTTTCAGAATCGGGGGTTTCCCCCTGATCTGTCACCGCCAGGAGATTTTTTTTGATAATCCTAACAATGAAAATAATATTGTGTAATTTGGAAGATAATCTTGCAATGGGTAAGAAATGTTATCTTCATTTTCTCTCCATTTGTAAGAACTGGAACTTAATTTCTCCAAATATTGAGGTCTGAATTTCATCGGCAAACATAAAACATCGGCGTAGTACGGATCGAATTTCAAAAGTTATCCACAACAACACGTAGGAGTAACAGCAACCGCATATAATGATCAGAGAAGCGAGTTACCCATCGAGAAAATTTGAATTTTCTTCAACACAAAATCAAAATTCTGAATTTTCACAGAAATAACGCAAAAATTCCAACGCGACATTTTTCGGAAATCCATCTCATTTCTCCGCTCATTAGTTAGCATTTATATCCGACGTCATCAATAATTCTCCTCGCATCGGTAGAGCAACACCAGATAAAGATTAGAATTCCATATTTCTTGTGAAAGACCACACGGCTATAAAAATGAAAATTCCAAAATCCTGAGTCTCGCCGGAAGTTGTCGCAAATTGGTTGGAACTTTAACATCCGCTGAGCTACTAACTGATAAGGCATCGATTATCCGTATCGCCAGGTCACAAATAGACACAGTAGTGAGTTGTCCCAGTGTGAGATAATCGCTAAGTTACTACTCTGCTACTACCCACAACGCCTGACGTCATCATCACTGGCACCAGTCAAGCGATTCCAAGGCCCGTAGTCTTACCGGAATCGGTCACTCTCCTGATACCGCAGAAAACTTTCAAACGCCGGCAATCGACGCGAGCCGAGCGGAATAAGAGGCGGAGAATGGTACAAGCCGCGCGAGAAGCTAAATTGATAGCTGAAAAATATCCAGGCAGCTTTACAAACCCAGACAGGGGTGTCAACCATGCGGAATCGCCAGTTCCGAATGGTACCTCCTCCTAGTACCTCATGAGAAGAAGATGCTGCTGATATTTTCGACTTGGACAAACTATTTGCTGCCACGTCTCCGTCTACTTTGTGATTGATTGCGCCTATGTTATGATCCCGTATGTTCAATCTGTGTGATGCATTTTTGACTCTGCGTGTTGTCTGAGATCTATGTTCTCGCGTAGGCGTCATTGACGAGATTCCTTCAATGTTTTAGATCTCGTAATAATTAATTATAGTTTCGGTGTTATTGATGAAGTTATTTATTTTGATATGGGACATGTTGATGATCACGATTCCTAGGTGAATAACGTAATGCAAGAAAATTGGATTTCACTGAATTTCGACGCGGGTGACGTAAGAACTTCTATCGGTCGTCAGAAAACGGAGAAGTCGAGATAAGGTGAAGGAGTAGTCCTAAGGCAGGGGCTCACCTGCTTCATCTTATCTCGCCATCATGACACAGCACCAACATGATGTAAATCATGGGTGTCATGATGAGAAAGTAATCGTGTGGGTTTTTTGATTAGCGGGTAGCATAAAATGGTGTAAGGCTACTTCTCTTTTCTCGACCATCATCCCCTGGTGACTAGTAAGCTCTTGTTGACTTAGTCGATTGCCCAACATTATTATTATTATTATTATTATTATTATTATTATTATTATTATTATTATTATTATTATTATTATTATTATTATTATTTACTACTTCTCACTACAGCCAAAGCGATTTAAATTTAATTATGAAAATATATTTCAAAAGATTGTTTTACATTTAAATTTCAATTAATTTGTTTGCTTGAAATATTTCATCAAGCACAAAAAGTTATAAGTAAATGTTTAATTTGTTAGGAATAAATCAAAAAGACAAAATCTGTCGAAATATAATATTTTTAATGCAAAATATAAATTTTTCCAAATATTGAAATTAAATTAGGATCCTAAACCTTTGACTTACCAATAATGCTCACATAGGTCACATCATATAACCGAAGCATTCTGTTCATCATTCTTATAAAATACTTTCTCAGAAAAATAATAAATTTTAACAAGTAAAAATCATAAATCAACCGGATCAAAATGAGTAAAAATCTTTATAAAATGACGAATTTTATTATATGAAGCTGGATTCTTTATATGGAGTGTTGCTCTTCATATACATTCCTGTAAGGAATATTTCATTAATTTATAATAAATAAAATATTTACGTGTTTGAAACGGTTCTCTTTATAGTTCTTCCTTTTAAACAATAAATTGCTAAAACTATTGATAAAGTGAATGCATATACTATGATCATCGAAATTGTGAAAATACTATGAATATTCTAGAATGAGAACATAATAATAATAATAATAATAATAATAATAATAATAATAATAATAATAATAATAATAATAATAATAATAATAATAATAATAATAATAATAAATAAATAAATAAATATTTGATTTAATATAACAAATATTTTTACTATTAATAACATATATATTGTGTGAATTAATATATTTTGTGTGTACAAGTATCTTGAAAATGTCATCACTATCTATTTTCCACATCGGGATCTATTCTCCAAAAAATCATCTAATACTTAATTCTATATGATTCATGTCGAAAATGGCTAAAATCGGCGAAAGGTTGTTACCCATAGCTAAACCATGAATTTGTTTAAATGGTTTTCCTTTAATTAGTACAGTATCTGAGTTTATGACTAGTTTGACAATTTCTATGAAATATTGTTCAGATAAGTTTGCAAAAACTGTTTCTGGTTTAAGGTTTCGAAGAAAGAAGCTGCAACTGTAAATACGTTATTTTCTCCTGTGAGAGAGATGGATCCATAAAGATTTGAAATTTCAAGAGATCCCCAGAAGTGTTGCTGCTCTAATGATGTGGAAAGGGATAGGTTTGTAATTTCTGCAACAAAGTGTTTTTAAGATGACAGGGGATAAGATTTAGAAGATTTTTGAGGATACAAGAGGTCTGCCTTTTAAAGGATCTTTGTAATCTTTGGGCAACATGGTCATGGTACTTGGTAAAGGTTCATTACAATTCCATTTTGCTAGTAAACCTATGATTTCGACGTTAGTCTGTTTGTTAGTAATGACAAAAAGTTATTAAATGTGATCTGAGAGGAAGTTGTTATGATCATTTTGTTTATTGGTATATAGTTGTCAAGATATTATTGAAGAGTGATTCATGATAATCCACGTTAAGGGCGACAAGTCTGTTTGTTTTATCTGAAGGCAGGATTGTGAAATCTTTAAGGTTTTTAAGTGTTTTTATATTAAGAGTGATAGACTTTTGTGCCGAGAGATGCCTTTTCATGAGATTAGTCTGTTTCTTGAGAATATCTTCGTCGATGTCATTTGGAAGGTCAGAAATGTTGACGTTTGTTCTACGATTTGGATTGAGAAGATGATTGTATTTTTCAGCAATGTTAGAAGATTCTGGATGAGATTTTGTTTTTTGTTTTTTTGTTTTAAGATGTAATCCTATTTGTCTTCTTAGACTTTCCTAAGTAGCATTAGTTATAATTTCAGCTTTGTTAAGATCTTTTTGGTTTGGTGGTGGAACAAAAGCTGATCTCTTACTAAGAAGATTTTCTTGTGCTTTGGTGAAGATGTGGTCGGATTTGTTTATAAAAGGTCGAGTTTTCATAATTTTAAAATTTTATTTTTACACTTTTAGATTTTTTAATTCCCTTATTTTTATTTTCTTCACTTACAACCAATTCCATTGCATATTGTTTTGATTTAATAGAAAAAAATTGAATTATTTGGTTTTTCATCTTTATACGTAAATAATTTAAATTATTTATTAACTAAATTATTTAATATTTCAAATCTAAGACCCGCCTTTTCAATTTTGTCCAGCACTTCATTTAAAACTTCGTAGTGATGATTGATCGTTTCTGTAAATATCAAAATATCCTCTAGGTATACTGCTGCATATCTCAAACCTATTAATACTTTTTCATCAGTTCCTGAAACGTACCTGGTGCCGCTGCTATTCTCTGTATTTATCTTCTATTCTTTCATCATTTGGTTCGTCTATGAATGCTACGTATCTCTTGTCTGCTTGTCTTGTATCCTTTCTCGTTCCTTGATAACCATGCCCTGCTTCGTTTCGCTCTTGTTGTCTTCCAAAATTCTCATTGATTCTCCGATATCTTATTCTCTCCAAATTTGCGTAACAATCTGCCTCTTTACGACCCTTTAAGCTACACCTCCTTTTTTGACAATCTCTTCTCACGTGTCCCGGGGTACCACACGCATAACATTCGACTACCTTTCTCTGCATCTGTGGACACTGACTTCTTACATGTCCTTGTCTTCCACATGTAAAACATGTAACTGCCAATCTCTACTCAAATGTCCTACCTTGTGACATGTCCAACATTCGTTCTTATTTCTGTTCGGTTTTTCTTTTCGATACTCTCTCTGCTCATTATTATATCTTGGTGATACAATATTTCTTGCTTGATTTGTTACCGCGTCTCTGTAACTTCTTGTTATATTCTGTTCTGGCCTCCTTTCTCTCTCTGCATAGGTATGTTCTGCAACTATACGAGATTCATGTAACTTCTTGATTTTTTTCTTCACTTCCGTTGTTCCTTTGGTGTCACTTAGACGCAATTCTCGCTTCAAAGTCTTCTCGGCTACACAGTGAACCAGTAGATATTCTGTTAAACTTTCCTTGTTTAACTCATGCCCCAATATTTTATCGACTAACTCGTCTATGATTGTAAAATATTTATCGAGCTCCTCTTTCGTCTGTCTATAGAACATAGCAGATTGTAAATCCTCTGCAAAACTTGTTTTCTTGACGAATGCGTTCCGCAATCTTTCCTTATAACATTATATATTTTGGTCAACTCCTGTATTTGATATTTGATATATCTGTTTGTCGATCAGTAATTCGACCATCACTTCTTGTCTTGAAGTAGGCATTTGTAACACTTTAAAATATTTATCGCATTCTTTAATGAATGTTTCAACATCGTCTCATCTATGATAATCGTTTGGAAATAGCTTCTTTATGAAGAAATACATAGACGTGGTCGCCATATAAGAAGCTGCTAACACATCTTCTAAATTATTTTTTAAATCCGGTTCAAAAGTTAACGTCATAATTCCAAGTATTTATTTAATGAAATATTGTATAATTTTCAAAGAAATTTTCAGCGTCGAATAAAATATTTTCAAAATCATTTATTAAAATTTCGATATTTAAAATATATTTATTTAAAGATTATTTATTAAAACATCTTTTAAAAAGTTTTTTAATTTTTCAATTTTTCAATTTAAAAATTTCAATTTAAAAAAGTCAATTTAAAAATTATTTATTTTAATAATCCATTACTTATTATTTAAAATTATCTTAATAAATCATTGAAATATTTAATTCTCAGCTGAAAACTCCTCACAGTCATGATGATGGAAGTCCTGAATTCGATGATAGCCTGTAGTCCAGAGGTGGCGAACCTTTTTTAGATTGCGTGCCAATATTTTAAAATTGAAAAATAAAAACACGCTGGTGTGCCAAGTACATTTTTTAGCATTTTAATTGATTCCGTTACATACCATGTGTTCACATTAAATGTTTCAAGTCTAGTTTAGTCAAAAAGAATAGTTATAACTACAATTTTAACAAAATTACAATTACAATAATACAATAACTTTACTATAAGAATACATTTAATGTGATTTAGTGACTTAGTAAAATCAATGTGACTTTTGCTGTTGCATGGTGGATGATAGAAGTTTAATATCTGGAGAATATTTTGTATTCTTCAAAGCTACACAAGCTGCACTCAAGTCGACAGTCAAACTGTTTCTGGTGTCTGATTTTATAAAGTTCATCGATGAAAATAATGATTCGGACGAGTAACTAGATGGGGAAATTGACAAAATCGCAATCGTTACTTTTTTCAGAGAGTTGAAAGTTTCAGGAAGACAATTCCAGACACTGAGCACCTCTTTTTCAGCTGGTAGCTGCGGTTCTGATCCATTGCAGCGCTCACGTTCAATTCTTTCTAGTCGCAATCGTAAGTCAACAAACTTTGGTTTCCAAATTGAGTTGGACTGTAGCTCAACTAACTGCATTTGAAAAATTTGTAATTCCATCCAGTCGAACATTGTTAAATCCAAATTTTCAAACTTGACTGTATCTGGATATTTTATAAATTTTGTTGTGTCATTCAAACTTTCTAAACTGAACAAAACGCACTGAAAATTGTTCGAGGGTTGCGTCGATTGTCTCTAAAAATAACAAAATCTGAGCTTCTTTAACAACGGTTTCATGGATTTCTATTTCAGTATAAAATCTTTTAAGTCTTTGAAAATATTGAAACTCTTGTTTTTCCAAATCACGTTTGAAAATTTTCAACTTTTTTTCAAATGCTTTTATAACGTCAAAAGCCTCGTCAACGGTTTTCCCAAAACCTTGCAACTTAGTGTTAAGTTCATTTAGATGTAAAGTAAAATCTGTAAAGAACATTAGTCTGCTGAGCCAGTCAACATCAGTTAACTCTGAATACTTCTGTTTGTTGTCTTCCATAAACATTCAAATTTCATCAAGGCATTCCACGAAACGTTCCAGCACATGACCTCTGCTAAGCCAGCGAACACTATTGTACATTAGTAACCTAGAGTAAACGGACTGGACTTCATTTAACAGCAGTTCAAATTTTCTCTTATTCAAAGCACGAGCAGTAATGAAATTTACAATTTTTGTTACAATTTTCATAACATCTTCAAGTTCCTTCAAACCGGATTTTGCACACAAGGCTTCTTGGTGCACAATACAGTGAAACGCAACCAGTGGGTGTCCAACATGTTTCGTAAACAAATTCACGAAACCCGCATCTTTTCCAGTCATACTTGGTGCACCGTCAGTCGTCACAGAGACTATTATATTTACGTCTAAATCTGCATTTTTAAGTTCATCCACAACTTTTTGGCATATTTCTGCACCCGTTGTTGTTCCAGATAATTTGGTTAGTTTTATTAGTTCTTCGTGCATTTCGTTTTCTTTCGAATATCTAGCAATGATGGCTAATCGAGCAGACGATTTTACATCAGTACTCTCGTCCAGGTAAATAGAGAAGGCCTGACATAACTTGATGTCTTCTTTTAATTGATTGTCAATATTTGAATTCAAGTTAATTATTCTCTCTTTTAATGTATTTCAACTAATTGGCAGATCTTTTATTTGCTGAAAAAATTTGTCTTTATTTGGAAAATCTTCAAACAAATATGGCGCACATTCTAGCCAAGTTTCTTTGAAGTAATAAGGCTTGACATGCTTAGCTATTATTTTGGGAACTTCAAAACTTGCAGACACTAAGTTAGATGTACTTTTAACAAACTTTACAAACGAACAGGATTTGCATTTTTTAACCGGCGCAATATATATTCTTTTTGTTCATCTTCGCTTTTTCCAAGAAGCCACTTGTGATTACTTTCATAGTGACGTTTAACTGAAGATTTTCGACAAACAACGCTTTCAGAACACAATACACACAAGGCCTTACTTTGTTTGTTGATTACTCCATATCGTTCAGTCCATCAATCTTGGAATTCTCTGCCACTTCTTCTTCTGAAAGTTTTATTTTTTTTTGCTTTGAACACGACATTTTATTTAGCAAAATTTCTATTTTTAAATTATTAAATATTTACAAAAAATTTCAATCTTTCACCAACAATAATGTCAACAAATGTCTGTGTCATCAAATTAGTGCGCATCTTAACTTGTTTATTTTTACTTGTTAAAACAAATGCGGAATATACAAAAAATGATAGAAAATAATTTATAGATTTAATCATAAGAAATATATATTCTGCCATCTGAAAATGACCTATTGTTCGATTCCTAGTTAACGGTTTCTAAAATATTTGCACAATAAAATCATGCTGAAGTGTTAAATTGCGATTTCAATGATTTTATACTACTAAAATGTACACAAATTTGTTTTATCTCAAAGGTTTGGCGTGCCACACGAAATCGTCTCGCGTGTCATAGGTTCGCCAGCGCTGCTGTAGTCTGAAGATAGTTTGAACCTTGAATTTGAAAAAACTAAAAATATACTAATAAAGCTTTCATTTTTCATTTTTAAATACTTTTTATTTGTGAATTATTGAAACATGTCTTTCTTGATTCCAAGTTTAAATATTATTTATTTTGATATTGCAAACATGTTTTTATCGTTTTTATGTTTAGTTAACTTTTACTGTGATTTTGAAAAGCTGTCATAATTATAAAAGAAAAATTATTATCACTAACCCCCTTATCCTTCTAAATTTAGTGAATTAAATCAAATTTCAACTATCGTAATTTCAGACTCTGATTAAAATGTTTTTAATTAATTTGTTGATATAGTAGTCCTTTCCAACTCAGACGGTAATTTAAATTTTATTTTCAGAGATTACCAGAAACATAAAACGAGGCCGTTATTTTGAGTAAAGCTGTTTCTATAATTCAACTAATCTACACGCGTATCAGTTTTTTTTGATTAATAAAACTTACAACTACTGAATTATTGCCGTGGTCCGTAGCTTTCATATTTCCGTTTCCGGATCTCGTGAAATCTGATGAATCGTATTGGAAAACTGTTTCAACATCCATCAACCAATTACAGAATGTAAATAATCAAACCCAGAATTCCTTCAAATGTTCCGCAAATTTGTTTTTTACGGGATTTTCCGACATTGATTTTGATTGGTGCGCCAATTGAATCAGTAATAAATTTATGAATCTGGATCCCGTTAAATATCTGCCATTACAATATTAAAACAAATGAAATTGCCAGATACTCATCAAATCACCTTGACCATAAATTCTGAGATTCCGAATGCCATGGATAATTTATTTATTTTATCCAATGAAATTTTATCCAATAATATGAGAGACGGATTAGTATCGGCATCAGTATTGTACATGTACATGCCAACAACATTAATATTATTGACAACAAATATTATTGTCCCATTTCTAGAATATGCCCATGACAATCCATTTATCCCAACACAATCTCACCTCAATTTGATCTCCATCAAACAAAATTCTTTCGAATAAAGTTGCTTCCAAACTAAGGATATTTTTATTGTTTTATTATAATTATTATTCTCATATCTGTGATATGATTGGTTGGAATCTTTATAGACGGGCAGTTCTGAAAGTATTCGTTGATTAATTAATTTAATAATCAATTAGAAATTCCTCACCGATTGGAGCGCAACGATTGGCATTAATTCCCGGCAAGGAACAATCATAAATTTGCACATTTATTGATCTGGATGACTTCATTGTCCGATTGTTGACATGTTCCGTCACGGTCTGGCTGGTGCAGGATGGGAAAATTTGATTGTTTTGATTCTTCAATGCGATTTGTTGATTATTGAAATAGAAATATTCAACACAACCAATCAATTGTGATTTTATTGGATAAAATGGTTCATTATTGTAACCGACATACCGACCAATATTTCCCATCCAGATGAATGTCGTGTTCGTTGCTTTGTAATAATCTTTCGGTAACGGGAGATTCTTGAAATGATCTATAATATGAGAATTTGTTTAAATTAATTATAATATGGAAACGTGCTAGAGGTCCAGTCAGTTCACATGTGCCTGTTTGAAATGCATTTTATATTTTTGAGATTTTTTTGGGAACTGTTTAACAAGTTTCAGGTTGTCTGTTTTAACACAACAAACTTGAAGTTGTCATTTGCAGTAAGAGCATTTATTATCCTACATGTAAATAAAGTTACATCTGAGCTGTGTGTGCCCCCCCCCCCCTCCCGCGAAAACGCAATCCTTTTTTCAAAGTTTAAGAAACCTTTTTTGTAATACACACATATAAGTGTATAATTATTATGAATGATTTGATGTGTGCATGTTATTGTATGTCCGAAACATGTCTTATATCGCATATTCATTATTATATAATAGTCCCTGATTCAACAGAAATAAATATTGGAACTTTTATGTCATAAATATATAGGTAACCCCTGAAGAACATGATTAATCAATTGAACAAAAACTTCTCTTAACACCTAAAGTTACTATTGATACATACTCTCTTCTTTTTTCTTCATTCTTTTTTTATAGTTTCCTCATTCAAATTCCATTGCAACAACTGATAATTTTTCTCCCTTCTTTAGTCGGTTCAAAATGTTTACTTCAGTTTCAATTGAAATTGTAAACCTCCTTCGAAATATCTTTTGATTTTCTGCAGACATTTTGTAAATTAAGGATTTTAGAAAAACTGGAAAAATTATTTTTCCAAAACTTATAAAAGCTTGGTTGAAAATATTAAAAATTTGAAACTCAGAATCTCCTGCACTTTATACTCAAATGAGTTCAAACTTCCATCAATGAAAATTTCAAAAAAATTTATCAAATTTATACAATCAATTTTGGTCGACGGACATTTCCCTGATTTTTCACAAAATAATATAACGAGTAAAAATAAACAAGATGAAATTTCAAAGAAATATTGCAACAAAAGTTGAAATATCAAAAAACCTAGAAATTAATTCATCAAAATCTCATAAAAAATTGAAACTCGGAATCTCCCGCACTTTAGACATTAATGAAAATTTCAATAAATCCATCAAATTTAAACAAAAAAGTTTGGTCGACGGGAAGGTAATAATATAATAATATAACGGATAAAAGTAAACAAGATGAAATTTCAAAGAAATATCGCAACAAAAGTTGAATTACATTCCTAAATATACATTTGTAAGTAATGTGTATTTCTTTCAGTGGCGTAACTAGTGGACGCAGGACCCTGCGTTGCGGGGGCCCAAAATTATTACTAAAAAAATATTTACAACCATTTTCTGAAACTTTTTTCCCGCAGTTATATTTGCCTACAAACATAAAACTATCATTGAATAGCGGCTGCTGTGAATAACTATGTATTAAACTTTTACCGAAAAATTTAAGTGGAAATATTTTACATTGCGCGGGGTGGCCCAAATTTTGAAGTTCCGCCACTGATTTCTTTCAATTTAAATGGAATTGAATTGAGAAATTATAGACATGATTTTTCAAATTTCGTGATAAGTTATAATTCCCTTATGATTCCTAACAACATTTCATTTGATCCTAACCCTTTACCCGTTATGAATTATCTAACAACGCACACAATTTTAAAAACATTTCTTTTTATTATGATTATAGAAAAATTTCAATAATTTAATTTTAAGTATTTTTCGTTATTTTTTATTTCAAAAAATAAATTACAAATAATATTTTATAAATTTATAAATAAATATTTCAAATTTGCAATATATTTAAAATGTTAAACACAGGAGAAATATATAAGGAATGGAAACTTTATGCAACGTGATGCAATGTAACATTGTTACTCACCATTTGTGAGAGTTTGAAATGCGCGCTGATTTATATTTGAAATGAATTAAAGTTTTTTATTTATTGCTTATACGCGATGTTTACGTCTAAGACACATCAGAAGAATTTCTTTATAATTAATCGCATCACACGCTTTATTTGTACAAAACCATTGTTTGTTAAACCATTTAACGTGTCCAATAACTTGAGATTGAGCCATGATTGAATTTGAAACATTGGATAATTGTTCAACACTTTGGCTAATAAACATTTGAATTGTATTGATCCTTTTAAGAGCTCGATTAAATAGAATATCATATTCATAAGTTAGCAAGTCTATCTTTTTATCGCTAATGTCATAAATGCTTTCAGATAATTTACGAATATCTTTAAATTTTTGGGGAAATTTCATAAACATATTTTGGAGTTCCTCTTCTGTCATTTCATGATTTACAGAAATTAAATCGTTGATTTCCAAGCGCTTTGATAAACTTTGAAAAATTGAATTAATGTCAATTAGAAATTTTGAAATATAAATGAATTCATAAAAATCTTGATTATCTATTACATTTACATTACTTCCATTAATAATTTGCAACGATCTTGTTGAGTCACGATCAGGTGGACGAGTTTCACTGCTGAAAAGACATCTCTTCGCTATATTGCTCATTGAAATACGACATATCAAACATTCATTATCTTCCATATTTCACTAACTAATAATTAACCACGCAAAATATTTTTGTATTCCACGAAATTTAGCGCACAATCTTTGTTTGCTGCACAACAAAAAAAATAAATTAGAGGGGAAATCGTTTGTGACAAATCTATTTTTATAGTGTTAATGAATTATGTATTGCGACTGGATGCGCGTTGATTTGATTTTGTATTTGTCTGTGGTGTCTCACGCAGACGGAGGCAATGTTTTTATATTTCTAAATTTTTTGGAATATTCTGAAATTCTGTATATTATCTTGTTGTTTGGTCGTATCGATTTTGGTTTCTAAGTTTCTGTATGGTTCGATTTTTTGTGGTAAATTATAAAATTGTTTTATAGATTTGATTTTGCTGAATCAAAGAAAAGTTCTGGAATGTATGGGTTGTTTTAAAAGATTATTTTAAATTAAATTTATCTTAGAATCAATATTAATACCTTTGGATAGTTGCCTATCAAAGGCTATGATAGAATTGACAAAACAATTGCTCATTGTAATGGGAACTGAGATGGAATAAAGTGTACAATTGAATTCAAAATCCGATCCCGATGGAGGATTTCTAGTAAAATTAAGTTCATCTGTTGAAACTGAAAGGATTTTAGATTTTAAATTTTGTTCATCTGCTTCGTTGAAATTTAAAGCATCGATCCATGGTAGCCATACTTCATTGGTTTTCTTTTCAATTAACCTTCTTTCCGATTTAAATTTGATTTGTTCACTAGAAAAATCAGTGAAAAAAATTACTCCTCTCCATTCTTTGTTTCATTGCAATAGATGATGCTGTTTTGCTAGCGTCCAATAAATAATCTTTCCATTCATTGGCTTTATCAGTTACTTTAGAAACGTTTGTTTTCTGACACGTTTTACTTTCATTAACCGTATTATTAATTTTATTATTACTTCACTCAGTTTCAACACTATTTTTTGGTAAATATGACCACATTTAAAAATTAGATAACATGAAAATTGTTGTAAATAATAAATGTAAGAATTAAACTCCAAATTATATTTCTATTTGCAAATTCAAAATTCATCAGCAAATTTTACATTATTAAAACACGCATATAAAAAATTCAAATATTTTTCATTTTTACAAATTTTTAATTTAATTAGGAAATTCCTTTTAAATAAAACACACAAGTGTCTCATAAATGTACAAAATAACACAAAGTAACGTAAATGTAATTTTTCAGGTTCCATTGCTGTCACCACAACAAATGGAAACCAGTCGGTGCAAAATGGCCAAAACCTCCAAAACAGCCTTAAATATTCTTCCAATCACATAAAATTCACAAAAATGATAGAAATTCGCATGGATATTTCTTAAAGCCAGCTAACATTAACATTAAAAAATATTAACAATGAATTTAATTGCCTTAAACACCAAAATTTATCTAAATAATCATTCAAATAAAATCTTTAAAACTGAAGATAACTCCCTGAAATTTATCATTAAATTAATTTTAAATTAAATAAATTAAGATAATAACTTTGATAAAAATATTACTCTAAAAATAGTAAGAATTAACAGTGTAGCGTTAAGTGGAAAGGTTAAACACGGAGGTAAAATTAACAATGAACATATTATTCACCTGTGGTAAGAATCTTCATTAAAGTGAGGAAATTAATAATTATTCATTTTAAAAGTAAGAATCTATGAAAAATGATAAATTAATGATAAATTCAAAGGGATGAAAATCTTCATTGAGATCAGTGGTAGAATTATTCATTATTGGATTATGGTACTATGGAAGATATAATTGCTAAATGAAGTGGAAAACACTGAGAAGTGATATTGAAATGTTTTGATGAGGACAATGTGTTTAATAATTAAAATAATCTTGTATAATAATTGTTTTCGATATTGACTATAATTTAAAGTTCTTTCTTGTCATTTGCCTTTTTATATTGCATTTTTTATAATATTTATTTACTATGTTTTGAATAATTTAAATTTTTACATGTTATTTTTACAATAATTTCATCAATTTGTACATAGTCATTGGAAAATCTTACAAGTGCTGGTATCTTGAGTTCAGTTAATCAGTTTTAATTTTATTAATTTTTCATCCAATGAGCATCATTTTCTTAACATTTAACTTCAACAAAGATTTTCTTTTAAAGATCAATGAATTTGTATTAGTAGTGTCTAAAATGGGAATCCTAGGTCCCCACCCCAATATTCGCTCGTAAAAAAACAAAACAAGTTGGTTTTTTTATCCTCGCTCACCCTTCGGGAGGGGATGGGGCGACCTAGGATTCCCATTTTAGACACTACTACAAATCTATGTATATTAAAATAATAATAATTTAAATATACATGTATACAATTATTTAATAATTTTAAAATAAAAATAATTTCAATAATGTTGGGTACCCAAATTTAATTTTTAGCCAAGAATAATCAAGTTGTTATATATTATAGATGTAAGGATTTAATAATACAAGGATTTAATAATTTTAAAATAAAAATAATTTTAATAATGTTGGGTACCCAAGAATAAAAAATATATATTATACACATGCAATGATTTCAATTGGAAACAAGTTAACTCTTGAAAATTTCAATAATTAAGGGAATTAGTAAGTTTACTAATACCCAACAATGTAAAATATGAAGTTGTCAAATTTTATATTATAAAAATAAACCACTAAAAATAAAAAAATGGCTACTTCAGAAAACTTCCATACCCAAGATTATTTTTGTGATTCATGTAATAGGAGTTTCAAATCAAAAACAGGATTAATTTCACATAAAAAATTAAAAGATCATTTAAGGAAATCAAGTTTATTAGATGATAACAACTCTAAAATTTGTACCAAGTGTAAAGAAAGATATTTATGGTAGCCAAGAATAATCAAGTTGTTATATATTATAAATGTAAGGATCTAATAATACAAGGATTTAATAATTTTAATATACACTACTAGACTTTAACATATAAAAATATAACTTTTATTAAACAAGTTTTACCAATAAAATAAAAATTGAAAAATATAAAATTACTAATGGATGTCGTTGACTAATTACCTTAAAAATTTGTACAGGTACTAAATCGAGTTATATGATCAATATTTCGTTAAAAAAACTTTGAAAAAAAGTGAATATTTATTGATGAAATTAATAATTAATTATTTTTTTTATTTGTAATCTTGATGTATTGAAGAATAAAAAAAATTTATGAAATAGCAAACTGCTCTGAGAGGACAGTGGTATTTGTTTTTTTTCCCACTGTCCTCGCAACAGTTTTTTTTTGATCCGGATCATTCTTTTATTCATCAATTTTGACCTCTTTCGTTTATCGAATCTCTTCCAATATACAAGCTGGCCAGACTCATACATCAGAATCAATTCGATAAAAGCAGCACGCCTTATTATTCACTTCTCGCTCACGAAGTTGATTTCATCGGCATTTTAAGCGTGCTGCTCGAAAGTACAAATGAATTCGTAAGCGAATCCGAAAGAGATCCGAAAACAACCGAGAAACATTTCGAAATAAATGTGCACATTATGGGATCGATCCCATGGGTGTACGAAAGACTGGTGGCGGTAGTTCCCGGTTCGCCAACCACACCCATTTCAATAAAATATTTTTTCATATTTATGTTTAAAAATTAATTAATTAATAAAAAATTAAAATATACAAAATATATTTCCTTAGATACCCACAATATATATTTTTTTAATATTTATTTTCAATATTATTTTCAAATTTTTAATATTATTTTATGTTGAAAAAAAACTAATTTCAGTTGGGATTTGAACCACAATTTTTTTCAACCACTGTGCCAGTCTATTCCCACTGAGCCAGCAATCTTGTTTTTAAAATTTCTTTTTCCCATTAAACATAGAAAATTAAATATTCTACTAAAATTGGTGAACTAGTAAGAATATTTAAATATAAAAATAAATTTGAAAAAGGATTCACAGCGAAATGGACAAATGAAATTTCTATTATATGAAAATAATGAAGAAATATTAGGTAGATTTTACAATAATGAATTACAGAAATCAAGTTTTTAATATTTTTCCAAAATTTTAAAATCAAGTTTTTAAAACAAGGTTTTAATATAATAAAGAAACTTTATCATATCAAAACAAGCTTTTCTGCATCTCATCCTTTTCTCTATCCAAATAAATATAATTGTATTTTTTTCCCAATGGTTAGCAACTATCATATCAAACATGTTCTTGTCAGGTTCAACATTTGAAAATAAATCACTATAAATCATATTCTTATCACGCTTATCTAATTTTAAAAAGATGAAACAATTGGCGTTGTTTCTAATTCAATTTTTATCCAAGGCATAATAAGTTTGAGAGATGTAAATCACATTACAATTATTATGACGTCCTCGAGTAAAATAACTTTTTTGAATTTCTTAATTTTTCATATTTACAACATCATCAAATATAACTAGATTCTTTATATCTTTGGAAAGAAAATCACAATGTACTACATCTTCAGGTTTGTTGGAAAATAAAACTTGTATTGATTCATCACTAACATAATCATTTTTATTAATAATATCTGACTCGGAAATCTCTTCCTTATACCAATCAACCATATCACATGGATGATATACTTCTTTAGGACATCTGTGTTGATTTTAAAAAATATCAATGATTCCTTTTTTAGTTAATTTATTTTCAAATCCACATTTCAAAAGTTGTAATTCTGGTTGGTTTATTGTTGTAGAATAAAATTTTAAATTATTATAATCTAAAAACCCATCCTCGAGTAACATTCTCAAAAGAAGTACATTCTTTTCACAACCCAAAGATCCAACAATTAATAATCTAAAATTATCAGAAAAATTTTCTTTTGTGTCGCATTAAAATTGGTTTCCAACTAGCCATTTTTATTAATAAAAAATGACGACTGAAGAATCTCTAAAAGAATTATTAAATTCAGACAAAAATAAATCTGTAGTAATTGATGGCAAGAAATATTTTGTACAAAAGACATCAAGGAGAAAGTTCGCGAGAAAATTAGAGAAGGTGGGATTTTACCCTTGGCAGCTTTAATACCAGCAATCATTGCAGGGTTATCTGGTGCTGCTGGAATAGCTGGAGGGATTGCAACTACAGTTCAAAAATCTAAAGAAGCTGAAAAAACTGAATTAGAAAAACAAAAATTACAACATGAAATAAATCAAATAAAAGGTTCCAAGCTTGGAACAGGTTTATACCTTGATCCTTACAAAAGTAGAGGTTTGAATGATTTTCTCAAAAATCAAATTTCATCATCTGAATTATCTACAAAAGAAAAAGATAGTTTAAAAAAAATATGCAAGTCTTTGAAAAATGGTTGTATTTGTAAATCAAAAGATGGTAAAGGTTTATATTTGAAACCTTTTTTCAATCATAAACCTGTTTGTAGTGAATTAAAAATTTCAAAAATTAAAAACTTAAGGTGAATCTGAAATTTGATTAAAAAATTACTTTATTTCTATAAAATAAAGTGAATCTGAAATTTGATTAAAAAATTACTTTATTTCTATAAAATAGAATTCTTTATTTAATTCTGTAAAAAAACTTTGTTTAAATATAATAAATTTTGGAATTTTTTGACGATTCTTATCAATTGATTTATTGTTAAATATCAATATCCAGAAAGATGTTAACTAGAAGCATTATAGATTTTTACGATAATAAAGCAATTTTTATAACTGGTGCTACGGGATTATTAGGTAAATCAGTTATTGAAAAATTATTAAGATCAGAAGGCGCATCAGTAGCCGAAAGATTAGCCAAGCTTATATCATCAGAGTTTCCCGATTTAGTCAGAATAGAAAATCCCAAAGCACTTAATAAAATTACAGTATTTGCTGAAAATGTAACTGATGTTAATTTTGGTTTAAATTATAACGGTTTAAATGAATTATTAAACAATGTATCTGTTATCATGCATGCTGCTGCCACTGTCAGATTTAATGAGCCGTTAAATTTGACGACAGAAATGAATGTAATACCCGTTATTAAGTTGATGGAAACGTGTCATCAAATGAAGAATCTTGAAATTTTAATCCATATTTCAACAGCGTATGTAAATTATGATATGGAATTTGTGCATGAATACGTTTATCCGCCATCATTAGATCCTTGTAAGGTTGTCGATATCGTCCAGTGCTTGATTAAGGATCTGATCAATCTGATCACTCCAGGTATGTTGAAAAACAAACCAAATACTTATACATTCACGAAGCAATTGGCTGAATATATTATTCAGCAAAACATTGATAAATTACCATTGGTGATCGTTCGGCAATCAATTATTGGAGCTTCTGTCATTGAACTGTTTCCGGGTTGGATGGATAATTTTAATGCAGCTACTGGACTTATCGCCGCTATCAGCAAAGGTATGGTGAGATCAATGATGGGAGATTATATTAAGTCCGCCAATATCATCCCGGTTGACACAAACGCCAATTTTATAATTGCCACTGGCTGGTATTCTGCTGGTACATATGGTACTAAATTAACAAATGAAAATGTCCAAGAAAGCCTGCCACCGAACAAGAAGAAGAAGCCAACTACGACACTGTTTATGACTGAAAACATTTTCTAATGAGGAGAAATCTCCACATTAGAAACTTGGAAAGAACGTTTTTAAAGGAACTTTATTAGTAAAGTTTCTTTACTAATAAAGGAACATGAACCATAAAATGGTATAAAAAATGGTATATAAAATGGTTAATGAAGAAAGATTAGCTCTTTTAAAAAAGTTACATGTTGAACAAGACAAGTTTAACAAAAAAGATTTAAGTCAGCATACTGAATCCATAATTTTAAATGAATTAATGATGGAACAACAACAACCAACTCTTAAAGCTTTGAAAGAATTAAAACCCTCTTTATCCAACCACCCAAGAGAATTAGAACCCAAATATTTAAAACCCAAAAAATTAGAATCACCTAAAGATTTAGAATTTTGGGATATGGAACCAATTGAATCAATTGAACAAGATGAACAAGCTATTAGTCCAATAGAAATTAATCGAGATATGAAACCATATATTATTGACAACACAGAACCTAATAAAAATTAGACTGCAGAAACAATTAAACCAACTTTTTCCATTGAGAATGGATTTCAATTTATCACAATTAATAAACAAAAATTTCTATTTTCTGATAATAATGGTGAACCGTATATTCTTTCTAAAAATATTTTTGAAGACCAACATATAAATATAGAATACACACAAAATTAGGATAATTTAATTAAAGGATATTCTTAAGATGATAAAAATGAAATTAAAAAATATTTGCATTTAATAAAAATGGTGGGTAAATCAAAGGCAAAACATATACAGACTTTAAAGAATTATATAAATCAAAATGAAATGGGCTATATTGTTGAAGAAGAAAAAGGAAAGGGTTTTGTAACAAAACAGGATTCTATTAGTGGAAAAGATTTTATTAATCTTTTTATTCAACTAAGAAAATTATTAGCAGCAAAGAAAGCAGGTCATAATAATTTGAATGATGATATTTTAAACATGTCTAAAAAATTATTAAAACATGGAATAATTCCACAAGATAAATTTAATAAATATACTCGTTAATAAATGATTATATTAGTAGTATGATGTGGGCCATCCAGATCATGGGCCCTCTGGATCACATATATCCCCCTCCCCCTCCCCCCGGGAAAAAATTTTTTTTTAATAAAAGGTCAAGGTCAAGGTCATTAATTTTTTTAATTTAATTTTTTGTTTTAATTAAGTGATCCAGCGGGCTCACACTTTTTTTCATCCCAAACATTAATGTTCCCGCCAACAGATTTTATTGGACGATAGCTCATCTTAAAGCTCAGTGCAAGACCTTTAAGATGAGTTATAGTTTTCTATCATACGATGACTCATCACATTTTTAGAACAAAGACAATGACTCATCCTATGACTCGCCTTATTTTTAGAACGATGCCTCTTATTTTTAGAATGATTACGTCATATTTTTAGAACGATGCCTCATATTTTTAGAATGACTCATCACATTTTTAGAACGATGATTACGTCATATTTTTAGAACGATGCCTAATATTTTTAGAACGATGCCACATATTTTTAGAACTATTACGTAATCGACGCCACATATTTTTAGAACGAGGCCACATATTTTTAGAACTATTACGTAATCGATGCCACATATTTTTAGAACGATGCCTCATATTTTTAGAACTATTACGTAATCGATGCATCATATTTTTAGAGCGACGCCTCATATTATTATTCAAAATATTATTAGTGATCTAACGGTGACATGGTTTTTGTTTGCCCAAAATTTATCGTTCCCATCATTCTACTTCATCGATCGATAGCTCATTTTAAAGCCCAGTACAAGACCTTTAAGATGAGTTATAGATTCCTATCATCCTATAACTCGTCATATTTTTAGAACGATGACTCAATCGATGCCACATATTTTTAGAACAACGCTTCATATTTTTAGAATGATTACGTCATATTTTTACAACGATGCCTCTTATTTTTAGAACGATGCCTCTTATTTTTAGAATGATGCCTAATATTTTTAGAACGATGCCACATATTTTTAGAACGATGCCTATTATTTTTAGAACGATGCCACATATTTTTAGAACTATTATGTAATCGATGCCACATATTTTTAGAACGATGCCTCATATTTTCAGAACGATGCCTCATATTTTTAGAACTATTACATAATCGATGCCTCATTATTTTTAGAACGATGACTCATTCGATGACTCATCATTTCTAGAACGATGACTCACCCGATGTCTCATCATATTTTTAGAACGATCAATCACACTATGACTCATCATATTCATACATTCTATATACACATACCTTGTTTAACATGGGTGTATATACTCATAGTCTATCCGATAAAATATTCTTTCCCCCTATGGGTATTGCTCATATGGGTAATGGTCACAAGTGTACTACTCACATTCAACATATCGCAAGGGTATATTAATTAAGGTTAGTAAATAAAACTTATCACACATACTTTAATATTTAAACGATAAAAATCAAGACAAGAGAGGACAAGGCAAAGTTTATGCATTTAATATTGCCAGGCCTAATGAGCAGTGACCAAATATCTGTGCCTGAAAGACACGGTGGATATTTGTTCGCGTCCACAAGGGTCGTCTGTGCCTCCCACAAGTGGGGCCAGAAGAACCTGGGCATTATAGTTTTCCGTACCGAACATTACGCCTAGCATGGGTAGTCAACTACCAGCACATTCGAAACGTATAATTTCAAAATGCATGCGTCATTGGCACTATAACCAAATTAATTAATGTTTTCACTAACACAAATATATATTTACAGAGGCCTCCCACTAGTTAGATTACAACCGCCCACCACGACGATCAGCTTGTAAATATATATTAATTAAGGGATAAAGAGGACCCACCCAACCCTATTATATTTAATTTACAAATTTTTCTCGCTCTTCTGCTGGTAATCTATCTCAAAATTATCATCTCCATCGGGCCATTTGGAATACATCTTGCAAATGGGACGTATTTCTTAGTTTCTGATGCGGTGCAACTATCATTGCTAAAATTTATATTGATTTAAAAGCAATTAATTTACATTATCTAACATTTTATCGTCACAAATTAAATTCTGCCTAACTATTAGGCAACTGTTATTTGTGGTATACTTTTTCAATGTCATTTCTTATCAATTCCCACCATAAAACACAGATACCTAATATAATATATATATATTTTAAAGAATTAATTCATGTCTTACATTAATAATAATATTCTTCAGGTATGACGAGTACTTTACTTAATTGCTAAAACATCAGTTTTTCCCATTTTTCTTGACATTCGTTGAAAGAAAGTTTACATAATTTAAGTAAACATTCATGTTGAAGAACACCCACAATTAGCTAATTCATTTAAAAAATCCGGAACTATGACTCCTTTAGTGTTTCACCATTTTGTCTGGTTCATCTTCCAAATAATCCAATAATTCATGTTTTAATAAGAAATCTCTAAATCCAGAACATAAGTCCTTTAGTGTTTCACCATTTTGTCTGGTTCATCTTCTTCATAATCATATAATTCATTTTCTTCATTACTAAGTAAAATAATTAAAATATTGTAGTAAATTCTTTATTTACTTACTTTGTGGATACTAAAACGAAAGAAATAAAGTTATATGAAAAGTTTATTTAAATAATTTAAATTTAGTATTTAAAAATATTTAAACAATTTAGTTATTTAAGCATATTTAAACATTAACATTATTATATAGTATAATTTTATATAATATTATAATATTATAATTTTATGTATTCTAAATTTATTAATAAATACAGTATAATTTTATATAATATTATAATATTATGTATTGTAAATTTAATATATCCTTCATTTAATTTTTTAAATTCAAAAATTTATAATGAAGATTCTTTGAATTAAAAAATATTCTGTTAGTATTTCCAGGCAGAAAACAACGAATTCAATAATTAAAATCTTAATTTTCATGTTATATATTTAGGGTTGTGGCCAGAAGTTAATCGCCATCTAATCGTTTGTTTTCAATTTCGCTCATTTTTGTTCAAAACATTCAGGTGAGTTGTTATCTGGAAAGTTTCTTTTAGCTCAGTTTTGTAAAAACACTAACGGTATTTTTGAGAGACGTGACACTGGAAATAAATTAACAATGGTGGTCATCCATACATGTTGTTGGTCTGAGCTGTCGATTTATTTTAGAAATAGGTATATTAAAAACATTTAAGGTATCATTTAGTAAAATAATATAATATTTTTAGTTAATTTATATATAACAGTATTTTGATATATCAATAAAGACCATATACTCCGAGTTTATCCGACAAAATATTCTGTCCCCCTATGGGTATTGCTAGCAAGGGTACTGGTCACACTCAATATGTCGCAATATTAATCATTTAGAAATTCTTAGGTAATTTAGTGAGATGATCAGAAATTCGTGAATATTTTAAATGTAACTTTACACTTATGTCGAGCGACTAATTTATTGGTTAACTTTGTAGTCATTTAGAGCTAAAGGTAATTTATTCATCTAATGTTCGTTACAATAGTTAATAATATGAGAAAAACATGGTCATTATTCATTGATAATTTTAAATTCTTTATCATTTGGAGTAAATTTGTTTGAGGCAAAAATAATTAAAGGAGTCATAATAGAAATATGGTTATCATTTATCCAATTAAGGGGCTTATTAGTTAGAAATATATATTATAAAGTAACAATTATTTTCTAATTTAATTAGATGATCATTAGACGTAATATATCTTTGCGAGAAATTTAAGATGTTTGAGTAACCAAAACATGGATATTTTGTACGATAAATATATGAATATTGGTTAATTTAGTCATTAAAATAATAATATTATAAGGTAATTTAGGAAAAAATCATTTATCCACCCGATAACAATATTCCTTCAATAGATTATTTGCATGCATTGATATTCTATCTTGGAAATGTGGTTGTAATAATAATATGTTTCATACATTTGTAATTTAGATAATTCTAAAATACTATATCCAATAAACATTGGCTTGTTGTATGTTTTTTCATAATTTCCTATTTCAACCGCAGCTAATTCTCTTGAAAATATTTCTGCATTTTTAAATGTTGGTTTTGCCAAAATTCTATTATATCTTGCAAAAGCTTTTTGATTGTTTGTTAATGATTCAATCTTTGTATACTTGTCAATATTTTCCATGGTTTTTCCAAATACAGAATTATTTAATAATTTATACATGGTGTCCCCAAATGCATCTTCTTTTCTTTTACATTCATTTCTCGTTTTAATATTTCGTTCAATATAATCTTTCATGAATGGTGCTTGTTTAAATTTTATAATACTATGCACTTGTTGTATCTCCATTCCATGTCTAACATAGAATTGTAACATTCTATCATGTATGAGATAATTTGTTTTGTCTGTTTGATCACATATTAATTTCATACTAGTATGTTCATTTTTCTTTTTTTGCCATGGGGATAATTCATGTCGTCTTATTTTTCTTTTTATTGGAACAAATGGAAAATATCTTGTTTTGTATTTTATACTGTCTGGATATTTTAAATCAACTTCTAGAAAATATCCAATATTTGAATCTTTGGGAGTATTTATTATTTTCTTTATTAATTCATTGGTTACTTCTTTATCTTTTGGAACATCAACCCATTCAAATGAAGAAATTGGTAAATATTGTGTCATTATTCCAGAATATAAAGCAGTTGCATCTATGTATAAAATATAAGATGGATTATTTATACATTCCATTGCCATTTCAAATTCTTCAATTGTTTTTAATTCAACATATGGTTCATCTGTATCTTTGAATAAAGTTCTATAAAGATATTTATAATTAAATGCAATTATGTGTCTTTCACCCATTCCAGAACTAATTCCACCTCGAATATTATTTTTTATCATGTTGAACATGTTGGCATCTGATAATAACTCTATACTTGGATTTGCCGAACAAATCATATTATATAATAATATATCCCAAGATAATGATGGTAGGGTTATATAATTATAAGGTTTCAATACAAAAGTTTTTATAAACTTTTCAAAACAATCAGCGAAAATAAAAACATCAAGACTTAGATAAACATCTGTATATTCTCCAATATTTTGACAATTAAATAATTGCCACATTTTTCTAGCTCAGGCATCTTCTTGTTGAGTTGTATTTGATTGAGTTAATATTGAATAAAATTTTTCATGTGGGGGTAATTCTGTTTCTTGATATTTATTAAATGAATCAATATAATCATATGGATATATTCCTTTTGCTAAACATGTTGGATATTCTTCAAATGGAATATTATATTTTTCCAAAACATTTTCTATTGTAAATTTAAAATCTTGGCTTGACATTGTTTTGATATTCCATCTAAACTCATTCCAAAGAAATTTAGAGAATCTATAAATCTTAAGCAACCATATTCTACACATTTATATTTTTCTTTTGTTAAACCAATAACTTTAAAAGTGTTTTTAGCATTAATTACCAAATGTTTTATGAACAAGTGAATATCATATCCAAATAAATTATCTTTGTTGGTTTTTACAATTTAAATTACAATTATTATGAGTTGCCCCTCGATAATTATTTAATTTTTTAAAATAATCATGATCCAAAACTTTTGGATTATTAAAATTTTCATAACCTCCCAATTCTTGTTTACACATCCAACAAATTGTAGAATTTTCATATTCTATAAATTGTTCTGGTGAAGCATCCATTTCAAAATCAATTTTTAATTTTTTATGCAAGAATGATTCCGGGGAATTTATACTTGTAACAAAATGATCCAGAGTATCCCATGGAGAAGTTCCTCGATATGCTATTTCATATGATTCAATTATTTCTGGATAATTACTTTTGATGAATAAATGATATGCTGATGGAAGTTGTTTAGTTAATTTAACTGTAAAAGATTTTTTGTTTAGTTTAAGAAAGTTTTTCATTTATTCTATTTGGTTTGGTTGAGAATCTGTTTGTGTTCTTGTTCCTAAATCATATTCATACCAAGATTCTAATAATTTATTTTTTTCTATAACATTTAGGTATTCTTGTTCTAAATTTTGTGGTATATTAATTGCTTCAAAATCTCCATAAATTGTAACAAGAGAATCTAATAAATTTGAATAATTTTTAAATTTCATTTCAAGATTCTCTGGCATTTTAATTAATGCTGGTTCATTATATCGACATAATCTTTCATGTTTTATTCTGACAGCATCAGAAGTTGAATAATAAGTACATCTTTCACAGGTGTATCCTTGTACTCGATGAGAGGATGATGATCGAGATTTCATAAAGCTTTGAAAATTTTTTATCTAAACATAATGAGAAATTAAATCATTTGTATCAGTTGAAATCTTTTCTAATATTAATAAATTTATTGTATCAAAATTTACGGTTGAAGAATTCACATCTTGATCTGAAATATAAATTGGTATAACCTTGTCACCATCTAATTCATAAATATTAATTCTAAGTTGATTCAATCTTTCAAATTTTGACATGTGTTCTATTTTCATTGGGTGCTCAAAACCATCCCAGAATAAAATTTCATGTTCATATTGTCGATATTTAGATAGTCGATAAGAATGTTGTTCTTGAGGATGTAAAGCTGATAGTATTGCCCATAGGAAACATTTATTATCTTTATTTTGAACATTTATTATGTGTTTAGAAATAAAAGGTGTTGGAATATAGGATTTGGGAACTGGGGATTTCCTTTCCATTAATCTATTTGAATATGTTCAAAGGAGTGGAAACGTAAATTTTATTCTCCTAATTCTTGTTCAGATTGTTCTTGGGATTCTTGCAACTCTCGAATAACTTCTTTGATTGTTTTTTTTTAAATCCTTTCATTGAATAACAAATATTTATAATCAATTTGAATTCTAAATTTTAAAAGATTTTCGGATTGGTCTGTGGATTGGTCAATCTGTCGAGAATATTTTTGGCATTTATTCCAATTTTATTTTTTATAATATTAAACCTTGCACCTTTGAATCTTTTTATAGCTTTTTCCATTGATTCTTTTATTTCATCTGTATTTTTTTTAATATATGAAGAAATTGTGGATGCTTCTATTTCTTCACTACCAAATTCATCAACATGATTAAATTCATCCCAACCTTCATCTTCATCTTCATCTTCACATTCTTTAGAGTGTTTCTTTAATTCAAATTTACTTTTGAAGACTCCATGACACTTGAGACATAAAAATGATTCTCTTATTTTTTTTTATTCCAATACAATTGATAAAATGTTTATCAAACCCTAAAAATAAATATCTTTCTTTACACTTGGTACAAATTTTAGAGTTGTTATCATCTAATAAACTTGATTTCCTTAAATGATCTTTTGATTTTTTATGTGAAATTAATCCTGTTTTTGATTTGAAACTCCTATTACATGAATCACAAAAATAATCTTGGGTATGGAAGTTTTCTGAAGTAGCCATTATTTTATTTTTAGTGGTTTATTTTTATAATATAAAATTTGACAACTTCATATTTTACATTGTTGGGTATTAGTAAATTTACTAATTCCCATAATTATTGAAATTTTCAAGAGGTAACTTGTTTCCAATTGAAATCATTGCATGTGTATAATATATATTTTTTTATTCTTGGGTACCCAACATTATTAAAATTATTTTTATTTTAAAATTATTAAATTATTGTATTATTAAATCCTTACATCTATAATATATAACAACTTGATTATTCTTGGCTACCAATAAAATTTGGGTACCCATCATTATTGAAATTATTTTTATTTTAAAATTATTAAATCATTGTATACATGTATATTAAAATTATTATTATTTTAATATACATACATTTGTAGTAGTGTCTAAAATGGGAATCCTAGGTCGCCCCATCCCATCCCGAAGGGTGAGCGAGGATAAAAAAAACAAACTTCTTTTGTTTTTTTTACGAGCGAATATTGGGGTGGGGACCTAGGATTCTCATTTTAAACACTACTTGTATTCAAGAACTAACAACATAATTCTTACTTTACCTGCTACACTGGAAATCACATCACTTGCAAATTAGCTAATCACAGAAAAAATATCTGCAAACTTGTAAACATAGCGTATGAAAAATCCTATTCGCCTCTGGAGTAGGCTTGCCAGATAAAAATTTCGAAAAAAACGTACATACAAAAATTGATCAGCATAAAATACAGAATACATTTTGGCAGCATTGGGTTTTCCTGCTACTCTGACCAGCCATTGATGAGATTTTGGCCACTCATCGTTAAAATGATTTATACGACGTTGTCTTTTTATTTTTGATTTTCCACTAATATTTTGATTTTCATCTACCGTGTTGTATTCGCTGCTGACAGTATCAATTTCTTTTTCCATCATATATAGATCTTAAATAAAATTAAAAGAAGATTTACATTTAAATACTTTTTTCAACAAATATTCCAGAAATAATACTTTAAGAATACAAAAACGCTGCTTCATTAAAGTTGAACTGGACAAAAATTATATTATAACAAAACAAATCAAAAATTAATCAGTAATTAAACGTACCTTTAGGTACGTTTTCACGAATTCCGTAAATAACGTACATTCTTATTTTGTAAGCCAAAATAACGTACGGTACGTTCAAATAACGTACACCTGGCAAGCCTACTCTGGAGACACCGTCATACACAGAAACTGTTTAGAAGTGCATCCGTAAACCTTTAGCATTTTTAACTTGTAATGGAGTAAAATATTTTTTTACGGATGTCTAACTTTAAAATAATATAAACATTACAAGCTTTGTGATACCCATTATTTAGTTAAGTGGTTATTGTGTAAGGATCATTTTATACGACAATTTTATTTTAATGACTTAATTTAATTAATTTAATGTGTGTCTTAATGATCTAAAAATTTATTCAAAGTGCTATCAAATGTATTCTAAATCTAATAAATTATTTATGACTTGACAAACTAAATTATCAGTTTAAAAAGTTTATTCAAAGACTGGTTGATTTAGATTTGCACATATACTTAAAAATATAAAGAATTCAATTTATTTTTTGTAATAGAAAATTTTAAATAATTTGTTCTTCATTCACATCATTTTATCAATAATTTAGTTGGTTGGTTAATAATAATTTAGTATTATGTTAATTGAGTATAAACTAGTTGATAGCACTTGGTATCTGGTAGATGGTTGTTGATATCCAGTTGTATATATCTAGTTGTAGGTATCTGATAATTGGTACTTATTTGTTTGTACTTGGTTGTTAGTAATCAATTCAAAGTTAAGCAGATTTTTTGTGAATAAAATTTAGAATTCTATATTTTATGTCTTTCGTTGTAATTTTGAAAAAATTAAATTATTTTAGTTAATTTTCATTTCAAGTGGTGTTTTATTATTTTAAAGTGGTTGAGTTGACAATTATTCTCATTTACCACTCGTTATTTGACGAAAGTCATCATTTTTGGTAAATTTATACTATACATTTTAATTTATCAGAAAATGTTTTCTTAACTACTGATTGTAATTTAATTAAAAACACTTGTGGATTCTAGCACAAATAAAAAATTTATTTTTTTAAAAAACATTTGATAAAATACACAGAAGAAATATCATTTTTAGCTAGTTGTTAGTACTTGGTAGTTGGTACCAGTTTGTTAGTACTTGGTTGGTAGCAGGTTGTTGGTACTTGGTTGTAAGTTGTAGGTATTTAGTTGTTAGTATTTGGTATCTAGCTTTAGGTACCCAGTTGTAAGTACCTAATTGAGTTGCAAGAAATCAATACAAGAAGAGGATCCCAAGTATCAGATGCATGACTTGCCAATTCATTATCTTAGTATTATGATTGATTAGTTAGTTAAGTGGTTATTGTGTAAGGATCATTTTATATGATATTTTTATTTCAAAATAACAACTTTATTTAATTAATTTAATTTAATTTAATGATCTGGAAATTTATTCAAAGTACTATCAAATGTAATCTAAATCTAACAAATTATCTAACAAGACTTGACAAATTAACCAGTTTAAAAAGTTTATTCAAAGTTTATTGAATGGTTGCAACCTATTAGTATTTCGTTGGTATTTTGTTGACAGTATCTGGTTGCAAGTACTTGGTAGCTGGTTAATAGTACCTGGTTGTAAGTATTTGGTATCTAGTTTTATGTATTTAGTTGTTAGTACATGATACCTGGTTGTAATGACTAGGTACTTGGTAGTCGGTACTTATTAATATCTCGTTGTTTGGTATCTTGTTGATAACTGGTATTTGGTTGATAGTTATTAGTACCTATTTGTAAATAATTGTATCTATTTGTAGGCATCTGGTTGTAAGTACTTAGTTACAAATACTTAGTAGCAGATAATTGGTACTTGGTATCTAGTTGTAAGTACTTGGTTGTTGTTGTTTGCAAGTACTTGGTTCTTTGTTGATAGTGTTTAGTTGTAGGTATATGGTTGTAAGTACCTGGTAGTTGGTAGCAAGTTTTGGGATCTGATTGTTGAATTACTATTACTATTATTATTATTATTAGCAAAAATTTGCATTTAAATTTGTCTTTGAAAATTATTTCATAAAAATTTTCATTTAAAATTTTTCAGTGGCTAATGATGTTTTTTGAAATATTTTAAAATAAATTTTAAATTATTACACTAACTTACTTTAATTTAAAAAATATGCTATTGTTATTAAAAATCTATTACTTAATTTAAAAATATTACACTAATTTACTTAATTTTAAAATTTAACCCTTAACTTTCAAATTTTGGTTTATTTTACTAACCGCGGGCTACTAACTACCTACTGCCAGAAATGAATTCTAAAATTTTAATTTTTGTTGTGTTTATTTTTAAGATACAATCAAAAAGTTAACCAAAATAATACGAAACACCAATTAAAACAAAATAAACAAATAAAGAGCAAAATAAGTAAAAAACAAAATTAATAAAAATCAAGAAAAAGTAAGAAGTAATTGCTTATATACAAATTGAAATATATAAAAACCAAGTTCAGAAAGGGAGGGGAAATAGGAGTCATAAACAATCAGGACTCAGAAAATAAAATAAAATCTTTTTTTAAGAAAATCAAACAATTAATAAGAATATAGAAAAGAACCAATCATATAACTAAAATTAAACTTTAAAAATAGAATTAAAAATCTTGGAAAACCAACAAGTTTACTCGATCCTGATTGGTTAACAGAACGAACAAAATAGTATATAATGGTCCCTCTCAGGAGACCCTTCATTGTCATTTTTCAACGTTATTAGGTATTGGACTATTTAGCACCGAATTCATTTGAACTACTCTTATTCAACATTATTTTGGAGAACAGTCTTAAGAATTAAAATTTTATAAATTCAAATGCGTTTTCCTTTTTTCTCGCAATGTTTATTAATAGTAGTAGTAATAGTACATCGATAGAAGTATGCATATTTTTGATTTTTGGAAGTGTAGTGGGACAGTAACCGTCCAATGGTGGAAAGAAACTTTATGTTCTTCTCCTGAACTGGACGCTGAACGTTGCAGACACTCGGTTGATTAGATTTGACGAAGTGCCTCTGTCAAGTTTGTCGACAGAACCACATTTAGGTTTTTCTTTAATAACAACTGTAAGCTCGACCGTATTTGATTGAATATTATTAATAATTAAGTATCTCATCCATATTCCCAGTTATAAATAGCGGTACCTCAACCTTAGATAAATGGTTTAATTTGAACCGTGTGCTTAATCGGGTTTTCAATATGATTCGGGTCAATATAGCCCACCCGTAATGTTACCTTATTAGAACAGCAGTGCCTACTTACTAAATGTTTATAACAATAAGCACTTTTGACAATTTATTTTGATTTGAATTAATAGTTATAACTAGGTTTATGACTATTAGGAGGTTCATCCTGTAAAACATTAAAATCAGTTTTTGTTTCCATAAATTTTATTTCAGTAAATATCAATATCAAATTATATCTTCTTTAAACTTTCTTATTTAAACAAATTTTCTACGAAGATATTTTTATTTAAAATATCTTCTTATTTCTTTTTTAAAAATTAATCTAAAATTTAATTTTTTAAAATTTTCAATTTAAAAATTTCTTCATCATAAAACTTCCTCATAATGACCAACACTTTTATAGTAAATTGATAATAAAGAAATAATTGCAATAATAATTGCTATAATAATTGCAAATACCTAAAAAGCTTCGGAGTTTCTTTACGCAATTAGGCTTCCCAAAATTCTGTATGGCCTGAATTTTAGATGGATCTGTCTGTACTCCTTCCTTGCTGATTATGTGTCATAAGAATCTGATTTCTTCCTTTATTATTTGCCATTTTTCTGGATTAATCCTTAGGCCTGATTCCTCAATCGCCTTTAACACTTCTCCGAGTATTGTATAGTGTTTCTCTTTACTGCTTGAATAAATCAAGATGTCGTCCAAATACACCATTGCTCCCTTTATTTTGCCTAATACTTTTGTCATCATTTCTTGGAACGTACCTGGCACTGCTGCAATTCCAAACGGCATTCTGTTGAAACAATATTGTCCGTTCTTTGTTGAGAAAGCTGTTTTCTCCTGTGATTCTTCTTCTAGTTCCACTTGGTAATATGCATTACCTAGATCGATTGATCTGAAAAAAACGGCTCCTCCTAACAAATCCAACATCTCGTCTATGTTTGGCATTGGAAATGCCTGCCTCTCTGTTACCGCGTTCAGCTGTCTAAAGTCCAAGCTCACCTCTTGTAACTATCTTGTGTTTTACAAAATGTGTGCAACCCACATCCCATTTATCTGCCATAAACACGTTTCCACTGTTTGTTATAATTTTCTTTAATTTGCTATCTTCATTGATCTTTAACTGCTCCAACGCTCGTATCAATCGTTCTTCATCCTTTATTTTTCTGCCAAATTTTGCTTCAATGTTAGAAATATAGTTCTTGTCTTTTTCACTAGCCTCGATATCTTTAATTTTTAACAGTCTAAATCCAAATGTTTCTTGTAATTCGATTCCTCCAATCACGTCTGGTGTCACTTTCTCCGCCACAATGAATATAACTTCCTTCGAAACATTTCCAATGGTTACTTGCACCTTCGTTTTTCCTATTGTCTCGATCGTACTCTCGTTTGCGCATCGTAACTTATCGTCACTTTTCGTCAATTGTTGTCCTCGTAGCTTGTTAAAACAGTTCACACTCATTACATTGATTCTTGCACCAGTGTCTAAAAAACAGTCGAAATTTTCCCCATTCATCCTTACTGTTATACTAGGCCTTCCTTGCATTCTGTTATACAAAATTTCAACAACCTGCTCCGTTTCAATGGTTCCAATTCTTTCCACTTCCTCTTCAAACATTTCTCTCTTTAGGAACCTGTATACTTTCTCGCTTACCCTTCCAACATTCTCCCACTTTTCTGCCCCTTGAGGATATCCCATCAAATTTTCTGTTAGAATATGGCTCCAACCAACTCCTCTACTGGTGAAGCCCTGTTGTTTGGGTACGTCTTCCTAAAATTATCTTCATTTGTCTCTACACACGATTCCCTTTCTTCTTCTTCCTCGATACCATTTATCCGACTGTATCTGTTTCCCGTGAATCTTTGTCTCTCCGTCGCTCTCCCGTACCTCATCTTTGTATAACACTCCTCGGATCTATGACTATTTCTGCTACATCTTTCACAACGTATTTCCTGACACAATCTTCTTATATGACCTTCTTTCCCACACCCAAAACATCTTGGAGCTTTTTTATCTGGACAGTTTCTACTTATATGTCCGCTTCTATGACATGTCCAGCATTCTATTTTACTTTTTATTGGACAATCAATTTTCGTGTGTCCTATTTTGTGGCATAACCAGCATTCTGGCATTTCTCTTCGGATACTTTCTTCTCTCTGTTCTTTCTTCTCTCTGTTCTTTCTTCTTGTATTGTACTCTTCCCTGTGGTTCCTGATAGACCACTCTGGCGTAACTTTTCATGCTGTTTATCTGATCTCTTTGCTTGTCTACTTTGTCCATCAGAGTTAGTGTTTCCTTTATTTCTTCTGTGCTTTTTATCTTCCGTAGTATCACTTCTTTCTCAACTTCTTTATTCTCCGCACATACTATTAACATCCTTGCTGTTAATTTCTCTTTGGTAAATTCTTTATTTTCAAACAACCTATCAACAAGGTCCTCTACCTTTTTAAAATACGTTTCTATTTCTTCACCCTTCCGCTTGTAATTCAACAAGTTTTGTAGATCCTTTAAAACATCTCTTTCGCGATCGAATGGCAATCGCAACCTAGCCTGGAATCTTTCGGCTTTTTTCAGTGTTTTGGCGTACACTTCCAGGAGATCCTCATCAATCATGCAAGATGTTAATCTTTCCTGATCTTTCTTCTGCGTGATTCCCATGGCGTCGAAATAAATTTCGCATCTTTTAATGAACTTTTCCAAATCGTCCCCTTGGCAGAATACCTTTGGTAGCAATCTTTCGGTGATTGCGTCAGTGTTTACCGCTGCCACCATATTAGGAGGTTCATCCTGTAAAACATTAAAATCAGTTTTTGTTTCCATAAATTTTATTTCAGTAAATATCAATATCAAATTATATCTTCTTTAAACTTTCTTATTTAAACAAATTTTCTACGAAGATATTTTTAATTAAAATATCTTCTTATTTCTTTTTTAAAAATTAATCTAAAATTTAATTTTTTAAAATTTTCAATTTAAAAATTTCTTCATCATAAAACTTCCTCATAATGACCAACACTTTTATAGTAAATTGATAATAAAGAAATCTTAGGCGAATAAATTGATGTCATCATCTCGTTAGATTCATATTCCCTTCTCCCCCTGCGACGTCATTTTTCTTTTCTCTAACTGCATGTCACAATTATCAAACATTTTCCTTCTTGCGAATTATGATAATCAACTGATGGATGATAAAACGGGAGATTTTGAAAAAACCCTTTAGATCATGTCTAATAAAAGCGCAACACCAACAATTCTAAAATTCTGCTTCTCGTGTTAGGACAAAAATGCCGAGATCCGAGAACTGCAAGCCGAAAATGGTCTCCTGAAGAAGAAGGTCGACTACCTGGAGGGGACTTTGTTCACCCCCGTCCAGTTGAAGGAGTCCACCAAAAAGATCCTGCGTCACGAGCACTGTCGAAATAGTTTGCTAGAAGAAACCCGAGTGCAGCTCTCAACAAGATCTATTCTAAGTCCGAAATCGCGAAACGAATTATCGAGTTGGCTATTGTCGGCCGATATAATGTGTATCCGAGTCATTATTCGTCGAAAAATCCACTTATCGTCAAACGTACGACTTGTCAAGGACACCACGAGGCTACACCCGTCCACCCGATCCCGGACGTGATATACACTGGGACCAGCCTGGCTCGCATCACCACGGCTCAGTCATCTAGGTCTCTGATCAATGCTGTTCCCAGAACCAAGACTAAGCGCAAGCAGCTCACGTGTGCCGAACGCACAAAGCGTAGAAAAGATAAGCAAGTTGACGCAGAAGCTATATTGATTGCCAATATGCTAAGGTAGTGACAGATCTCACAACAGCTATCCAAGCAAAACAAAATCGAGAGTTTCGAGTAATGCCAATCGCGGGCACTTCATAGACAGATATACGACCACCTGATTTCGATCTAAACGCAATTCCCAATGAGGCCGAAGGTAGTGAATTCTGGCATCCACCTCCAGCCTAAATAACTAAAGATCTTAATGAAGGAGCAAATCTCACCGAACAACTGTCCCTAAGACCAGAATCATCACAACCAGGTGTCATTCTAGTAATGTGTCATAAACCTTTTTAGCCTACTTCATTTTCTCTGTGTCATTAATGTGTTAATATTTAATTACATCCATGTCTAAATTCCCTATTTCTGTTTTGTGAAGTAAACCCATGTTTGTAAGCAGCCACCGAAAGGGAAGCAAGGGAGAATCGAAACGAATTAGCTATGGACCTTGCGGTAAAATGCGAACTGAATCCAATACATAGAAATATGGTGTAAGTCCTTCTAATGGCATTCATAAACCTGGTTAGAAATTCTGTAGGGGAGTAGTTTTAAGACGAAGCTCACTTGTCCTACAGATTTCGCCGATTTGGTGCATTTCCAAAATGGAGATTTCCATGGGTACCTTGTCGTAAGGTAAAGTCATTTGGGGTTTCGTTGAGAGTATGGAAGTATCGAAGATCTTCGTTATTCAAAAAAGAAAACTCGAGTATCTATGGGTATGGAAATAAGATCCCTTAGATGGTTTTGTTTGTATAATGTCAATTCTGGAGGGAATCCCAACAACAGCATGATGAAATGCGATGTAGATAATCATAGATTTATTTACCAACGGTCTCATCAAGTAGTTCGACAATGTAATCTGGTGTTGCTGATCCTGTTCAAAGACAAATATCAATTTTGGTTCCATCAACGTCATTGACAATTAAACAGTGTTGATACCAAAATTTTAAGTGATTGAGAAGCTTTTCTTAAATAATAAATTATAATTGTTATGATTTCTATGAAATATTATGGCTTTAAATACATATTTATATGTCTATATGTAATAGGTATTCAGTATTGCAAGTTGTCATATCTTTCTCTTTGCTTCCAATAGCTGATTCATTAGCAAATCACAAATGCAAACAGAAAGGGGGTCCGATTGATTTCAAAGGTTTATGTCAAATTAAAATTTAAATAACTGCCTTCAACATTTAAGGATAAAGAAATCAAATTCATTACACTTCGGCAATTGAGTATAATTCTCCTGGATTTGAAACTGATCACAATAGTCAAATGATTGATCGGTTCAATAGCACAGTTGACTGGAACCGGAAGGATCAAATAATATATCCAGTTTATTAATACTTACTCATTGTCCTGCTAGTAGGGGCCATTTCATATAAATGAACTGTTCCTATCCGATTATCTGAATGTAATTTTATGATGAAACTTGTATTTGCATTGGTGGCGTATAAAACTATCCCATCGAAATTTTTGGTGAGTAAAGAAAGATTCCATTCAGAATGTTTAATGGCACCATTCAATTCGTGATAACTTTAACTAGCGCTTTTGACGAGTGGCGAGAGCAAGATTATTGCTGTTAGGATGCTCCAATATTTACTTGCAAAGGAATCTCGGTGACAGTCACTCATTATAATGCGCAAATTGTGATATGGAAACATTGTTATGTTGACGATTATTTGAATGTATGATATGCGAATTGTTTACGAATACATCAGTAAATAATGCTGAGGTCACGTGAGAATCTTGCAGACATGACATATATTTATACAACGTAAGTTTTGCAACTAAATAGAACATTTATACAAACATTCATTTAAGCATATGATATGGGGGAAAGAAATAAACAGTCCAAAACCTTTTATCTTATCCGGTTGTGAATGCATTGAACATTTATTTAACCTTATTCTTTGGTAACTGAAAAAGCTAGCGGAAAACAAGTTGACAAAGTTCCAAAAGCAAATAATTTTTGTCAGAATCAAAATAAAGTTCTGAAAGTTCTGGTTGTTTTTAAAAATTATTTGATACTTATGTTGATGATGAGGCTCTGTTTAAGAGAGATTCCAGAGATAGTGGGACATATTCTATGTCAATTTATGAAGATTATGAGGTGGCTGTTTCGATGGTGTTTCGATTCGAGCTATAACTAGAAACAAAACTATTGGTAAATTAATGCAAGGTTGCAGAAAACTGTTGACCTGTGAAAGAGATGTAATGACACTAATTTTTGAAGACTTTGAAGAGAAAAAGTTGGTAGTAATTAAAGATATTAAAAAGAGAGTTGAGAATGGTGAAAAATTGAGCTGCATGTTCGATGAGTACTTAAATGTCAGACGAAGACGATACATCGTAATTAATCTGCACTGTTGTAACGAGGAAAAGATCTACAATACCGGGTTAGATAGGATCTTCGGAGCATGTCCAGCAGAGACAATAATTGAAAAGATTGATGAACATTTAAGTTCATTCGGATTGTGTTTGAATCGTGATATTGTTGGTTCGACACAGGATGGCGCATCCGTTAACAAAAATGCTTTACGTTCAACAAGAATAATCGAAAAATAGTGTCTTAATCACGAAATTCATTTAGGTCGTAAGTGATGCTTTTTACAAAAAAGCAAAGTACAAATTGAGGAAGAAAATGAGCAAGATTCTGAGAATGATGATAGTGATAATTTCTAGATTGATGGGGGTATTTTGGAAATATTGAATACTGATCCTATTGACGATGGTGTGGACTACAATGAAGTCCTTCAAAATACTCGAAAAGTAGTCAAGTTTATTAAACTTTCTTTTATTCACAGTCATGTTTTTTTATCAAAAACAAAAGTTGAATTTGGACAAGAAGTTGAATTACATCTCGATGTAAGGCACTCAAGCAATTCATTATTTCGAATGACTGAATTACTGTTGAAGACTTAAAAATGCCTTTTTGATTCATTTATGGAGTTGAATGCTTTAGAAATTCTTCATAAACTAGATTTGAGGCTCTTTCGGACTTACAAAATTCATTGGCTCCGGTAAAATTGGCAATAGAAGCTCTAGGCAGCTTTAATAACGGCAGGTACAGTTTTAAAGTTTATGATGACAAAATTAAAATGTTTAAACACAATAGTTTGTTAGAGTGCTTAAGTATACGAGTTTCTGAACGTTTGAACGAGGATATTATGGGTTTAATTAGACGCCTAAGTGACCCAAGCTTAGGTGCTGGCAAAAACACATTATCATTTGCATCAAAACTTGCTAAACGATTATATGGTGTTGATAATTCAGAAGATATCCAACCGGCTGATGATCTCGAGGAAAATTTGACACAAAATTTGTCTCTTCGAGAAGAACTGGAATTTCTATTGAAGTAAATGAGTGAACCTGGCCCAATTAAATCAGATGAATCAAAATAGTTGAAGCAAGAATTCTCATAGTTCAGAAATACGGGAAAACGTACTGAAAATTTAGAGAAATTATTTAACGCGTTGTTGACAATTAAACGAACATTCACTGATGCGGAGCGTGTTTTTTAGAAGACAACCAATTTTTGTACTCGTCTTCGAACTCGTCTCTCAGATAACTCATTGAATGTCTTGATTTTTTTTAGAAAGCGTTTTATGGGAAAATGTAGATTATCTTAGGTTTTCAAGTTCTCATGTCCAGAACCTTTATTTAAGCAATAAATTCTTTGAAATGGAAATTGTTGGTATACGACCTATGCAATGTGGATATTCAATAAAATTTTATTTACCAATACGGTCTTATCAAGTAGTTCGACAATATAATCTGGTGTTGCTGATCCTGTTAAAAGACAAATATCACTTTTAGTTCCATCAACGTCAATGACAATTAAACAGTGTTGATACCAACTGTAATGTATTGTTATAACTTTTATAATTTTATCCATTTTGATTCTACCTCTCAATAAACTAGACTATCTACTATCGAACATCTATTACAATTAACAGCAAAGTAAATTCTATCTTCTAATAGTCTAAATCGTTCCTTATCGTACATCCATTATAATTAGAAACCAAAAGGAGTTCGATATTTAATTCTTTCCCTCAATAAATTAGACAGTTTCAATTACAATAAAAGGAGAAAATGAATAATTTTCCAACCATATTGCCCAATAAACTGCACTATCCATTATCAAATATTTATCATTATCCAAATCAAAAGGAGTTTCCATTTGATTCGATTTTCTGATAATCCAGATTTTCCACTACCAATAATTATTACAAGTCGAGTTAAAAGGAGATCCCATTTCGAGTTCAATCTCCTAAAACTCAATTTTGATATTATTGTTGTATAAATAAATTTTGTAAAGTTTAATTAAGTTGTTATATTTAGTTCGTTGTAATATATTATATATTTATTTGTTACTACAACATTACATACAACATACAACCATCCCAGCAGTCATGGAACAAGTTTTAAAGGAGACACTGCTGGGCTCTAACGATCTCTATTATAATATGCACTCACAATCACACTACATATGAATATACATAGATATACATATATAAAAATTGTACCAATAAACAAAGTAGAACAAACCTGCATAATACATTTTAAGTGATTGAGAACCTTTACTTAAATAATCAAAAAATTATAATTGTTATAATTTCTTTGAAATATTATGGCTTTAAATACATATTTATATGTATTTATTTAAAAGAGAGCTTGAAGAATATAAATTTTAAAATTCACTTGAAAAAGGCAGTGCCGAAAAGTCATGAGTATCAAAAAACATTGATATATTACTGATTCTTCAAGCTCTCTTTTTAATAATTCAATGGAAGAAATAATCAGTGGTGAAATTGGAAAAAAAGTTCTTATAATATTTATATGTCTATATGTAATAAGTATTTTGTATTTTTAACTTTTCATATCTTTCTCTTGCTTCCAATAGCTGTTTCATCAGCAAACCACAAATCCAACCGGAGAGAGGGGTCAGATTTATTTATATTATTTATTTATATTTATTTATAAAAAACAACTACCTTCAACATTTGAGGCTAAAAAAAGCAAATTCGTTGCATTTCTGCAATTGAGGATAATTCTCCTTGAATTGAAACTGATCAAAATAGTCAAATGATTGATCGGTTCAATAGCACAGTTGACTGGAACCGGAAGGATCAAATAATATATCCAGTTTATTATTACTTACTCATTGTCCTGGTAGTAGGGTCCATTTCATTTAGAGTAACTGTTTCTATCCAATTATTTGAACGTAATTTTATTAGGAAACTTGCATTTGCATTGGTGGCGTATAAAACTATTCCTTCGAAATTTTTGGTGAGTAAAGAAATATTCCATTCAGAATGTTTAATGGTCCCATTCAATTCGTGATAAATGTAATCAGTGCTGTTGGTGAGTGGCGAGAGCAGGATTATTGCTGTTAGGACGCTCCAATATTTACTTGCAAAGGAATCTCGGTGACAGTCACTCATTATAATGCGCAAATAGTGATATGGAAACATTGTTATTTTGATGATTATTAATGTATGAAATGCGAATTGCTTACGAATACATCAATAAATAATGCTGAGGTCACGTGAGAATCTTGCAGACATGACATATATTTATACAACGTCAGTCTTGTAACTAAATAGAAGATTTATTTAAACATTTATTTAAGCATATTCTTTTGTTGGGTTATTGGGTAGGTGATAAAATTAAAGTTCTTACTCTGACTCCAAGCGACTCTTTGACTGACTGACAATAAACAATTAACACTGGAAACTTCAATGAATATCAGTAGTATGATGTGAGGACTCCAGGACACTTTCAAGGTCATTCCAATGTCCAGATCAAATATTGGTCAATTGAATCATTTTATTTTTTTTTAAATTTTATTTAATTACTTCTATTTAATTTTTTTAATTTTATTAATCAATTATTTTATTATGTTTTTTGTTTTAATTAATTACTTTAGTTAATTTTCAATTTATTACATTTAATTAATTAATTATTTTATTAATATTTTATTTTAATTACTTACGTTATTTAATTGATTTTTTTTTAATTAATTTTTAATTAATTTTTAATTAATTATTTATTTTTTTTTTATTTATTTTTTTTTAAAATTTTTTTTTATTGTTATTATTATTTTACATTTACATTTAATATATTCTAACAAGAGTGTAAATTGTAACAATAATATTTCAATTTGAATAAAATTTTAATTAGTAATTATTAGAATTATTATAAAATAACGCTTTGTTAATTTAAAATAAAATGGGCATTAATTTTTCAAAACAAAACAAAGTTTTTCATGAAAAATAATAATTCTTACTTAAAACTAATTATCTAAAATAATTGGATAAATGAATTATTAAATGATAAATCACATTTTAATTAACTAAGTCAAATTATTCACAATATATATTTTATTATTCATATAAATTTAATGGTTAAAGTGCTTGTTTCGATTTGCATTCATTTGTTGACGGAGCAGTTGGGATATGCATTTGACAAATCTTATAGTGACCGTACAATAATTACAATTGAACCAATACCTTTGAACCAATACTCGTTTTTCTGTAATGAAAGTATACAACTGATGATTAACACTTCCTATTCTCTTTTGTTGGATGCTCACTGTTCCACCATCATTATACACTTTTTTATAGGCTTCATGGGTGATATTAGAATTTATAAGACTTATTCCTTTGGCTTTTTGAGTTTCTTTATCTCCTTGAAGTGAGTAGCATTTGGGTCGAAGGAACACCCATTCTTTATATTGATTTCTTTTATTCTCATCCTTAACTTTCCCGATTACACAACAAATTTTATCAGAGAACAACGGATCGGTCACTTGATAATTTGAAGTTTTTGATATAGTTGTAAGCGTAAATCTACATTTTTACACTCTAAAAAGAAGGAATCTGTGTCACCAGCTACGATATTAATTTGACAATTGAATTCTTTTCTATAACTCTGTAGCTCTTTATATTGAAACTGGTACATGCGAAATTTAGAGAAATCAAGTACGGTTTGTCCAATATACATTGGTCTATCCAAACACACAATTTCCTTATTGAGTATAACAGCAATGAGATCATCCGCAATCTTGATGCTACGACGAAACATAGGATGACTACAATAAGTTATCAATCTTTTGCTTTTGTTGCGTAATCTCAAATTTATACATTTCTTCAAGTTTTCCACAGTTTTACCGTATAAACTGTTGTTCTTTAACTTATAGTAATCTCGCTGAAACGAATCCGTACTAGCTGCTCTCATTTTGGTATTGTAATCAATATATCCTTTGAAAAAAACCACTTGCTTGAATTCTACAGCACGATTAACTTTTGTGACTTTTGCGCCGTAACTCAACCATTCTGTCAAAACTCTACCATTAACTACATAGTTTTTCTTAGGCTCATGAGTTAACAACAGCTTTCAACTTTACTACCAGGTGGATAACAAAGCTCAGGAGCTATAGGTAAATCATCTAGTTTATCTTGTATACTATCAGGAATGACGATGTCAACCTCTAGAACATATCCACGATCTCCATCAAACTCATCCCTCAAACTCATACACTCAACAAAGTAGTGGTTGGAGAATTCATAAAATATTAGAAGTTACTATGATTTTAACTAAATTATCAGACATAATACATGTATCTGGTAAGTTTATTTACATTATTATATACAAATAAATCAAGATATTACTTAGGTTCAAGTCCGCTCCACATTCTTCCTACAAAGACCTATATTCTACAATATAGACACGTATGGCACCAATGTTATTGGATTCTGACTTCTTCTACTCTATCTCTGTAATTGAGCAGTAGATCGAGATTGATCACAGCCAAATAATGATAATTTAATTCTAAAATTTAGTTAATATTTTTAATGATTAAAAGAAATATTACCTTCTTCAATTAATAAGAGATATATCTGAGATCCCGTCGAAGTACTTCTATATACCAAGTCAGCGAACGGATTCTTGAAAATATTTTCACTATTCTGTTTAATTGGATCTTTATTATATTTGAGAACATTGATCGCTAGATTAGGATTCATTGCTTCAAATTGGCAAATGTTAACCAACTTCATTGGAAACCAATCTGATTTCCATTTTAACTCTAAATTTATATATATATATATATATATATATATATATATATATATATATATATATATATATATATATATATATATATATATATATATATATATATATATATATATATATATATATATATATATATATATATATATATATATATATATATATTACCACTTAAATTATATTTCATTACTCTTTCTCTGTGGTGTTTTATGTCATCATAATGTAATACAGCCAGTATGCCATATAAAAGCAGAATTGATCATTGTTTTGAACATTAATTAAAGCCTGACAGTTTTTCAGGTAATATGGCGTTTATTTGTATATAATAATGTAAATAAACTTACCAAATACATGTATTATGTCTGATAATTTAGTTAAAATCATAGTAACTTCTAATATTTTATGAATTCTCCACCCACTACTTTGTTGAGTGTATGAGTTTGAGGGATGAGTTTGATGGAGATCGTGGATATGTTCTAGAGGTTGACATCGTCATTCCTGATAGTATACAAGATAGACTAGATGATTTACCTATAGCTCCTGAGCTTTGTTATTCATCTGGTAGTAAAGTTGAAAAGCTGTTGTTAAAATGTGTTTTATCATTTAATAATTCATTTATCCAATTATTTTAGATAATTAGTTTTAAGTAAGAATTATTATTTTTCATGAAAAACTTTGTTTTGTTTTGAAAAATTAATGCCCATTTTATTTTAAATTAACAAAGCGTTATTCTATAATAATTCTAATAATTACTAATTAAAATTTTATTCAAATTGAAATATTATTGTTACAATTTACACTCTTGTTAGAATATATTAAATGTAAATGTAAAATAATAATAACAATAAAAAAAATTAAAACTTAAAAAATAAATAAATAAATAAATAAATAATAAATAAATAAATAAATAATTAATTAAAAATCAATTAAAAATTAATTAAAAAAAATCAATTAAATAACGTAAGTAATTAAAATAAAATATTAATAAAATAATTAATTAATTAAATGTAATAAATTGAAAATTAACTAAAGTAATTAATTAAAACAAAAAACAATAAAATAATTGATTAATAAAATTAAAAATATTAAATAGAAGTAATTAAATAAAATTTAAATAAAAAATAAAATGATTCGATTGACCAATATTTTTGATCTGGAAATTGGAATGACCTTGAAAGTGTCCTGGAGTCCTCACATCATACTACTAATATCACAAATATTTTCACAATGATACAATTGGCTCAACAATCCAACTATCGATTATACAGTGCTTATTACAACATTACGGTGAGGAATAGCACAAGCGTATAACCTTGATTTGACAAATCTCTCACAACCGAAGACTGTAATGATTGGTAATTTTAACTGGTTGTTTTCTGATTTGACTTGGATTTACTCGCCGAACTTTACTCTATTATCAAAACTGAATAAAATCTTGCTGCTTCTCTTTATTTCTGTTTTTTTTTAATTCCTCTGCTTCAATTTTACTCAAATTCTCCAAATAAATTAAATATTATATCTCCAAATTATCTCCCAAATTTCCTCTCACTGGTTGATCCAAATTTTTCTCTCAATTGTTCCCTCTGAATTTTCTTCTGCTGTGATTCCTCCTTTTATACCTCGTCACTTTGTTGCACTTCAGTTTATCTTCAATTTCCCATTTTTCCTCCAACATCATTTCACAATTTTCCCTGCGACCACGTTATCTTTGACAGTTGTCGAAATATTTTCTAATTTTCCTTTTTGCAGCTCAGGCTTGTTTTCGTTTTGTTCACATTATCTCTGACAAGTTGTCGAAATTCCTTTCCCTTTTGTACTAATTAATTAGTATTGACCTTTGTTTTTGTTTTCATGTCTGATTCCTTTTGTTTCCTTCCTCTTTCTCATTTCTCATTTCTTTTTGCTTCCGTTTTCTTTTCCGAGTTCCAATAGATCGTCCCGTTTTTCATGACGATCTTTTGTTGGGGTTCAGTAGGAACCGGAACTAAAAGAATTAGGAAAGCTTTAGAATTAAATAAAGATCAATTATTAATATTATTAAATAAATACCAAAAATGGAATTAAAATTACAAAGTTTAGAACTTAATTATAAATAGTAATAAACAATTACTATATTTAGATTTTAAATAATTATAGAATTTTATTATATATAACTACACAAATTTAGTAATTAAATAATTAGTAAAAATAGATGTAGGTAAGTAAAAATAGTATAAATATAATTAAAAATTTAGTTTTAGGGACGACAAATATTACTAAAATAGGACGACAAAAATTGTTACGAAATTATCGATCAAGTACAACCAGGATATTTATAGAATCACTAATTACTAGTGTTTAGAAAATTTAGAATATTAGTGTCGATCAGAAAATTTAGAATATCAGAAAATTTGGAAATTTAGAAATTTATTATCGATCAGAAATTTAGAATATTTGTGTCGATCAGAAATTTAGAATATCAGAAATTTAGAATACTAGTGTTGATTAGAAATTTAGATAGATTGGAAATTTAATCTCAATAATTTTTCGTTTGGAATTTGCATCCAGTATCTATTAGCCTCAATTGAATTTCAGTTTAACAACCAATTTTCGGGTTCGTTATAAATTAGTTAGTTAATATTAATAAATATATACATATATGTACGCTCGAATGTTTTTTTTTCTTTTTTGATTACGCAATTGCGACAACTTTTTTTTTAAAATTTTTTGTTATGTAATTGTTGCAGTAAGCTACGCTTATTTTTTTTCTAGGATTTTCAATACAAAAAAAAGATTTGCCGCAATTGTGTAATCAAAAAAGCAAGAAAAAACTCGACTTGCATTTGCAGGGCGCTACTCACTACCTACTAAACAGTGCCTGAGAAATGAAAAGGACGGATTGTCTTTTGTTGAATCCCAGGTCGGATTGGTTGTTAAATCCCAGAAAGGATTATTCACTTCCCTTGATTCTTGGGATGGATTAAATATAATACAAATAGGTGGAAATGTACCGACAGTTCAACGAGATTTAAGAGGTACACACCAAATATTGAGCTTAGATACAAGCGACTTAAATATAAAGGAAATAATATTTCCAGGACTATTAATAAATAAATAGAGATATTATTAACGAATTAGGCTCCGTCAAAATTCAATTCAGAATAACAATCGAATTTGAAAAAGACGGGGAAATAAAAGTTAATAATATCTCAAATTACGCAAAACCATTAACTGCATCATTTTTTGATGAAGGTATTAGGGAATTAAACGAAAAATCATTAGTATTACAGAGTTAGGAAGTAGTTGGATTATAAAAAATATAACAGAAATCCATTTCACTATAACTAAAATAAGTAGGTTAAGTAGGTTAAGTGGTAAGAGTTTTATTGAAACACCAACTTATTTGAAAAATAAATATTGTTTAATTAATATAAAAAACACTGATGATTCATGTTTTTTATATAGCATTTTAGCTATTTTAAAATATGATGAGATTAGTAGTTATGTTAGAAATAGGACATCTAGTTATAATTTATCTGACCAAGTATACGACTCGTCAGAATTACCGATGAAACTAAAAGATATTAGGAAATTTGAAGCTAAAAATCCAGGTTTAATAATTAATGTTTTTACATATGACAATAATAGACAATTAACCGACAATTATGTATTAAAACATCCACATTTAGATATTATACATCGTTCCAAAGTTTTAAATGAAACTATAATTAATTTATTATTATTAAATAAAGGAAACAATTTCCATTACGTTGCTATAAGCCACTTAAATAAGTTAATGAATTGCCACATAAAATCTAGTTGTCCTACACGAATACGTTCATTATGGTGCCAGCGGTGTTTGAACGGTTTTAATAATAAGCATGCGCTGGACAAACATGAAATATTGTGTAAAAGAAATCAGTTAGGAACGACACTTTACATCTTCCCTCAATATAAATTATTACAGTTTACTGACAGGTCGAAAACAGTAACTCCTCCTTTTGTAGTTTATGCCGATTTTGAAGCTATTTTACCTTCCGATAATGTTCACTTCCAACGACACATGCCAATATCTGCTGGTCTTTTACTTGTAAATAACTTCGACGGATCTAAATCTTATCAACAGTTCATTGGTTTAGATTGTGTCGAGAGGTTTTTAAGTGATATAGAGGATATAGCATTAAATAAAGTTCTTCCTTTTTATTATAAAAAGGGTAGGAAACCTATGGTGAAATTAACTAATATTGAACAACGTCAATTTGATAGTGCATCTCTTTGTTACCTTTGCATGAAATCTATCATCGATCCTGTTAGAGATCACGATCATTTTACTGGGAAATACTTGGGTGCTGCTTGTAGCACATGCAACATAAATAGGAAAATTAATAAAAATTTGCCTATCGTTTTTCACAACTTAAAGGGATACGATATGCACCATATACTTAAATATGGTTTAAATAAATTTAAAAATTGGACTTTAGGCTGTATCCCAATCACAACTGAAAAATTTATTTCTTTGATTGCGCATTTAGGAAAAATTAGCTTAAGATTCATTGATTCTTATCAATTTGTTAATGATTCTTTAGCTAAAGCAGTCAAAACTTTGAATACTTTACCTTTAACTAATTCTGTTTTTACTGGCACTATAGTTTCTGAAAAAGGAATCTTTCCTTATAATTTCGCTACATCTTTAGATATTCTCCAAACTACTTATGAATTACCACCAATCTAGGAAGGTGTCACTGAACTTGAGTATGAAAAAGCTCAGAAGATTTGTGTTGAAACTAATTGCATAACTTTATTAGACTACATGATGATATACTTAAAACTTGATTGTTTTCTTTTAGCTGATTTCTTTCAACAATTTCGTTTGAAATCTATTGCTCATAATAGATTAGAACCATTGAATTATTTCGGAATTCCTGGTATGTCTTGTTCTTCTGCATTAATGTCTTTAGATGAACCGATTGAACTGATAACTGAAAACGAAATGTTTAGCTTTTATGAGGGTGGAATAAGAGGTGGTCTTACTTTTGTAAATAAACCTTATGTAAAAACCTATGAAAACACAGAGTTACTTTATATAGATATTAATAATCTTTACGGTTGGGCTTTAAGTCAACCATTACCTTGTGGTGAATTTAGTTGGGTTCTTGATGGATTTGATTTAATAATAGATGAATGTAGGAATTTAAATCTTGAATCTTTGTCTTATGGATACACTCTTGAAGTTGATCTTGTAATTCCTTCTGAGCTTCATGATAAGTTGGACGATTTCCCTGTAGCTGCTGAAGAAATGAAACCTGCTGGGTCTAAGGTTGAAAAATTATTATTAACTCATCTTCCAAAATCTAATTATGTCATTCATTGGAGATTATTGAAGTTATATTTAGAACTTGGTGTTAAAGTAACACGTGTAAATAGGGGTGTAAGATTTAAGCAATCTCCAATTTTTAAAAAATACATAGATACCAATATTGAATTAAGGTCAAAAAGCATAAATAATTTAGACAAAAATTATTATAAATTGTTAAATAACAGTTAATATGGCAAAACAGTAGAGAATTTAAAGAGAAGAATGAATCTTCGTCTTTGTACTACTGCCGGTAAATTAGTAAAATATTCATCAAAACCAACTTTTAAAAAATCTATTAAAATAGATGATAATTTAATTGCTGCATTATTGAATTCAGATTCTAATTGTTTAGATAGACCAAGTTACATTGGTTAGTCTGTACTTGATCTATCTAAACTTAGAATGTATGAATTACAATATAAGGTTTTAGAATCATTTCGCAATGAGTTTAGTTGTAAAATTAATATCGTTGCAGGTGATACAGACTCTTTTTTCCTCGAAGTAATTAAATGTAAACTTGAGGTTCTTTTACCTGCAATGATTCGAGATAATTTATTAGATACTTCCAATTACAATAGTTGTCATTCCTTATATAGTAAGAACCTTGATTCTGTCATTGGAAAGTTCAAAGACGAGAATAAAGGTCTTAAATATAAGGAATGGGATTTTCTTAGACCTAAGTGTTATAGCTTGTTGGGTGATGAGGAAACAAAAAAAGGCTAAAGGTGTAACATTGAAAGGTAGTGACATAAAACATCAGTCATACCTGGATTGTTATAAGACTAATCAAATTTTTTCGATTCCTCAAACAAAAATAACTAGCAAAAATCATCAAATTTTTACAATTAAAAATACTAAAATAGCACTAACTAACGCAGATGACAAAAGGGTTTGGGTGGGGAAAAATACTAGTTTAGCATATGGGCATGTAAGATTAAGTCAATTAAATGTTGGAGAAATTGTTGGAGAAGAATTTGATGAAGAAGATGTTGTAGAAGATATTGGAGAAGTTGTTGGAGAAGAATTTGATGAAGAAGATGTTGGAGAAAATATTGGAGAAGTTGTTGGAGAAGATGATATTGATATTGATGAAGACTGATTTTATTAAATAAAAGTTTATATCTTTACATTTGTTCTTTTTATTTATTTGGTAAATTTTATGTGTTTAGTTAATTTTTATGTGTTGTGTAGTATTTGGTTGAAATATTATTATTATTATTATTATTAATCTATAAAAAAAATTTCATTAAAAAAATTTACTTACAAAATTAATCCATTAAAATTTTCATTAAAAATTATCTTAAAAAATTTCTATTAAAAATTTTCATTAAAAAATTTCAATTCTCAATTACTGACTATTATTCCAACTTTTTTTTAATAAATTTTAAAATCTTACTTTAATTTACTTATTACTTTAATTTAAAAATTTGAAACTTAATTTACTTATTTCAGCCCATTGATTACCAAATATATATATTAATTTACTTTAATTAAAAAATCTTAGCACATAATTTACTGTAATTCAATTTTTGAACCATCATTTATTTTAATTTTAAATTTAAGAACCTTAATTTACTTAATTAGCCCAAAATTTACTTAATAGAAAATTTTAGACCCATAATTTGCTTTAATTTAAAAATTTATTATGCTTTTTTAATGTAGACCACCTTTTCTATTGAAATTCTCAGGACCAAGGAGACCCACCCAAATAATACTGACTTATCCTTGGCTTTTTGTATTGAAAAAAAATATTTTGTATTGAAAATTCTCGAAAAAAAATCATTGGGCATTACGGCATCAATTATGTAATAAAAAAAAGCAAAAAATGTATACGGCAAAAATTATGCAATCAAAATTTGCAACATTTGTACAGTGATGTTCAGTTGTTTTTTGGTACAACAGCAAAGTTGTATACTTTCCTTACATGAAGTCTACCACGACTACATATTCTCGAAGAACATCAGAAGTCTCGATATGAATCGATAGTAGATACTCTAAAACGACTTTCTGATACAAGATGGGCAAGCCGAAAGCATGCAGTTGATGCAGTTGTTGGATCATTCTCCGCTATTATATCTACTCTAGAAGATATAAATTTTGGGGAATCAAAAGAACACAAAGGAAGTGTCAGAGCAGAAGCTATGGGACTATCTATTTTGATAACAAAATATTCTTTTGTTTTT
>CAUHTR010000116.1:186069-202546 GCA_959609185.1 Schmidtea polychroa
ATTCTCCGCTATTATATCTACTCTAGAAGATATAAATTTTGGGGAATCAAAAGAACACAAAGGAAGTGTCAGAGCAGAAGCTATGGGACTATTTATTTTGATAACAAAATATTCTTTTGTTTTTCTGATGCTATTTCTACAAAAGTTGCTAGATAATATCTTTGTGCTATCAAACTATTTGCAACGAAAGGACATTGATATTGCGTTTGCAAAACAATTGATTTATGTTACCAGAAATAAGTTTGCTGATATGAGAAGTGATAAAGCTTTTGAAAGTCTAAATGTTGCTGTAAAATCATTTATTATCAAAAATTGTTCCTTACTAGATGTTGAAACAGAATTTAAAGAAAAGCGAGTTGCAAAAATGAAACACATGGCAGGTGAACTTAACAAAGGGTTGATGATCCAACTACACGCTTCAAATGTGAAACGTATTTCACTGTCTTGGATACACTTGTAACACAACTAGATAAACGTTTTAATGATTTTCATAACACTGTTGCTTTATTATCCTGTCTTGATCCATCACAAATATCAGAAGAAAATAAAGAATCTTTTCAAAATTTATGCGACATTTACAAAAACGATATTAATATTGAAGAAGCAATCCTAGAATATGATACTTTCAAATACGTGTATGCATCAATACGCCCATTACTATCTTGTGAACTACAACTTAAAGAGGTGCTGCCTTTCTTGGTTGAAAAACAGATGGCGCCAGAACTTCCCAATTTGGCAATTCTTTATAAAATATACTTGACTCTTCCTGTTACATCTGCTACTGCTGAAAGAAGTTTCAGTAGACTGAAAATCATCAAAATTTATTTGCGATCAACAATGACAAACGAACGTCCTGTCTGGATTAGCATTAATTTCAATAGAACGCGAACTGGCTGAGAACATTGACTTTGAATCAAATATAAATCGTATTGCTTCAATGAAATCACACAGGAAGCAATTTAAATAATAAATAAACTTGTTTGTTACATCAATAAATTTACTAGAATAAATTTACTGAATATAATGCTTTTTAATAATATTAGTATTTACTCAATACTCGCGAAAATAAGTAGTACCATCTTCATAATTTATGGCGCCTCCTGAAAATTTTCCTCGCCCCCCACGCACCAAAATCTACATCCGCCACTGGTTTGATTCGATTTTGATTCCATTTGATTCGATTTTCTGATAATCCAGATTTTTCACTACGAATAACTATTACAAGTCGAGTTAAAAGGAGTGCCCATTTCGACTTTAATCTCCTAAAACTCAAGTTTGATATTATTGTTGTATAAATAAATTTTGTAAAGTTTAATTAATTTCTTATATTAAGTTCGTTGTAATATATTATATACTTATTTATTACTACAACACTACATACAACATACAACCATCCCAGCAGTCAACGAACAAGTTTTAAAGGAGACACTGCTGGGCTCTAACGATCTCTATTATAATATGCACTCACAATCACACTATATATGAATATACATGGATATACATATTTAACAATTGTACCAATAAACAAAGTAGAACAAACCTGCATAATACAACATTTTAAGTGATTGAGAACCTTTACTTAAATAATCAAAAAATTATAATTGTTATAATTTCTTTGAAATATTATGGCTTTAAATACATATTTATATGTATTTATTTAAAAGAGAGCTTGAAGAATATAAATCAGCAGTATATCGATGTTTTTGATACTCATGACTTTTTGGCACTGCCTTTTCAAGTGAATTTTAAAATTTTAAAATTCACTTGAAAAAGGCAGTACCGAAAAGTCATGAGTATCAAAAAACATCGATATTTTACTGATTTATATTCTTCAAGCTCTCTTTTAAATAAATTCAATGGAAGAAATAATCAGTGGTGAAATTGGAAAAAAAGTTCTTATAATATTTATGTCTATATGTAATAAGTATTTTGTATTTTTAACTTTTCATATCTTTCTCTTGCTTCCAATAGCTGTTTCATCAGCAAACCACAAATCCAACCGGAGAGAGGGGTCAGATTTATTTATATTATTTATTTATATTTATTTATAAAAAGCAACTACCTTCAACATCTGAGGCTAATGAAGTCGAATTCGTTGCATTTCTGCAATTGAGGATAATTCTCCTTGAATTGAAACTGATCAAAATAGTCAAATGATTGATGGGTTCAATAGCACAGTCTACTGGAACCGGAAGGATCAAATAATATATCCAGTTTATTAATACTTACTCATTGTCCTGCTAGTAGGGGCCATTTCATATAAATGAACTGTTCCTATCCGATTATCTGAATGTAATTTTATGATGAAACTTGTATTTGCATTGGTGGCGTATAAAACTATTCCTTCGAAATTTTTGGTGAGTAAAGAAATATTCCATTCAGAATGTTTAATGGTTCCATTCAATTCGTAATAAATGTAATTAGCGTTGTTGGCGAGTGGCGAGAGCAGGATTATTGCTGTTAGGACGCTCCAATATTTATTTGGAAACGAATATCGGTAACATTTACCCATTATAATGCGCAAATTGTGATATGGAAACATTATTTTGTTGATGATTATTTGAATGTATGAAATGCGAATTGTTTACGAATACATCAGTAAATAATGCTGAGATCACGTGAGAATCTTGCAGACATGACAAATATTTATACAACGTAAGTTTTGCAACTAAATAGAACATTTATACAAACATTCATTTAAGCATATGATATGGGGGAAAGAAATAAACAGTCCAAAACCTTTTTTCTTATCTTGTTGTGAATGCATTGAAAATTTATTTAACCTTATTCTTTGGTAAGTGAAAGGTCTAGCGGAAAATAGTTGACAAAGTTCCAAAAGCAAATAATTTTGGTCAGATTATTCGAAATAAAAGTAAGACAAGGATTCGGCTGTGATTTCTTTTGTTTCCCATTTTACCTCCAACTGAAATCACCCAAAAAGACACGAACTCATATTTTATTGTACAAATGGCTTTACCATTTCATTGATATCATTTATTTGTGTAATTTTATTAATAATTAAAATATTTCTCTAACATTTTAGGAATCTCAACATCAACTCTTTTTCATTGCCTTATCTCATGCTAAATTGACACGAATTTGATCGGGAAATATGTTTCTCATAATACTTTATTTGATCCACTCTAAATGATCCATCTTTATCAGTCATTGTGACATGTCCAAATTGCTCCCTTCTGTTTTTCAATTTCATAACATTAAAGAATCGAGATCATTTGCTCATCCTTTAATGATCTTTTTATGTTGCCTCAACTTCTACAAGTCCTGATCTGAAAGGATTCTACAGAAAGAAAAATTTAGATTTTAACTGTAACATTTAATTGAACCTGATCAAAGACCTTCAATGTATGTCAATAAATTATCTTAAAAGCGATTATGAATAAATTGAAAGATCATTTCTAAAGATCTTGTTTTGAAAATGCTATGATATGAACTTGCATTGTTTTCCTTTCAATTTTACAATAATAAATTAAATGAATTCATAAATGAAAAAGACGGGGAAACTATTCATATCAGAATTTGGTGACATGAACACAACTTGATATTCACAAACGTTGACTACATGACACCTGTTGCAAGGAAGCGTTGGTACTGTACCAAGTGGGTGGTTATCAACAAAAGGATAGACGAGAGATTGAAGGAGCTTGTCAGTTCTAAGTTTTAGGTCTTTTGACTTAGATCTACCTCACTCTATCAATTATTAATTATTACTTTCGATTCTTATTGCCATTTCTAAATGCAATTCCTCATTTCCCTTATTATCCCATAGAAATTTGAAAAATAAGTAAAAATAATTACTGATATTCATTATTCATTTGGATTAATACACTCAAAAAATTCATATAAAAGGAAAAGAGAAAGAAATTACAATTTATAAAGATAAATCTCGAATAAAAAGAAGGTGATTCCGACAGGGCTGGAACTACGTCTCAATTATCAAAATTGATCTACCAGACAAGCTTCTTTACTGTGGCTTTAGCCGAAATATTTCATTTCCCCCTTGTTTACACACACAGGTTACAAATCCAGTGCTAGATTTACTTATAAAGTTCATCTTCAGGTGAGATTAGCTCACCTCATGTCGACGAATTCTTAACCGTTATGTCCGTTTCCGATGAGAATCCTTTTCTCTCATTAATTATAGGATTTTTGAGCGGAAGTTCTTGATAGCCAGGTTCACTGAAATGACGAAATATTATTATAAATTAGATGAGTTTCTCATCATGGGAACAAAATTGTGAGTCAAAAGTAAAAATCCAATTATTTCATTATAGAGTAGTTAATAAAATGGAAGATAGTATTTAATTAGAATGACTCTTTCGGATCGTTTTCACTTCTCTTTTCCTGGTCCTTAATCAGTTAATAATTCAAACAATCTTTATTAGACCATAATCAACTCATATATAAACATAAATAAATATATTAAAAGTAAATCTAAAGAAACACACATACATAAAAATAAAAGTAAAAGGATGCTTGACCAGAAATATTAAATATATATATATATATATATATATATATATTCTACTGTCTACGTATTTGATTGCTTGAATTTTATTGGTTGATAAATTATTTATTGATTGTTACGTGTATGCACATTTCATTTAATTATCAATTTTATCAATACGCAAACTTTCGTAAGCATTATGAAATTTCTATTTTTTATTCACTCTTATATTGTTTTCTAGATAATGAATTGCAACAATAACAGCTTTAATAGCATCAACAAACACTTCAACAATAACAACTACAATAACCATTTTAACAGCAACAACTTTACCAACAACAATTAAATGATGTAAATAATTTTAAGAAAATTAATGTAAAAGCAAACACTACAAAATGTATGTACAGTAAACCCCCGCAATTACGACCTAATTGGTTGCTGAAAAGAAGTCATAATGTGAGCAATGTTATAAATGGCTAATTCGTCGTAGGTCTTGAATTTTCGCCTATCTATTCTTTAACAAAATAATTTCATGCAAATAAATGCGAGTATAAGCAACACAAAATCACTAACGTAGTTCGAAGGTAGCTTAGACAAATATATTATGAAAAAAAACCATTAGATTGTTATTTTAAGAAAACTCCAGCTATTCTTGGGGGTGCTCAACCTGTATGTGCCTGCCAATCAATGGATGTTGATAATACAGAGGTGATAGAAGATTTCACAATTGAAAATGATTTAGTTGCAATCAACGATGACCCCATTGAATACTGTCCTTCTCAATCACACGAAAAGTAGCTTTTCTACTCAAATACGCAATTGTACCAAATTTAATGAAATAAAATTGTAGTTTAAATTTTTTTTATGAAAGAAATATTGTTTGTATTTTAAATATTATTCACTAAATAATATTCGGTAGTATTGTAATTGAAAACATGAATGCCTAGTATTTTGTTACAAAATTAGTCATTATACTTTCATTGAAGTTAAGGCCTAACTACTGTAGGCTGGGGGAATGCGTGGCTAGGCTAGTCGTAATTGTGAGTCATAGTCGTGATTGGCCCTAGAAAACGAGGTCGTAAAACCGGACGGTCGTTGATCTAGCGATCGTAAGGCGAGGGTCTACTGTATTTATATATATTATATATGTTAATATTTCTTAATTTAAAAGTAGTAATCCTTTAATATTTTCAATTTAATTAAATTAATATTTAAATATTTTTGGTGGTTTGTCATCGTAGATTCAGATCCATCGTAAATTAGAAATTCGATTTTGTTTTCATGTAATACATCATAAAGTTCAGCTCCATTAGATCCATTCTTAAAAGAAATATCATAAAACATTTTGGAAGTATCATTAGTTTCGGTTGTCATATAGTTCTCTTCAAAGAACAACAAAAGTGAGTAAATAATGAAATCGTTATCTTCAATGATATTTGATCTTTTCCAATCGTTAAAATCTTCATATTTCAAATTTCGTTTTAACATTTTTCATAAATTGCAAGTCGCTTTCAATAATCTTTTATTAAAAGAAAACTTTCAAAAAAAAACATTTATTATTTCAAATTCCATCAAGCTTCTAAAACTCAAAAAATTCACTAAAGCCGACTCGAGATAAACCACTACCAACTAAATCTGAAACCTCCAAAATAAATCGATTTAATTCAAAATTCATAAAAAAACTCACACTTATAAAATTCCAAATACATTGTTCGCGTCTACTCTGAAAACAAACACGCACGCAGACGCGATAATAAACATCAAGATTAACCAATTATAATTGAATCAACTTTATATTTTTGATTATAAATAATGTAAAAAATTAAATATCAATATAAATTTATTTTTCAGACCAGTGAGGGGTTTCCATGGTCTTGGGAATTTCAATACAAAATTTTTTTTCAATACAAATCCGACTATCACTAAAAAAGCATGGATTATTCAGACTATAGTGAGGGGGTCTCCATGGTTCTGGGATTTTCAATACAAAAAATTTTTTTCAATAGAAAAAGGCGGTCCTTAATAAAAAAGCATGGTAATTCAAGGTCTCAGGATATTTTCAATGCAAAAAGCCAAGGATAAGTCAGTATTATTTGGGTGGGTCTCTTTGGTCCTAGGATTTTCAATACAAAAAGTCGGTCTACACTAAAAAAGTGTGGTAAATAAAGGATAAATAGGTAAATAATGTTCCAAATATTTGAATTACAGTAAATTATGGACTCAGATTTTTGAATTACATTAAATAATGGGTCTAAAAATTGAATTACAGTAAATTATGGGTCTAATAATTGAATTATAGTAATCAATGGGTTCAAATAAGTTAATTAAGGTCCAAATTTTAAAATTAAGTAATCAATGGTCAAATATTTCAAATAAAAGTTAATTAAGGGCTCAAATAAGTAAATTAAAGTAAGATTTTTAAATTTATTAACAAAAAGTTAGAAAAATTATCAATGTTTGAGAAATAAAAATTTAAAATGAAAATTTTTAGGAAATAATTTTTAAGTCAATTTTTAATGGAATTTTAAATGGAATAATTTTTTAAGTTAATTTTTTAAGGAAATTTTAATGAAATAATTTTCAAAGATAATTTTCAATGAAAATTTTAATATTTTAATTTTTTAAGTTAATTTGTATGAAATATTTTTTTAAGATAATTTTAAATACAAATTTCAATGAAATATTTTTCAAAGTCAAATGAAACTTTTAATGGAATAATAATAAACTTATTAATAAAAAAAATAATATTAATGTTATAAAATAATTATAATATTAATAATATTAATAATAATAATTCAACAGTTACCAACAATCGGTTACTAAATATTTTTAACTAGGTGCTAACAAATAAGTACCAAATACTTACAACATGATACCATGTACTAACTAACTCTCAAACAACCAGATACTTACAACTAACTACTTACAATCAACTAAATATTCTTCATTATATTTTATGAAATGTTTTTTTTAAATTAATTTTTTTTATTTGTCTTCAAAAATATTTTTAATTACAATCAGTAGAAAAACCTTTTCAAAATGTCTAAATTTAACAAAAATGTTGATTTTCATCAAAAATTGAATAATTGTCAACACAACCACTTCAAAACACCACGTGGAATTGAGGATAATTTTAATTACAATGAGAGACTAATGAATTCTAATTTACAGAACATTCTTCTTTTAAATGATAACTATTGACTTATTATTGGAAAGTAAAAATTGCGTTCAATAAATAGTTATTGTTAATTCGTTTTAATATATATACTCGGAGTTTATCCGACAGGATGTTTTGACCCTCTAAGGGTATTGGTCATAAGGGTACTGCTCGTAATGGTATTAGTCGTAAAGGTACCGGTCGTAAGGATATTGGTCACTCTCAACCCCCCACCTACCAATTAACTAGTTACCATGTACTAACAACTAGGTCTCGAACAACTAAATACTAAACACTTACAACCATGTACTAACAACCACCATCAAAACTCATCGAGAAATTAACAAATATCAACCTACAACTATGTAATAACAAATTGATCTTTAAAAGAAAATGCTCTTCACTTGAGAATATTGGATGAAAAATTAATTGAACTAAAGGCACTTTTAAGATTTACCACTAACTAGATCAAAATTGATTAAATTATTGTAAAAATTTAAATTATTCAAAATATACCAAATAAATATTATAAAAATGTAATTAATGGACAGGAAAGAACTTTAAATTCTAGTCATTAATCATCCAGTAAATAAAAAAAATACTGATCATTCAAGTTAATATGAATCAACTAAGTTAATAAATAAAATTGAATAAATAAATTAAAATTAATTAATTATAATTATTTTTTAAAAGTAATACATGTCAATATCAATGTTTTAAGGGAAATTGCAATACATTATTCAGTTATGAATCAATAATAATGTGAAATTATATCGTTTTATTAGGTTGTGATTAATCCATTGTATATTAATATAGATTTATGTTTTAGAACAATGTTTTATAAAATTTTCTATTAATTTTCTAGGGTTTTATTAAGTTAGTGTTAATGATCAATTTACTTTGTTTTGACAATGAAAACTTTACAGATAATTGGGATTGACATCAACTTTAAATTATTTTTATCTTTATTTAGACGGAGAATGACAGAAGTTGAGAAATATTGGTCTTTATTGGAAGAAATTTATCGTGTGATTTTAATTATTAATTAAATCGGTTGAATATCGGTAAAAATGATCATTTGAAGAAATATATTTTATTGAATGGATAAATTTAATCTTTCATTGAGACCTAGTCAGTTATATTTATTTTAAATTTTGAGTACAATGATTTACAAAAATTTACAGTGATTAACAAAAATTTAATTATAACCGGTTTTATCATTAGATTTTATAAATTATTTAGGGTTAATGACCAAATTATATTTCATGTTTTATGGGGAAATATTCGTGATAATAGGAATTAAAGTTAGAATTATAATCATTTAAAGGGGATTTTAAGCAATCTTATTAGTCTGAGGTAAATATATAATCTTTTATAGATATTTATCTATAAAATACTAATCTTTAATTATTTCAGGGAACTTTGATGCTTTTTAGATGATTTTAATGAAACATTTGTAATGAAATGAATTAAGGGTAGAAATATAGTCATTTAAGGGATTTTAAGGAATCTTATTAGTTTGAGGAGAATATATGATCTTTAACAAGTATTTATCATTAAAATACCAATCTTTAAATATTGATATATTTAGGGGAAATGATTCTTTTTTCTTCTAGTTCTTCCTTTACCGGTATTTCTTTGGACCCGTACCATTTTTCTCTGCTAATCTTTTTTCCAAAAACTATCTCTGCCGGGCTTTTCCTTGTCGTTTTTTGTTTGGTTGCATTTAAAGTGAATTCGACTTCTGGTAATATCTCTGCCCAATCCGTCTTCTTTCTATCCTGTAAAGTAGCATTTATCAAATTCTGTATTGTCCTGAATTATCTTTCTATCTGACCGTTTGTTTGGTGATGGTATGGACTCGAAAAACATAATTTAATATCTAGCATCTTTGTGAATTCTCTCATCATTCCTGATTCAAACGCCATTCCGCAATCAACTCTTATCTCCTTTGGGCATCCAAATCTTAAAATCCACTTTTCTAAAATCGTTTTCTTTACTTGTTTCTTCGTCTTGTTTTGTTATCGCTGTCAAGACTTGATACTTACTATGCTGATCTATTATGCCCAATATATACTTCTTACGTCCTGTTGTTTCTGCCAACGGTCCACATATATCCACGAATATAATTTCGAACATTTCCTTCGAATCTTGTTTTTTTACTGGTTCTTTCGTTGTTATTGTTAAAGCCTTGGTTTTTTGACAAATCTCACAACTTCGAACAATTTCTGAATCTAACTCCACAGGTGTTTTCCAACATATCTATCTTTCGTATAATCGGCTATCTTCTCGACTCCAGCATGCAGGTCTATGTATTTCCTTTATTGTTTCTTGTAACTCATTTTCAGGTATCATCGTTTTCTTTCGTACTTCTTCTACAATTCCATGTTGGATGTTGCTTCTTCCCTCTTCTCTGATCGAGTCTAGTAATCTTGTTTTTATCTTTCCTTTCTTAGCTTCTTCGTGGGCCATTTTACATTGAACACACGTGTCACATTTAGTTCTCGACACCATGTCTGCATTTTGGTGATTAATACCCTTTCTGTATTCTACTCTTATATCTAAACTGCTCAAATAATTGATCCATGTTTAGAATTGTGAAATAATCGGCTTCTTGGTTGTCATCATAAACGTGATTGCCTTGTGGTCTGTCCTGAGTGTGAATCTTCTTCCGTAGAGATAGTGCTTAAAATGAATGCAAATATAATATACCGCCAATAGTTCCTTTCTTGTAATACAATATCCATTCTCGTGGCTCGTCATCAAGTGTGATCCATACGCAATTACTCTTTCCTTTCCATCTTTATCTCTTTGTGAAAGTACTGCTCCAATGGTATCGAAACTAACGTCGGTATCTAAAATGAACTCCTTTTTCAGATCCGGAAAACATAAGATTGGTGCCGTCGTGAGTGCTAATTTCAATCCCTCAAACACGCTATTCGTTCCTTCACTCCATTCTAATTTTTTGTTACTTGGTCCGCTACATAATTGTTCTAACATCCTTGTCTTCTTTGCATAATCACTGATGAATCTTCTATAATAATTGCAAATACCTAAAAAGCTTCGGAGTTTCTTTACGCAATTAGGCTTCCCAAAGTTCTGTATGGCCTGAATTTTAAATGGATCTGTCTGTACTCCTTCCTTGATGATTATGTGTCCTAAGAATCTGATTTCTTCCTTTATTATTTGGCATTTTTCTGGATTAATCCTTAGGCCTGCTTCCTCAATCGCCTTTAACACTTCTCCGAGTATTGTATAGTGTTTCTCTTTACTGCTTGAAAAAATCAAGATGTCGTCCAAATACACCATTGCTCCCTTTATTTTGCCTAATACTTTTGTCATCATTTCTTGGAACGTACATGGTGCTGCTGCAATTCCAAACGGTATTCTGTTGAAACAATATTGTCCGTTCTTTGTTGAGAAAGCTGTTTTCTCCTGTGATTCTTCTTCTAGTTCCACTTGGTAATATGCATTACCTAGATCGATTGAGCTAAAAAAGACGGATCCTCCTAACAAATCCAACATCTCGTCTATGTTTGGCATTGGAAATGCCTGCCTCTCTGTTACCGCGTTCAGCTGTCTAAAGTCCAAGCATAGTCTAATATCCTTTTTCTCTTTTTTCCATACAGATATTAGAGGTGTATTCCATGGAGAGTTACATTTCCGTATAATTCCATTTTCGTACAAATTTTGTATTGCTTCTTCAATCTTTGATTCCAAATTTAGTGGTTGGCGATATGGTTTTATGTTTATCGGCTCACCTCTTGTAACTATCTTGTGTTTTACCAAATGTGTGCGACCCACATCCCATTTATCTGCCATAAACACGTTTCCACTGTTTGTTATAATTTCCTTTAATTTGCTATCTTCATTGATCCTTAACTGTTCCAACGCTCGTATCAATCGTTCTTCATCCTTTATTTTTCTGCCAAATTTTGCTTCAATGTTACAAATATAGTTCTTGTCTTTTTCACTAGCCTCGATATCTTTAATTTTTAACCGTCTAAATCCAAATGTTTCTTGTAATTCGATTCCTCTAATCACGTCTGGTGTCACTTTCTCCGCCACAATGAATATAACTTCCTTCGAAACATTTCCAATGGTTACTTGCACCTTCGTTTTTCCTATTGTCTCGATCGCACTCTCGTTTTCGCATCGTAACTTGTCGTCACTTTTCGTCAATTGTTGTCCTCGTAGCTTGTTAAAACAGTTCACACTGATTACATTGATTCTTGCACCAGTGTCTAATAAACAATCGAAATTTTCCCCATTCATCCTTACTGTTATAGTAGGCCTTCCTTGCATTCTGTTATACAAAATTTCAACAACCTGCTCCGTTTCAATGGTTCCAATTCTTTCCACTTCCTCTTCAAACATTTCTCTCTTTAGGAACCTGTATACTTTCTCGCTTACCCTTCCAACATTCTCCCACCTTTCTGCCCCTTGAGGATATCCCATCCAATTTTCTGTTAGAATATGGCTCCAAGCAACTCCTCTACTGGTGAAGCCCTGTTGTTTGGGTACGTCTTCCTAAAATTATCTTCATTTGTCTCTACACACGATTCCCTTTCTTCTTCTTCCTCGATACCATTTATCCGACTGTATCTGTTTCCCGTGAATCTTTGTCTCTCCGTCGCTCTCCCGTACCTCATCTTTGTATAACACTCCTCGGATCTATGACCATTTCTGCTACATCTTTCACAACGTATTTCCTGACACAATCTTCTTATATGACCTTCTTTCCCACACCCAAAACATCTTGGAGCTTTTTTATCTGGACAGTTTCTACTTATATGTCCGCTTCTATGACATGTCCAGCATTCTATTTTACCTTTTATTGGACAATCAATTTTCGTGTGTCCTATTTTGTGGCATAACCAGCATTCTGGCATTTCTCTTCGGATACTTTCTTCTCTCTGTTCTTTCTTCTCTCTGTTCTTTCTTCTTGTATTGTACTCTTCCCTGTGGTTCCTGATAGACCACTCTGGCGTAACTTTTCATACTGTTTATCTGATCTCTTTGCTTGCCTACTTTGTCCATCAGAGTTAGTGTTTCCTTTATTTCTTCTGTGCTTTTTATCTTCCGTAGTATCACTTCTTTCTCAACTTCTTTATTCTCCGCACATACTATTAACATCCTTGCTGTTAATTTCTCTTTGATAAATTCTTTATTTTCGAACAACCTATCAACAAGGTCCTCCACCTTTTTAAAATACGTTTTTATTTCTTCACCCTTCCGCTTGTAATTCAACAAGTTTTGTAGATCCTTTAAAACATCTTTTTCGCGATCTAATGCCAATCGCAACCTAGCCTGGAAACCTTCGGCTTTTTTCAGTGTTTTGGCGTACACTTCCAGGAGTTCCTCATCAATCATGCAAGATGTTAATCTTTCCTGATCTTTCTTCTGCGTGATTCCCTTGGCATCGAAATAAATTTCGCATCTTTTAATGAACTTTTCCAAGTCGTCACCTTGGCAGAATACCTTTGGTAGCAATCTTTCGGTGATTGCGTCCGTGTTTACCGCTGCCACCATATTAGGAGGTTCATTCTGTAAAACATTAAAATCAGTTTTTGTTTCCATAAATTTTATTTCAGTAAATATCAAAATCAAATTATATCTTCTTTAAACTTTCTTATTTAAACAAATTTTCTACGAAGATATTTTTATAAGATAACGCCAATCAAACATTTTTTTCGCGATTAATTTCGACAGTTTTCCTGTCATCATCAGGTGGGATATAATACTCATTAAATAAAGGATTTTAAACAAATTTAATTATATATAAAAAAATTTTTTATTTTATAAAAAATATTATTTTTTAAAACTTTAACATTTAAAATTTAATTTAATAATTTAAAAATTTTTTTATTAATTATTTAATTTAACACAACAATCAATACATACAATACACAAAAGCTTATTTAAAAACACTCAACACACAAGTATTTACAGCATTCTGCACATTAATTTTCGGATTCAATGATTTTATCAACAACGCCTCACAAATCACACGTTCCCAAATATTATCGAAGTTTTTTAATAAAATTTTAAAATCAGACATACCTATTTTAATCTTACAACCCTTATTGTGCTCACCAATATGGGTTAAAGACTTCGGTCTACAGTGTTCTCGAGCTCGAATACAGAGATGACGGGAAGTCTCTCCAATGTATGTGGCATTACACCCATTACATGTAAACTGATAAACGAGATCGGAACACAATTCAACCGGAGTCTTTGACTTATTAATAAACATATTGCGTACTTTCCATGAAGTTGACACTATCCTATAGTTTAAATTCCCTAACTGCTTTCTTATATTCACTTTATAATCCTTAAAACCTTCTGAGTACGGCAATACTAACACAAATTTAGGCTCATCATCCTTGCTCACACTATTTAATATATTTAACTCATCAGACTCACACACCTCAACATAATCACACCCAGATTTTAACTCATCAGACTCAGACATCTCAACAAGATCACACCCAAATTTTCTCAAACATGGATCCTTAGGATTTTTAATAAATTTGTCAACAGTCTCTTTCACCATAATTACTAAAAAAGATTTTGAATAACCATTCTTCATTAACAGTTCAACCAATATGTCAACACTTTTTACTGAATTTTTAAAAGTAGAAGACAAAGACCATGCACGATAAATCAACCCCTTCACCATATTTCTTTTATACTTGAATTCACAAAAACTTTCGGAAGAAGTATAGAGATCAGTATCAGTTGGTTTTCAATAAATCTCTGTCTCATAGTGTTTCTCTTTGCGTTGTATTAACAAATCCAAGAAAGCAAGCGATGATTTTTTCTCCGTTTCACATGTGAATACAATGTTTTTATGTAGACTATTCATATAATGCAAGAACGGGTCAACATGCCTCTGATTTTCAAATATAAGAAATATATCATCCACATACCGTTTATAAACAGTGGGTTTCATACCTTGGAAAGATGCAATTTTCTTTTCTAAGCTTGTTAAAAAATTGAAGCCATCGTTGGTGCTAAAGGAGAACCCATAGAAACCCCATCTATTTGTTGATACCATTCATTATTGAAAAGAAAATTGATTTTTGAAGTTGCAAATACAAGAAGTTCACGAAATGCTGTTCTATCCAAAATATGATGTTCAGAAATATTTTCATTCCATAACAAGCAACATAATTCAATTGTTTCAACCAATGGTACATTAGTAAACAGACTACAAACATCAAACGAAACCATAATTTCATCCATACTTTGTCTATCATATTGTGCAATGCAGGAAACAAATTCAAAACTATCTTTACATTCAAATTCTGATCGTATCAATGGTTTCAATAATCCATCCAAAAATTTGGCTATTTTATACTGGGCAGTGCCAATCATGGATAAAACAGGTCTCATAGGCACGCCATCTTTATGGATTTTTGGAAGCCCATACATTTTTGCTGGTTGTGATCCCATTGGGCGAAAGGACTTAAACAACTCTTCATCAATTTGCTTATTTTTAATTAATTTATTCAGTATTTCTTTCAACAAATTCTCATCCTTAAGAGAAGGCTGTATTCCATTTTTTCGAGAAATCTCTATTTTCACAAACTGGGGAGCGTTCAAAACATCATTAAGCTTATTTACATATACATCATGGTCGAGAATTACCAATCCATTTCCTTTGTTGAAAGAAATACTGAATAAACTCCTAACTTGTCACTACTCACATCTTTAAAATCCCACTTTACAAAGTAGTGCTATATTTATCGCTTAATGTTATTTACTAAGTTGTAAGAGGGGTACAAAAATGTGGCCTAGAAACGACGTCATTCCCTATTATATAGATCATTCATTATAGATAGAGGTCAAAATGATCAAGTTAGATCAATTGTCTTATTATTAAAACGTAATGTTGAAATTATTTTATTTTAAGTATATTTATGTTTTGATTAATCAAGTTCATATTCATATCCTTTCATGCATTTTCCCGAATCGAATGAACTATGAACTTTGCAAATGAATTATTCTTTATTACATTGAAACTATTTTGAAAATAAACAAAAGATATTTGATTTTGATTTCATTTTATAGATGCATATTCCGATTCAATCATTCCATAGTCGCAGCTTTCTCTAATAGGAGGGGAGATCGTGTAGATATTATCAACGACCTCGTAATGCATTGGTTCACTCCGGTCTCTATTTATTCTTGATGAGGAAATTAATAAAATTTGTTTTAATATAATTGAATATTTACTCTTTGAATCTTCTTTTCATTTGCTTTCTAAAGACCCAATAAATGGTGAATAATGCTGCTATGACAATTGAGAAACCTCCGATCAGAATCCAAATATCTTTATTCTGGAAGAAATAATATATAAATTTCGTTTATCATAAATAATCATTGAAATTGTGCTAAATCAGGAGGTTAATAGAGATAAAATATAGCTAATAGATAACATCGAGGAAATAAATTCATTACAATTTACTTTTGCCTACGTGGGGAGGCTTAAAGGAAATTGGACTCGAATGGAAATGATAAAGTCAGAATAACAAATTGTTTCATATGTAGGTTTTATTTTTCCATATAAAGATCATTGTCACTTTTGCAAGTTCTACAATATTACCCAAAAATTGTTTCTTATTTTCTTTTATCTCTTCATTTGATTCAGATTTAGGATATTGCACAACTTATGAGGTCATTGAACACAATATCTGGATGGTATAGTGGTATATATCTTGGATAAATCTTAACTTCCTTTGTAATTTTTTGAGTTTTGGTATATTCCTGAAAACATTCAAAGTCTAGAAGGCTTGAATATTATTTATTCATTTAAGTAACCCTCATAACATTTAGACTATAAGGTAATC
>CAUHTR010000117.1:0-201119 GCA_959609185.1 Schmidtea polychroa
TTATTTATCAAACTATATTTTCCTCCAATCTCTGTTGGTCTAACCCTAACATCTAAACCAGAGCTTTCCAACCGGTGTGTCGACAGCGCTGTATAGGTGTGTCGCGTGAACATAATGAAAAGCCACAGAGTCCCTTAATTTTATAAACTTTTTAACGATTGTTAGACTGAAATACAATACACATATATAGTCCGTTGTGTTTTAGCTGCAAGAACGCTTGTTTACCCTATTTATTAGTTAATCGTTGGAATTCGATATTTATATTTAAATATGTTTCATTGTCTCTTGTATAACGGTTCACCATATGGTGTAAGTTGTATGACGTCTGGTTTTCTGGTAAAACTGATTTGCTGTGTCGCGAAATGATGGAAGTCTAATAATTGAACTAAAAATATATTATTAAATTAATTAAATTAAATACCATTGTTTAAATAATCCGGTTTTTCCAAAAAATCATCAAATTCAATATAAAAAGAAAATGGATTATTCAACTTCGCAATCATTAAATCTCGTCAAAATCAATAAATCAAATATGTCAGAAATTCAAGAAACAGAAACTTTCGTCTTATTAGCAATGATCTCTCTGATGATGGTCAAAGATCTTCAGCAATCTCCATACAATCTCCAGATCAAGTGTTCGTGCTTTCGTTGGTATATTGACTATTGGAGAAGATATGACAATTATTTACTGCAATGTTAATTTGAATAAAATCGAATTAATTAATTTTAAATTCTAATCTGTTTTAGAGGGTATCTTTGTGAGGACATCAACCAGTGGCGTAACTAGTGGACGCAGGACCCTGCGTTGCGCGGGCCCACCAGCTATAGGGGTCCCAAAATTATTACTAAAAAAATATTTACAATAATTTTCTGAAACTTTTTTCCCGCAGTTATATTTGCCTACAAACATAAAACTATCCTTGGATAGCGACTGCTGTGAATAACTATGTATTAAACTTTAACTAAACTTTATCTGACAGATGTCAAGATATTTTCCCATTTTCCTATTCTGTTAAGCCGCCTTCTCCCGACAATTTCGCTATCTTTGACAAGCAGTCAAGATACGGCTTTTTCCCTTATTTTGTTTTTCTGGAATTTGAAATTCCACTTTCATTTGTACTTCTTAATTAACAATGACCTTTGTTTTAATTTCTTGTTTGTTTCCTTTTATTTCATTTATCTTTCTCATTTCTAATTTCTTTTTACTTCTGTTTTCTTTTCTGAGTTCCCATAGATCGTCCAATTTGTCATGACGATCTTCCCCCCAGTTAATTTATTTATTTATTATGTTATTTTTCTTTTAGGTATCCTCAACAATTTTTTCTGCAATATGCATTGTTATCAAAATTGGTTCATCAGAATTCGGAAGAACATCCGGATTCAAATCAGTATTATTCAAAGATTTTTCTTTATCAATAATTCTGTATCACATATAATAAACTTTATTGGTAAATATTAAAATTCCCACAAAATTTAATTTTCGAGATTTTTATTCAAAATATTTACTAATCAAAACAAAATTATATTATTATCCAAATAAAGAATTCAAATTAAAAAATCAGGATTTCAGAACAAACAATTCCAGAAATTGATAATCATAAAATATCAACAAATAAAAGCACCAAAGAAGCGCGCATACAAACACGATAAAGATCCAAAAAATATATAAAAGTGCACACAGGCGCGATAACAACTTATACACGCTCACACAGAAACGACAAAATAGTTAAAACTAGATTGGACGAAACAATATACACCTAATTCCGAAATTTAATAACTCCTATAATCTAAAAAAAAATCAATAAATATATATTATAGGAACACACAAACTTACCTGTGGTGTAGAAATTTATTGTTCCGAAATTTAGTAACTTTATTATAGGTTTTGTGAAGGTGAGAGAAAAATAATTGAACACACCAACAACAAAACACATAATGAAAATTGCATGCAAAATTCTTATATAGGTTTTTGTTCCGAAATAAATAACTGTTAACATATTGTTAACATATTGTTTAAAATATTATTATTTTAAAAATTATTAAAAAATGCAAGAAAATACTTTTAATTTAGATTCCGACCGCTTTACCTTGAGCTTTAGGGAAAAAGAAGAAAATACAATGTAGGTTTTATTCATTAAATTACAAAACCTTAAATATTTTATAAATATAAAAATAATCTAACTTACATTTTAGCGAAATAATTCCATATTAATGCATAAAATATCATAAATTTCCTAAAAAAACACCTGAAATTTAATTATTAATATATTTATAAATGATAAATTATAAATGATGACTAATAGTAATATTTAAGAACTTGAATAATGATCTCATAATTATATAAAAATCAAAATTCAAGTCTTAAAATATACTTGAAATTAAAAAAATTACCTGAAAACTATTTTTAATAAATTGAATAAATGAAATTTAATAACTTCATTTTCACGTAAATGGTGGACTCCCCTCAACTGGTGTGCACACCAACGTGAATTATAGAGGTTACTCAATTTCGGAATTGGGTGTACATTAATGTGCAATACTAATACATGAATCTGATTGTCTGTTGCATACAATAAAGCAGCCTTTTCCAAAGGGGGTTTCCGTGGACTGATAGCAGGGGTTCCGCGAACTTTTTGTAAATAAATAATTTATTAAAAAAAGATTTATAAATAAAGATAAAATAAATAATTCTCGATTTATTCGATCCAATTTAAAATTCTTTTCAAAAAGAAACCACAGTTTTTCCAATAATATTGTTTAAAATACGCATTAAAAACACGAATTTAAAATTAGTTTTAATAATATTTGATAAGAGTAAGTTATTTTTTCATTTTTGAAAATAATCATATGACTATTTTTTTTATTATCGATAAATTTTGTGAATAGTTAACCAAATTTTTGTGATGATGGAACTTAGTTAAAACAAGGGACTTTAAAAAATAAAAACACTTCAATAAGTGCACCTACTGCTGACAACAATACTGTTAAGATATTTCTGATAACCGAAGCCTAACACTTTTTATAAAAGTGATCATTCTTAATAAAAAAGAGACCAACAATGAGTCAATCTTTGTATAAGGTTCCGTCAAAAATGTGAAATCAAAAAGGCGCTGCGGTGAAAAACTTTGGAAACGCTGTAATAAAGGTATTGTAAGCGATAAACAATTATTAGAGATCGTTTGAAGTTAAAAATGTTAATAAAGCTTATATATTAGTTCAATATTTACAATACAACGATAAAGTAAGGAAACAGTTAACCCTTTTCTAAGCAAAGAAAAAGTATGTCACACACACTTGTCTGTCAGCTGTCAATAAATATAGCGGGAAAACACCTCTATGGTTTCAAATACTATAAATTTGTTCTCTTGTGGCTCATATATGTCAGTAGTTGTACAAAAAGTAAAATGATTACCAACAGCGTTATTTTTATTAGTTTAAATGGTGTACAGTATATTGTCACACCTAGAAAGGGTTAAATCGGTTTAAAGGAGAAATGAAACAAAGTGTGTTTGCCCAGATCGGTTGTTGCTTTTAAATTTTTGTTGACAATAGTAATAAGCCACGATGGTTGAAAGCCCTTCAGTAAGAATATCAGAAAGAATGGATTATTAGAAAACAGTTTTGAAACTGCCATAAAACTTAGGAAAGGTTCATAAAAAATACAAGATTTTGAATATTTGAATAGAACCATTTCGACTATCAAAATTGATTTAAATCTTCAAATACGTAAATTGAATGAAAATTCGAAAATTAATGTTAAATAAAATGATCATCTCTATATTCCATAAAACCGTACTGTTGGAGTTCCGGTAGGTCGACCAAAATGCAGAAGCGTACATAGGGGATGAGTATCTCTTACGATCACAGGATTCGAGTTGTTACACACTAAGAGGACTCCAATTGATCATTTCTCAACGACTTCGCATCATGTTGGTGCTGTACCAGGTCGGCGAACACACAGAGCACATGAGCCCCTTATCTTAGGACTACTCTTCGTGTGAAGTTTCTATTCCAGGTTCCGACTGCCGTTAGAAGGACTTACGTCGTTAGATTCTCTATAAACCGTGATCCGTTTTATTCCAGGCATGGATTCTCATATCATGATTCTCTAAAATCTTTTTCTGCAAAACAAAATAGTATTAATAATATAAATGGTGTAAAATGAAGTCAAGACTTCATCCAAATGACTTTATTCAAAATAAACATTAACACAAAATAGCAACAACAAAAATTAAAGTGGAGTTGTTTAGGTCCCTGCTTGTCAATGAATTTCCAGTTTGGGTGTACTCCTCAGAAAACTGCTGGCTTCTGTGTCTGCCAAAAGGGCATCCAAGTCAATAATACATCGGATATCCTCCTCCCAAGATCACCCTAAATTTCTCCGATGACCTTGTATTCATAGCACTAATCAAATCTGCGGCTGCTTTGGCCCTATGTGCCGCTGTCTGCGCTTCGATCTCGTTATGTCGGGGTTTCGTTTTGTTTGGCCCGAGTTAGTTGTTTTTGCCTGATTTTTCTAGTATGTGGCAGACGCATCTGATTTTCCCGACTTTTGCATTTAGCTGGACCATCCGCCTGATGAATGGGCGGGTAGACATTGTCTTCTTCGGCGATGGTATGCTGACGAGCTTTCTCGTGAAGGCCGAGAGCACGAAAGACTTTGGAGCGCTTCTGACTGTTCCTTTTATTAAGAGACGTTTGAGTGTGGACTTTTCTCTATCAAACTGTCGCGGCTATGTTCACTTCTCAGTAATTTCCTTCATCTTAACGGGGGTAACCAAGTCCTCTCTAGATGGTCAAATTTTCTCTTCAATAACCTAATCTCCGTCTGCATGGTTCAAATAGTTGTGTTCTTTCGGGACACGAAAAACAGGGTTTGAGCGGTGGTTTTGTTACCGAATTCTAGGTCATAGTCTAGAATAGATGAGTATCATATAACTCGCTGATAAATGTCGCAAGGCAGAGAAATAAACTGGTAGTAGGAAATGAAGTTAGAGTGACAGCAATGATTATCAGTAGTGGTTAGGCTCTGGTGATGACATTATTCGTTCATTAAAACAAAGCAGATTCAACATTATTCGGATTTCTAAGGAAAACAATTTGCGATCGAAATCTAAACTTTGCAACGCTCATAAAATTTTATAGTAAGCTGATATAGTAATCTTTTAGAATTTATTTAACCCTTTAGTGCGAGAAGCAAATAAATCCGAATACTATTGGATAGACCTTTGTTTATACTTGTTAACAACCCTTTGGGAGACATGTTTTTTTAATATAAACTGAATGTATTATGTCAATTGGTTGTTCTACACGTGCTTGAAAATCAAATTCAAATCACATTTTATCTTAACTTTGTTTTTGAAGGATAACTGACACCATTTCCTGACTTAATGAATTTAATTCGCCACTTAAAGGGTTAAAACTATAAAAAATTATCAAATTTTAATTAAAAAAACAAAATTTCCATTAAATTTAAAATATATTTTTTAAAAATTATAAGAAAATACCTGTCAAACATTCATTCATGATAAAATTTCGCAGTTTTCCCTGTGATCTCATGTGATATCATAACTCATTAAATTAAGGATTTTAAACAAATTTATTAATTATATATAAATAAATTTTTATTTTATAAAATCATTTAATTATTTTTAAAAAATTATACTTAAATTAATATATTATTTTTTTTTAAATTTTTAGCAATTAAAATTTAATTTAATAATAAAAAAATTATTATTAATTATTCAAATATAACAACAATCAATACATACAATATAAAAAAAAACCTATTTAAAAAATTATTTACAAAAACACTCACACACAAGTATTTACTGCATTGTCCTGCCATTAATTTTCGGATTCAATGATTTTATCAACAACGCCTCACAAAATTACACGTTCCCACTAATTATCGAAATTTTTTAATAAAATTTTAAAATCAGACATACCTATTTTAATCTTGACAGCCCTTTATTGTGCATCACCATATGGGTCAAAGCCTTCGGGCTACAATGTTCTCGAGCTCGAATACTGAGATGTATGTGGCAAATTTTTTAAATTATTAAATTAAATTTTTAGATGCTAAAATTTAAAAACAATAATATATTAATTTAAGTATAATTTTTTTAAAAATAATTAAATGTTTCTGCTACAAGAAATCACTTTATAAATTTATTAATTGTTATAATTTTAATTATATCAAATTTTTTATAAAAAATATTTTAATCTTTAAAATTATAATTTTAAATAATATATTAATTTTTTAAATTTTAAACAATCAATTATAAAAATATTTTTAAAAGAAAACAATTAAAATTCATGTATTGTTTTACAGATCTAGTTGTACTTGAATGGAGAGGACAGGACAGTTGGAGGGAGGAAGGGGGGGGGGGCATTTGGTAATGTCTACTAATTGAGATCCTTATCAAATTTCATTGTTTGTGCTTATATAGATTTAATGAAAGTTTTCCTTTTTTCTTGGCCAGATTTCCTCTAATCAAATCTTTGGAAATATTCAATTTCTTATTGATTTTTCCATTCCTAAGCTAAATTAAATTCTGCGATTTGATTTGCCAATTTATTAGCCAATGAATTAGAATATAAATTTATCTTTAATTTTTCTTTGGATATGAAGGACATAATGGAAATTATATAGATTTCATTACAACTAATCATCGTGCAAGACGTGTAGAACTTTCAAAGCCACTTGATAGCATTTGGTGTACATTTACACAAATGATTTCTGATTTTTCTGTGACCCCCCCTTTGGATTTCTATTCAATTTTGTCATTTAAACTTGACAGTCCTCATTCGGACAATATTTAAACATTGAGTATGGAGATCCGCGTCACAGCGATAGGGTAAGAAATCCGTTAATCCTACCCTCAAATAATCAGAGAAGTGGAGAGGAGGGGGGGGGTGGGGGGGTATAATTACCACCTGGATTTTGAACAGGCCGTTAATATACGCATGAGTTACCTTAATACTAGTTTGTAAGATAATAAATGTATTTATATAAATTTGTATACAATTGAACATTAAATTTGCTCTAAAGATTGAATGGTCAAATTCTGCGATCCTGAACGCAATCTCATTGGATACGATTCATAATTAGAAGGTCCTTAGAAATTTCATTGAATATCACATTAAAAACTTTATTTTATTGTATGATTTTATAATTAGTGGTTTTGAGTTGTTAATCATTTTAATAATTACAGTATTTAACTACTTACAATATCACAATAGAAAAAGTAATGTCGAAAATTCATGTTTAAATATAAATCAGAAATATTGATTGATAATTTTCAAAAAAGAAATGATAAAAAGCAAATTTAATTTCTCTTAATATTTCATCGTAAGCAAAAAAAGACACCGTAAAAATCAAATAGTACAATAAATGTCTTGATTTACATTAATTTGCAACAGGTAGGGCGTTGAGACGTTCTTTTGTACGTTTATATAATGGAAGGGGTTCCAAGATGTAAAGGATTTTAAGTTTGACATTATTCTTAAATGGATAGATCATAGCGGAAAATTGACGTAATTTCATAACATTGATGAAATGTTTTCATAATGATGTCTTGATTCAATTAATCGTTTATGATTTCCAGGGCCGTAACAGGGTGGTGCAAGCGGTCAGTCGCACAGGGGCACATCTGAAAGGGGCGCAAAATTGGAATGTAACATTTTTTAATGTTACCAAAATATAAATAAAAGAAATTATCAAATGGCCTGCAGAAACGACGCCCTAGCTAGCCTACCTTTAACATTGCTGATTGGATGGTCCATTAGCGTGCCTTCGTAGGTGTGTATTTTGTAAAATGTTAGTCCAAAAATGGGCTCCTGTCATTTCTTCAATTAGGCAACAGAATTTTAAGAGCATTACTACCTATTATAATAGCTGGAGATGAATATTATAATTATTATATGATTTGAATTTGGGTTTTAGTGGCGCCAGATATATGAACCGCACGGGGCGCATAATGCCTTGTTACGGCCCTGATGATTTCGTAGAGCAGATTATTAATAACTAAATTATGAAATTAACACTATTAAATAGAAATGAGCACTATTAACTGTCAAGGTCAAATTAATAAACTCATTCTCCAGCCTGTGTGCCCATGAGAAGTTTAGAAAATATTTCAATTGCTAGTTTTTTAGGAAATTTTAAAATGCATTAAAATTACTATTGTTAAATCTTTTGAGGTGATTATAAAACTAATTTAGTGCGTCCACCGACCAAAAAAGGCTGCGATCACTACATTAATATATAGAAAGCCCTAAAATAGAGATATTAACATACAATATAATATAAATTTTAGTCAAACTCTGTAAAATGTAGAAGGAGTAGCTGCGATTATTATTATTTCTACTTTTAACCAAAAGCCCTTAAAAATTAGACTCCATCCTTTATCATAAAAATAGTAGCTGAACTCCTTTGCCTCGAGGCACTTGGGTTGTATTATCCCAATAATAGTCCGCTAGTGTGCATAGATCTTGTCACAAGATTCTGGAATGGTTGAAATGATTTTTTGCGTAAGTTCCCTTATTATGTGTCCCTTCCTGTATCTACCTATTTCCCTTAAAATGCTAAATTTCGTCTCCAGAGCATTTAATTAAGGACTATGAGGGCAAACAATTACCGTTAAAATAAAGAAAAATTTATAATGGAGCCGAAATTATTTCCCAGTTTTAATAGGGGATGAAATTGTTCGTCAACAATTCTTATTAGCAATGGCGATTGAGGGGCAATTTGTGTACACGGAAGCATTTCGCAAAGGCTATTATGTGTGACTCTGTCAATTATTGTAATTGTTTCCCATAGTCAGCCGAGGTTGAGAAAATTATTTATGATTGCTCCATCAGTCGAGGATTTCAATAATGAATATTCCCAATAAGAAATGTCAGTGAAAGATAGCCGCCCCGTTTCCTTAGAAATCCTTTATCCTTCTACCTTCACCCCCTCCCCCTTCTCAGGTGCCACGTTAGAGTTACAGAAATTTAATAAAATATCCGATAATAGTTGACATCATTATTTAATTTTATTTAAGTAAATTTTAGATTTTGTTTAAACGTGGTCATTTTTTAATATTTTGTTTAAATGAAAGCGATTTTTTAATATTTGCTTAATGAGTGCTTAATGATAAATTCCCATACTGTTACAAATAAACACAGGAAGTATTTTGCTTTGGTGACTTCACATAATTAATGTTGTTGTCTGAACTCATTCCCCGCCTTTTGCTAGCTAAATTTATATTGTTTTCATAAATTTAATTAATCTCTTTGTCAAATAAATGGAAATTTTAATCCATTTCTTAAATTCCTCGGGTCATGGTTGAGTGATTTGAGAAATAACGGACCTTTCTGCACAGAAGGAAAATTACGTTAATGAAGATTAGATTTTACTCCTCCTCAATAGGGAAATTTTCAGACATGCATTTAAACAAACTAATAAATGCTAACAAAAATAAGAATCCCCCTCCCGTTATGTTGACTACAGTACAAAGGCGTAAAAAATGTTAACGAATTATATTATTATATATTACTCATTTAATGTCAGTAGCTAATTTTATGCAGAATTTTATTATGAATTCAATTTTTGTTAATTACGCTTTTTACTAACCTTTCACCCCCCCCCCTCTTATTTATGCATTTGAAATATAATTGGCTAGAATTTTTAATTGTTATATCAAATGTGAGGTTAAGGCAAATTTATTAGGTCTATTTACTTTTTAAGTGATTTAGCTATATTCAGGGTGGCATACTTGACGTGGCGTTTGTGACCCGAGCCTTCCAGTCATCCAACTCTCGCATAAATCATTTAATAAGATAACATTTAGTGATTATGACGTGTAGAAATGAGATATTGAGAGTTCCGAATCTGGGACGGTCCGTGGTAACCTTGACAGACTGAGATGGCACTGAGTCACGAGCTGTCATCTAGATGAGTCCGTCATTTCTGCAACGATCTCTGCAGTTCGCAACTGCGAGTATGAACTGAATTCCAGCGGAATTAGACTCAATTCTTCATCCGATCCCTAATAAAACTCGATCAGTGGAGCTTACCTGAAATCCTATGAAAAAGGCAGCTTGAGTACCCTTTGTCATTTTACAAGAGCAATGTTCCTCTCACCTTTAGATTTGTTACGGTGATAAGTTCTACTAGTGTAAATATATTACAGAAAACCGTTTTATGATGAGGCAATAGCATAATGAAGGAAACGGAACTTGATTATACTGGATATTGGGCCTCGAAATCGAGATTCTAATGTATATATTTGTTCATTGACATGTATTTATACAACACTTATACAATACTTATACAATACTTATACAATTTTCAATCCTTTATCAGTAATTTTATTCATTTCCCTGCAAGCAATCATCAAGAGGTGCTTATAATCAAATGGTTAGCAAATTAAAATTACACCATCCTAAAAACAATGACCACTGAAACACCGGACTGAAAATAATGAGAAATTCTACGCATATGACTAATAAATCAACATAAAAAATATATAAATTAACATCAGCGCGTTCAGCTCATTGATATCCCGACGTTCGTTTATATTCATGTCAGTTAGGCAAGGATTTTTATTTTAGGATTGCCTACACCATCATTTCATTCTCGCCTTTTGAGCGCAGTAGGTTCAGTACTTCCCTAAAGTGGTAATAGACTATTGAAAATTATTTTTTGTGACAATATCTTCATTTTCAAGACTTACAGATATCAAAAATCAATTAAGAAGCATAATGACCCAGAATAGAGGTTGTCTTCATTGAGTATTTTCTTTTAATCTACTATTTAGTTTTAAATGTATATTTAGCCTTACATGGATTGAATCAGTATTGGTGTATAGCACAGTATTGGTGTATATCAGTGGTTCTCAAACTTTTTTGATCACGACCCAAATTTTTGACATTTCATGCCAAAAATTTTATTGCGACCCACATGACAAAGATTAATTTTAAAATAAATGTTTATTTAATGAGAATAACTCTATTTAACTCTAGTTATTCTAGTCATCGCGACCCACCAAAAATTCTTTCGCGACCCAAAAATGGGTCGCGACCCATAGTTTGAGAAACACTGGTGTATATCATAGTATTGTTGTATATCACAGTATTGGTGTATATCCCAGTATTGGTGTATATCATAGTATTGTTGTATATCACAGTATTGGTGTATATCCCAGTATCGATGTATATCATAGTATTGATGTATTGTATTATCTATCATGTAACTTGTACACTTAGAAATGGGAGGTGAAAGGGCTTGATAAGTGGAATAGCCTAAATCCGGCCCTGATTAAGCTTCAGCAGGTTATTAATGTAATTAATAAAATTCCAAATAGACATAAGGTTAAAGCATGTAGAATAATTGCAGATATATTCAGTGCAATACATCTGGCTTATGGCTTGGAATGTTGACATTTGCCATTGAAAATATTGCTACAATTCAATAATAATAATGATAATGATAATGATAATATTATTATATTATCTAATTGTAAATAATGACTGGGGAAACATTGCTGCAGATATCTCCCAGTTGAAATAAGAAGTTGGGCGCATCATATCCTCTGGGTTGGGCTTGCAACGTCACCTTATATAGTGCCGCCACTGGCCCATGTCAACTGCACTTGGTCATCAACTGCTTATCTGCCAGCATCCAACGAAAATGAAATGTTTTTTTCTAAATAAAAACTAATTTTCTAAATGAGTTGAAACATGATAAAATGGAATGAATCAGTATTTGTTGTGGCCTTGAGAGGGAGCCGTGCGGACTTTACTGTAACATGTCGCTGAGTCTTCACTGCCACTCAGCTATGTCAGCTATGTCAGCTATGACTGGCAGCGTCGGATGGCGTGATTCATTAAATCATATCATCAAATATGGTTGACACGGTGTATGAGTACCAGAGGACTCGTTTCAAACCAAACAAACATTAATAATCGCAAGGTTGATGATAAAGAAAGTAAATAAATTGTTTACATCAATTATTATCTCCGACTCGGACGCCCAAAGCATCTAGCCAGCCTCAAGAGCCAATCGAGTGACCTTAAACCGATTCTTAACGTGTCATTTAATAGAATAGTATTAATAAATTCTATAATGAAAATTAATATTTCATAACGTTCAATGTACGCATCCCCCTCCCCCCTCTCCCCCTCCCCTCTCCTCCCCCTGCTAGGAGTGTACTAGGAGAAACTTGAATAGTAATTGACCCGGGAAAATCTCTGTAGCATAATGCTGTCGAGCAGCTGAGCATGGCAGCTAGCATAGTAATTATTTCACCCACCGGATAGACGGGAATGAGGTACATTCGATGTGCCATTTGTTTAAATGAAGTCGGCCAAATGACGGCGAGGGGGGAATTATATTTTTCCCATTGCTTATAATGAGAATTCAATTAAAAATATTTCTTTTTTTCGTCCGAATAAACAATTTTAAATAGAAATTTTTACGGGCTTTTCTGAACGATTTATGGAAATAATTTAATGAGTTTTGTAAAGCATTGAAACGGGGAATCAGAGGAATTATTCCCGTCAGTTTTGGATTAGTTCTTGCAGATTCTTATTCACGCTGCTTTGGCATTTCCATGGATAAATGGCTAATATTCATATTATTTATTAATTAAATTAATATCCACCAATCACATTCATTCATATTTGAAATTTTTCTTTCTCTTTAATAATAATAATAATAATAATAATAATAATAATAATAATAATAATAATAATAATAATAATAAAAATAATAATAATAATAATAATAATAATAATAATAATAATAATAATAATAATAATAATAATAATAATAATAATAATAATAATTATAATAATAATAATAATAATAATAATAATAATAATAATAATAATAATAATAATAATAATAATAATAATAATAATAATAACAACTAAGCAGAACTGATTTCGTTTATAAAACTTTATTAAATATAAATACGATAAATATGATTTACAGATTATAATTTCAATACAAACAATAATGTAAATAAACTCAAAAATGCCGCAAAACCCTCTAAAGCAGGGGTGGGGAACCTGCGGCCTTTAGGCCGCATGTGGCCTCCCGGAGCCTTATCGAAATAAATCTTAATTTATATAAAAAACTTTGAATATTGAGGATTTACAAATAAAAATAATTGTAACTATTGAACTGTATTTATATCGTACTGTACAAGCATCCCGTCGAGTACACAGAACGAAAAAAAAGTCAATCATTCACACCCATAAACACAAAATGTATGTAGAAGAATAAATAAGATTATTGAGCACCCATTTGTGAAATGATGACTTATTTGCATCAATTTTTCGATTCAGAAATAATAAAATTTTCCAGAATATTTCGTAAAGCTACATTTTTCAAATCTGGAGACTGATTATAAAGAAAAGATTTAAAATGAAATTAATTAATGTTAAAATACTTTTTGACTGCGGCCTCATTTGGAGGCGACAAATTTCAATGTGACCTATGGAAATAAAAAGGTTCCCTACCCCTGCTCTAAAGAGTGATATCGGTTTATATCCAATCGTCCCAACCCTTCGGTTGGGTATTTCTAAGTTGGCGAGAGCTGGATTCTAATTTATCTACAGTATCACGCTAATGTGAGAGATAAAAATGTGAGATTCCCAAAATGTACAACAGCGTTTCCTAATTTCTTAACTTCTGCAATTGACAAACACCAAAGCAAAACTGACAAATCCCTTCCCCTAGGAATTGGTACAAGCGATTTAACAAAAATTAGTTTATAATATAAAAAAAATTTAATTATTATTTTCCGGGAGAAAAGGATGTCGGTAAGTAGCAAATGAAAATATGAACTTGAATATAATAATTTCAAATCGATGGGGGCCCCAAGGAATAATTTATTATGATAATATAGTCAATTTAAATAAGAATATCAAACTGGAATGAGATCACTTAATGTTTTTTTCAGGATGTTCGGTTTTTTTCCCTGATAATTGAAAGAGGAAAGCGAACAAGGATTGTAGACGATTTGCCTTCATTATCTAAGGAATCGAAGCAAAAATCGACAGTCACTGCGAATGTATTCAGAAAAATGTTATTAGTGTTTGAGACGGTTTCCCGTAGGGCCAGCAATCCGTAGGGCCAGCAATCCGTAGGGCTAGCAATCCGTAGGGCCAGCAATCCGTAGGCCCAGCAATCCATAGGCCCAGCAATCCGTAGGCCCAGCAATCCGTAGGGCCACCAATCCCTAGGCCCAGCAATCCCTAGGCCCAGCAATCCCTCGGCCCAGCAATCCCTAGGGCCACCAATCCCTATAATGAAACTAAGAATTGAACTTTGTCATTGTTATTGAATATTGAACAGTTGTGATTATTGTGATAAAAATAAAGTTTATTGTGTTGAGTTTGTCATTAGGAAGATTCAGATTATAATCCATTCCTTACTGAACAACAATAATAATGAATTAGAGAAATAATTTCTAATAGTCCCCCTCTAAGGTTTAAATTATACAATATAATTCTTTTGTCCCTCCCCATGAATAATTTCATCTCACAATATTGTAGTAAATGTTTCAATAATATTATCCAGTGTAAATTATCATGCTAATAGGAATTTGTCCCTTATATTCATCCTCTTTTGGTTGGACCCTTTATTGAGGCAGTCAAGCGTAAATAGGTAGTAAGTTTTCCAGGGGGTTTTCACTTCTTATAACACACCGTATAGTGAAAATGAGGAAATGAAGTAATTTAGGAAATAACCTTTTCTAGGTAATTTGAGCGATTTCATAATTTAACATCAATAACAATAAACCAAAGGGCTAACACGAATATTGTGGGAAAATGGCGTTAGGTGAGCCATTTTCATTTACGAACCAAATTGCCAACTTTTAGAAGGCTGATTTAAAAATATGCCTCCAAAGTTCCTTTTATCAAATATCAGACCCTTTCATTAACACTTATCTCATATAGCAGGGATGGCCAACAAGTCGATCGGCGAGCTATTTTTGGTATATCTCAAAGTATTTGAAAGCTATGCCATCTCTTAAAATTACATAATTTGCCAAAAGAAAATGTATTTAATAAAAAAATTTTAAGTTCTTTCTGTAATTCAATTATTTTATTTTATAACTTTATTTATTTACTCGTTTTTTGTCTTACTTGGTAGGTCAGTATTTATTTTATAATGCCAAAGTCGATTGCAAGTTAAAACAAGTGGGCCACTCGTGTCATATAGAATTTATCCTTTTTCCATTTTTTTCAATTTTGGTTTTCTTTTTCAATTAAATATTCATCCAATAGAATTAATTTAAAATGTAAAATAATATATTTATTAATTTATTTATTAATATATTTATTAAATTTTTATAATAAAATATTTTACTAGTAAATTAATAATTATATAATAAGATTTATTATTAACTTAAGTCATTATTTGCTCTATCTATTTTTGTTTAATAGTCAACAAATCTCTTCATATCAACCATATTCATTCAACCGTGACTAAGGATAGAGTTTTTTAATTTTGCATTACGATCGATTTGATTGGTGGAAAATCATAAAACAAAATTTATATTAAATAATTATATCATTGATTTAATTGAAGATTGCTGCAATTATTCTGCTGAAACAATTGCACTCAATAAAAAAACAACAAATTCAAAAGCACTCGAACAGTATTGATTTATTAATTGCATTACACGCAAACAAGCACACCAACACAGCAACATTTATCCACCAATCACAATTCCAGGGCTTATTAACCAATCAAATGGCAGTATTGAGATCATATTTATTCACTCAACCGGTTGACTGACCCGGGAGGGATTGACAAGGAAAAAATAAAAAAATAAAAAAATAAAATTGTATCCTAATATGAGATCTCATTTTCTTACGCAAATTTATTCTATCGATTTTTTCAAAAATTTTCCATGAAATCCAAAGAAAACTTTCTGGGGAAAAAATTCTAAAATTGATTTAGTTTCATTTCCAATTGGCCAGGGAGACTCGGTGGATAGATTTAAACAAATTTGCATAAATATTTTTTGTTTGAATGAGATAGGGTAAACTTCTTTGGGTTGGCAATATTTTTCTAGGACACTCGCATTGTAGACCGGTGCTTGGATACGGCATTTCAGCCAGCTTTTCTGAGTACTGGTTGCTTTTTAGGCCTTGGTTACCGTTGTTATGCAGTGTCATGCGTTTATAACTGCTGCCAATATTTAATAGACATTTGTCTATTGATTGGAATTCGATAAACAAAAGATAAGTTATAGAGAGATTAAAAGTTAAACATTTTGATATTGATGGGGAGGATGTTTCTTGATGGGAAACCTTGATAAAAATTTCAATGGGGAAATAAACATAATAATTTTCCATTAATTTATGTAAAATGACTCATTCTAGGAAGCTGTTTGATGGCCAGCCGGTCGACTGGAGGATTCACGTAGCAGTTGGATGCATTTCATTGCTTAAACCAGCTGATCACTCCGCTATCAATATTCTTCATGTTAAAGGTTTTATAGTTCCTATTGAAGGGTTTCAAGATTGACATCGAGACCACCTGCAAGATTGTTGCAGGGGGGAATAAAATTTCGTTCCAACTCTCATAGATTCAAACTATTTTGGCAAATTAAAGCCCAAATATAAAAAACATTAAACGTTAAATAGAGTTAAATGGGGTTAGGCCTAAAATCCTTCATTGCCTTCCCTACGGCGTCATTATATATATATTTTTTGAAGCCCCCCCCCCATGTTGGTCATGAATCAGTTCCATAATCACTACAGTCAAACTTTATTAATAATAAAATCTAATGAAAATTCATTTAAAAATAATTTTTATCAACTCTGATATAGCCTACGGACTAACCAGTTTTTCGCGTGTCTCTTTCACCCCTCCCCCCTTAATGTTTACGTTTCATAAATATCCCATTCTATTTATGGCAATTTTATTATCTAAATTGTAATAATAAATATAGAAAACAACTTACGTGATATATAATGTGATTATATTATTTGCCATGCTAATTCATTCAGTCACGCATCACTGAACTTCGCTTTCAAATAACAATGAACTCTATAAATTTATCTTTCTACGACTGAGGAAAACAATTATCATTTATACTTTATTGTATTATTTTGATGATGATGATGATTATGATAAAAATAATAATAATAATAATAATAATAATAATAATAATAATAAAATAATAATAAAAATAATAATAAAAATAATAAAAATAATAATAATAATAATAATAAAAATAATAATAATTATAATTAATAATAATAATAATAATAATAATAATAATAAAAATAATAATAAAAATAATAAAAATAATAATAATTATAATTAATAATAATAATAATAATAATAATAATAATAATAATAATAATAATAATAATAATAATAATTATAATGTAAATGGAAACCAAATTGATGTAAAATATAAATTTCTAAGCTACATCTAAATATCGTCACTAAAATGAATTTAATTTGCATAAATCGCGCCGGGCTGAAATGAAGTTGAGAAAATGTCTGATTTATCATCCGATCTGAAATGTCACAACGTATGTTCACATCAGACGCAGAGAGATATCGGAACAAAGATCCCATTTATTTGCTTGACACGGCAACCGGAATCCTGAATTTATCAGGACGGGCAATCTTTGTTCGACAGTGAATAAGCCCAAAATTCTGATAGTTATTCAGACACTTTATTTTGTCAGTAGAATCGACAGAATGACAATTTTCACTCTAGAACTTCATATTTATCAGGAGGGGCTGCGTTATGCTTTGTCATTTGCCAGGAAGGGGAGGGGGCTGCGTTATGCTTTGTCATTTGCCATGACGGGGAGGGGCTGCGTTATGCTTTGTCATTTGCTAGGAAGGGGGCTATGGTATGCTTTATCAACTAGAAACATGCATCAATGATATTCATGTTTATTCTTATCGAAATTATGAAACAATTCATGGAGAGATGTCACAAAATAAAATTAATCATGTGTTTTTTGATTGAATTTGTTTGCATTGTTGAAACTTGTTTAGACGCGCTTCGGTCCGTAGGCCTCATTACTCAAACGCAAAACAAACACTTCTATTTATCAATGTATCACCACATCAACAAATGATTGAATGCGTATTTTATTTTTTATTTGAGAATTTGTCAATTTACTGATTTGATTGAATTCACAGGGGGGGTCCAAATTCCACAGTTAAGAATTTAGCATTTATGAGATAAGCTTGCTACCAACCGTATGATATTTGAATTTGACAATTTTGACAGGTGCACAGTTTAGTTGGAGCACAATAATAATAATAATAATAATAATAATAATAATAATAATAATAATAATAATAATAATAATAATAATAATAATAATAATAATAAAACTAAATGCATTAGAAAGTAGTATTGATAAAAGAAATAAATATGAACGAATACAACATCAGCTAGAGATCAATGCGGAATGAAGGGATTATATATATATATATATATATAAAATGTTTCATAATTATCATTGATTTTATTAATAAAAATGTTAATAATAAAAAATGATAATATTATCAGTAAAGTAATAAATTTTTGGTCACCTTTGATCCGTTTTCTTTTTTATTAGTTCATTTATTTTCATTATAAATAAATTGAAAATAAATCAATTATTAATTTTCCATGAAACTCAAGTTTATTAATTGATAAAGGCAGCTCAAAAAATTTCTGTCGCATAGAAAATTATTTTTTGATATTTTGTCATAATGAAAATTAAATATCAATAATAATATTAATAATCATAATTTTACCCATCTGTGTATTGTGAATAGTTTAACAATTTCGAAATTCCTGTTTTGTTAGTAATGATTCTTTACAAGTATTAGAAGACTTTGGAGACATATAATTTATTAATGTCAAAAAATCTGATTATCCCTCCAGAGGAAAAAATTGTATTGTAAGTATCTTGAGCAAGATATGCAAATGCACTAATAATGCAATATTACACCTTTGACATTCAGGCATATATTTCATAATAATCAAACATACAAATTCAACATGCAATAATATTATTAAAAACAGGTATTATTTACAGTTATCATTGTATGAAAATACTTAATCTTAACCAAGTTTTTTCGACGAGTGAGAAAGCAGCTACTAACATTAGGCTAAATGCATTCTGAAACACAGGCTAAACACCCTTGATACATTCGCATATTGACACGACAAGTTTAATGCAATAAAATATTAATAATTATCCTATGAAATATTCAACTGATACTGGCGTTATAGTATATAATTAATATTATTTACATTAATCTCGGCCGCATCCCAGTCGACATAATTGAATCTCTAATTGTCTATTATGACAGACATGTGCTAGGCTTGCCTTATTAGCACATCCCACGAGTCATTGATCAATGGAACAATCAACTGGAAATCAAGAGCTTATCAATTCTAATTCCCAACGAAGCGCATCAATCAGACATGAGATCCTTCAACTAGTACTACCAGATATTTATTCATGATCCGGGCATTGGAATGGTATCCTTCATCCCTTGATAGGACTGATACTGGCTGTGATGTATATATTTCCCATTAGTTTCTCATACGATAGCTCGGTCCATTATCAGCATTCCCAAAGCATCCGATCTCACTGAGAAGCAGTTGACAAAATTACAAATGAAATATTTGAGAAAATTTTCCATCGGCAAATATTGCTGCCAATTATTAACAGAAATTTCAGAAATTTTTGTTTGATCAATAATTATTTTTATTGCCAATTTTGATTTTTTGTCTAAAGCATTTAGATGAGATTTTCGTAAGGAGATGCAGATTAGATTTTGATGCTTTTCTCTCCATCTGCCAATGCAAGGGTATTGCAATAACGGTCAGGTCAGGCAAGGGATCAAATGTTAAGCCATTGAGACTAGTACCATTTTAAACAAGAAATTAAAACAGTTTCCAAAGGTGGTTAGGAGCTCCCTGCAGCAAAGGGGTCCCCCGGGGAGGGGTAAAAAGTTTTTTTTTGATTGCTGCAGTAATTTTTTTCTACTTTTTGATTCTATGAAACAGTTTTTGCAATTATTCTTTGAAATTTTTCATTTCTTGTCCTTTCATTTACTCTCCTGAAACCAAATCTACAATAAAGTTTTTTGTTTTGAGAAAAAGGACATGAAAAAAATATTATTCAATATTAATTTTCTCGCGTTGCAATATAAAATAATATGCTTCACCATTGATCAATTATTTTCATTTTCGTTCTCTTCATTTCCATACGGCAATAATTCAATAAATTCAAATTATGCACACATTTTCAGCACAGCCTTTATCGAGTATTATTAGAATTTATTGATTTCGATTATATGAAAATATCTAATCAACATATCTAATCTAAATACATAATTTGCTATGTATAATTCTAACGCTATTTAAAAATTATTTACAATTTAATAAATTATAAGAAAGCGCCACTCAAACATTCGTTTCACGATTTATTTCGGCAGTTTTCCTGTCATCATCAGGTGGGATATAATAACTATGTAAATTATATAGATTTTTGAATAAATTTATTAATTATATTAATTACATCAAGTTTTTAATAAAAATATTTCATTCTTTAAAAATTATAAAATTATAATTCAAATAATAAATAATTTTTTATATTGTAGCTATTAGAAAAAAAATTTTAAAATATTGAAATTCAAAATTATCCAATTAAATAATTTAATAATTATTTAACTTAATAGTAACAACTGTTTAAAAACATTCAAAACACAAGTACTCACTGCATTTGGCGCGTTAATTTTCGGATCCAATGACTTTATCAACAACGCTTCACAAATTACACTTTCTCAATAATCAGACAAACCTATTTTACTCTTATTGTGCTCACTAATGTTGGTCAATCCTCTCGAGCTCAAGTACAGAGACGACAGGAAGTCTCTCCAATGTATGTGGCATTACATCCATTACATGTAAACCCATAAATGAGATCAAAACTAATTAATGATTGTGTGAATATTTGGTGTTGAATGAATTCCGAATTATTTTTTGAATTTTTTGAATAAATGCATTTTTAATTATGGATGTCATTAATACAAAAAGCAATATAGATAAAAGTGTCAATTTCTCAAAAATAATAATTGCAACTGGTCTACATCAGATGAGTTCAATTTACAATATGTAACTCAAGATATCGAGTAAATTATTACATAAAATAATATTTTCTCTTAATATTGAATGGTCACAGTAAATAGTGCTCATTTTAATATTTTGTCAAACTGATATGAGTTTGTCCATTTATATACCCCACTTATATGGATGAATTAATTTAATTTAATTTAATTAATTTAAAAAATTTAGAAACAAGAAATGTTGACAAATTATCAAAATTGGATTTCTAAAAATTACTGAAAAATTACAGAAACATTAAAGAAAGAATTGCAGAAAAATTACAGAAAAATTACAGAAAAATTACAGAAAAATAACTGAAAAATTGCAGAAAAATGCCTAAAAATAGAGAAAAAATACAGAAATAAAAATGAAAAGTTTGTGAGAAATTCTGAAAAATTGATGAAAGAATTGCATAAAAATTAAAGAAAAATTGTAGAAAAAATTGTCAAATAATTTTCAAAAATTACAGAAAAAAATGTCAAAAAATACGGAAAAATTACAGAAAAATGGCAGAAAAATTACAGAAAAATTATAGAAAAATTAAAGAAAAATAATTGAAAAATTGCCTAAAAATACAGTAAAAATAGAGAAAAATACAAATGAAAAGTTTGTGAGAAATTCAGAAAAATTGAATCAAAAAGTTAATTAATTAATTAAAAAAGCTTGAATAAAGCAATAAAAAATTATTAATTATTTCTCACATTTAATAACAAATATAATTTTTAATAACAAATAACAAATATAAAAAAATATAAAAAATAATTCATTTGATAATTATAAATATAAATTATTATTATTATTATTATTATTATTATTATAATTATTATTATTATTATTATTATTATTATTATTATTATTATTATTATTATTATTATTATTATTATTATTATTATTATTATTATTATTATTATTATTATTATTATTATTATTATTATTATTATTATTATTATTATTATTATTATTATTATTATTATTATTATTATTATTATTATTATTATTATTATTATTATTATCTATCGATTGAAAATGAACAAAAGTTGTCATGGCAACCGATGGATATTTGATCTCAACACAATGGCATTGAAATTTTCCATTGAACGTTTTCCTCACAGTGTGTCTGTGTGTCTCTATGCATACATCTGTGTATGTGTGTGTGTCTGCCAATCCATCAAGTGTTTGTGTGTCATCATGCATGCATGACAATTTAGAGCGATTTGATTGGTTAAATTTTACAATTAACTTTTGGATGAAATTTTTTATAATAATTTTTAGAGTTTTTCTCTAAGAATAAGATTTGAAATTTATTTTTAATGAGTTTTAATTGAGTTTCCGTTTTTGCAATTTATGAAATTTCTGCGCTTAAATAATTAAGGATAAATTGAGTATTGGAAATTACGCTAGGAGCCAAATATTAACACCGAGCCGGAAATGAAATTAAGGGGAATTTGAATATATTCCATAGGAAAGGTGAGGAAGGGATGAAGGCAATGTCTTGAAGCTCTTTGGCAATTATTCACGAACTAGTTATAAATTTTCGTTAAGCCTTTGATATGTTAATAAATATTTTTGATTAAATATTGTACACTCCCCCCCCCTCTCCTCAATTCCTATATATATATATATATATATATATATATATATATATATATATATATATATATATATTGAATTAGGCATTGAATAATTATTAACTATTTATAATAACCTATAAGGTTTGATATTTTATACAGTTTCGTTTAATCCAATTACAAAGATGGGTGACCCTAATGAGGTTTCCCAAAGGGTTTTTAAGCCATTTCATTTTATCAAAATTACTTTAAATTTACAAATTTTATAATTATTTTTACTATTATTTTTAATATTATTTTTTATATATATTTATTTTTTATATATTAATTTTTATTATTTACTATTATTATTATTTTTTATTATTTTTATTATTATTATTATTATTTTTTATTATTTTTATTATTTTTATTATTATTATCAATATATTTATTATTATTATTTTTATTATTTTTATTTTTATTATTTATTATTATTTTTATTATTATTATTATTTATTATTATTATTTTTATTATTATTTTTATTATTATTATTATTATTTTTATTATTATTTATTATTATTATTATTATTTTTATTATTATTATTAGTATTATTAGTATTATAGTAGGTAGTTATGTGCACTCTAGATCCAGATACCCCCCCCCATTTTTTTTTTAAAATTTTTTTAAAAGACCCCCCCCCCTACTTTTTTTTTTAAAAGACCCCCCCCCCTACTTTTTTTTTTTTTTTAAATTTTTTAAAAGACCCCCCCCCATATTTTTTTTTTAAAATTTAAATTTTTGTTTTAATTATCGATTGCGTAATAATTTTATTTTTTGTTTTAATCATCGATTACGTAATAATTTAAAAATTTTTTAAAACATCGATTACGTCATTGATTTTAATTTTTTATAAGAATTTTTTATGTCATTATACTTGAAATTTAATTCTCTGTTAAATGAGACTATGATGTAATCAAAATTCTGAAATTTCATTTTTAGTACACGATTTTTAAATTTACACATCTTTTTAAACAAATTGAGATATTTTCACTCAAACAATATATAGATAGAATTTATTTTATATCAAATCACTTGAAAAAGGCAGTGCCGAAAATTTGTGAATATCAAAAAACATCGATATATATTTACTGATTCATAGGCAAGCTGTTTAATAAATACAATGTCAATTTAAAAGAAAGCGGAAGTGAAAATGAAAAAAGTTCCTTTAATATTATTTATTATTTTTATTTGTGGCCCAACAAAGGCTGCGCGAAAAGCATTAAGTTATGATAGCTTTTGGCTCCCTATAACTGTCCCCGCCACTGAGGGTCATACACCCACAGGTTCCACCACTGGCCTTGATGACAAGCGTACTTCGATTCGGCTGACTCCTATCAGTGCAATTAAAACTAAGTCACAAAATAGATGGAATTTATAACCGGATTTGCAAGTCACATTGAACCAGAAGATTAGAATCAGGTCCACATAAATAATGACAAATACAATCAAATATTAGCGTAAATATTGTCGTTTTTCTAAATAATTTGTTGTTTTAGATATCTATTTATTTTGTTAGGTAGAATTTGTGGCGCACTGCAAATGGATACAGGAAAGGCGCCATAACCTTCTTGACTGTTTCGGGAGAGCTTCTCAAATTGTTATGGGCCCATTGATGAGATCCCCCTATAGGAAGCGGCGGAAACATGCGAATTAGATTGGTAGAAATGTGATGGATATAAAAAGAAATAAAAAGAGAATTTGCAATAAATATAAACTTCAACAATAACGGAATCGAGTGCTCCGGGAAAAAGTCTACCATGTGTCGGTGACTTGCGAGAGAATTCATAGGTACAACATATGCTGGGGCTGCAATTAACAATTTGTTTACAAAATATGTTTACTTGATTCATGGAATCAAGGTCTGCAAATGTCAATCAATCGCCAACAGTGCTTATTGATTAAATTTCCCTTAGAAAAATCTATATTCCCATATTTACACAATCATTTCATTTAGATTAAATCAACTCTAGACTGGTTCGGTAATTCCCTACTCAAATTCGGTGTCAATTAAGGAAATTGTGAAATTTCTACAATAAAAAGAAAAAAATTGCATCATTGATCGATTTTCAGAGGTGAAATTTCAAATCAATAATTTGTGGGGGGGGGGGGGGGAGGCTCATAAGGGGAAACACGTAGAACTTTCTCTATTCCACTTAACGAACGCGATTTCGTACGAACAATATAAAAAAATTGCATAAGGTAACTTCATCCAAAGACGAAACAAAATTCCAAATTTTACAATACGAATTTAAAAGCTCCTTACAAAGATTTGCTTATGAAACCTTATATATACATATACAAAAAGTTTATGTCAACAATCCCTTATTATAGAGTCGTGCGTATTTTCTCCCTTTTCCACCATTTTCATTTATAAATTAAAAAAAAATATCATCCAATCAGAGCCGGATCTTCATTAGGTCGAAATTGGCATTTGCCAACGGCGCCAAAGAGTTAGGGACATTCGCTTTGAGCTCAATATTTGAAAAAAAAATTGTTATAAAATAAAGTATTTTTATAAAGTATTTTACGGATTTTTATTTTTTTCTTTCTAAAAATTTTGCTTAATAATAAATTCAATACAAAATCAATTGATGTATTTCTTTTCATTTGATGATATCGGTATAGTCATATCTCATTTAAACTGTGAAAGTGATTAAATTGAAGAAGTATTTAACTTCCCAGATTTAAATAGATTTAAATAATATAATTAAAGTAAATAATAAAATTATAAATTAAAATAATAAATTAAATATATTTAAGAATGATTGAAGATTAAAATATAAAATATTTATTGAATGCTTGTGTATGAATATTCCCTATTCAAATATTAACTCATGCTTGCGAAAATATCCTCTAAGCTAAAAACAGTGATTGTTTTAATAATAGGGATTTTTGTGTTGTTTTTAAAATATGGATGTGATTAATTTATATAACCAAACTTCTAATAGAAACTGTATAATAACACGAGAGAATTACGTTAGAATATTTACTAGCTATCAAACAATTTACTAAGAAAAAACAGAATTTTTTGAAATTCCTATGTTAGCATAATGACATTACATTTTATAACGGAGAGGCCCGTCATTTTTATTTTCAATCGCAAATACAACAGTTTGAACATGGTGTTCTTATCTTTTAGGTATGCAAATCAAATTCACTTGTATTTTTATTTATGAGAATATAAACTCTCCTAAAAGAGCGCTCCATTACTTCTATGCCAAAGGCGTTAAGCGACCTTGGGCCTGCACTGGATCCAGTATAATACATGTTAAAATCTAAATATAAAAATAGCTATTATTAGTAAAAGATTAGTTAAATAGGAAGAAATTAAATATATGCCAAATAATAATTAAGGAAAAATCGAAATGAAGATAAATAACATTTTAAAGGAAAAAACAGATCAATGATGAACATATCGATGATGAGCAGATCAATAATTAACAGATCAGTAATTTTTAATTCCTGTTCAAATTCGTTCCTTACGTAAATGTTAAAATCACACGCATTCAAATTCAAGCAATCTTTATCAATAATATTCTTACATAAACCAAATTTATGGGTCCTTGCCACCGCAATGAAATTGAAGCTTCCCCTTTCAACAGTTCTTAGTCTTTCTAAAATTAATTTTGTGGAAGTAAGTCTTCAAATACTACGCCGCCTTACATCATATAGCATTATCTTCTATAATGTCCTCTGCATTGTTACTGTCCCTTGTTTCCAAACGTATTCTGATGCCATCATCATTTATTCTATTACCGAATACTATCGAATTTGCCCTTGATATTCACATGTCTAACATTTAATCATTTTTAAATATTGTGTCCCCCCTTTAATCAATCTTCTTGTCACTACTTCTCTTAATTCACAATTGTTTATAATCTGTGCTGTGACCCCTAGTGGAAAAGCGGGTCAGGAACAGACGCCCGGCAAAAGAACGGCAGTATCACTTAAAGAAAAAGTGCTACACTGTTCTGGCGACTAATGGTAAAACCGCCCTTAGTTTGACTGGCAAAGTAATAATAATAATAATAATAATAATAATAATAATAATAATAATAATAATAATAATAATAATAATAATAATAATAATAATAATAATAATAATAATAATAATAATAATAATAATAATGATAATAATAATATAATAATTATTATTCTGACATTTAATTTGTTTGTAATTTTGGACAAACACGACTTTTTCGGCAATTAATAATTATAACTGATTTAGATGAACAACAGCAAAAGTTATCACATGTTAATATATATTTAATGCAAATTTATCTCATAACTTTGTCCAAATAGCACATTCATACTAAAAACAGGACGTATTTATGCACCAATCTAATATTATCATTATCATTATTATCATCATTATTATTATTATTATTATTATTATTATTATTATTATTATTATTATTATTATTATTATTATTATTATTATTATTATTATTATTATTATTATTATTATTATTATTTTATTATTATTATCATTATTATTATCATTATTATTATAATTATTATTATTATTATTATCAACACTCCCTTCATTTGTCCAAAGTGACATCCGCAGAAAATATGAAAATGAAAACTGGTGAACCCCCTCCCCCGACAACAAAATGCCTATTAACTATCTCAGTCTGGAATGAACTGTAAAGATAAACTAACTGACAGATCTACCTCCAGTTGGCAGACAGAAATGGGAAATATTCCCCATGTGATCTTTATGAAAAATTTCTATTACAAATCGGGAGCAGTCAAAATTTATTTGCACTATCAGCATATTCATTTCTCTCTTTCTCAATTGACTTTCTTTATTTTTGAATAAATTTAGTTGCAGAATGTAAGAGGCGTTGCCTACCTCTAGATGTAGAAACGGAAGTGGAAATCAAATATGAAATGCTCTCTAGATGCGTAATAAATAATTAATTCCCTAATCCCATAACATAGCTACAACTGACTCAAAGTCAACAAAGACATGGAGAAGAATTATTCTTGTTTCTCGAGGCAGTCATTGTGAGAACATAGGGAAATTATATTAATTTCTTCTCCCAACTTGATTGATGCGTCTGAGGACGTGCTAAGGTACAATAAGCTTACGGGCAGAAAATCAGTCAAAACATGATGCAAGACTTGTAGAAAATTTGTTATGAAACTGATAATAATTTCCCATTGTTCTATCTTACCATTCCAACACCTTTTCTTTTAAGGATAAATAATAATAATAATAATAATAATAATAATAATAATAAAAATAATAATAATAATAATAATAATAATAATAATAATACAAACAAAAGTTTCTTTATAATTTCCCAATAATTACCGAGTTATGTTCCCAATTGCGTGACGCAAGAGATTTGCGGTAAAACGTGTGATAGTTAGCAAATAAATAATTTCCAGCTTGCATAAATATTAGGAAATAACTTGATGAAAATAGGAGAATATTATCAATCTGGATATCAGGTTGGCAGATGATAAACTTTCTGACTCACTCCCCTTGCAAGGCAGAAATGCAGGCCTTGTAAGTGGGGAAATCCGTGAACATTTATCCTAATCACGTCTGACATTTCTAGTTGGGATATTCATCATAATGCATTTATTTACCATTCATATTTCTTATTTTATAAAGAATTTCGGGTTACCAAATGGGCTAGACTTACCAAATTGTACTGTTCAATTCCCATAATTGCCAGTTTCTTTGCAGAGTTATGCTGCTAAATTTCTATGTTATCTGAATATAGCTCCCCTGAACCCTGTCAAATTGATATAATAGTTTATTTAAGGAATATTTATAATACAGAAACACCGCCATACATAAGGCTAATGGTTCCAAGGTTAACATTATTATTATTATTATTATATTATTATTATTATTATTATTATTATTATTATTATTATTATTATTAATATTATTATAAGAACTTTTATTTCTTCCAATTTCACCAATGATTATTTTTTCCATTGAATTAATTAAAAAGAGAGTTTAAAGACTATGAATCAATAATATATCGATGTTTGTTGATACTCACGAATTTTCGTTAAATACATTATTTGCAGCAAAAGGCTTAAATTATCACTTTATTGTTTTATTATTATTATTATTATTATTATTATTATTATTATTATTATTATTATTATTATTATTATTATTATTATTATTATTATTATTATTATTATTATTATTATTATTATTATTATTATTATTATTATTATTATTATTATTATTATTATTATTATTATTATTATTAATATTATTATTATTAATTAATTTGACATGGTGTTGATCTAGAAAAGATCTGAAAAAGAAAAATAATGAGACCTCTTGCAAGTAAAACTAATCTGTAGCTTGGAAATGACTGAAAGTAGAAACAATGAAAATACAAACAATGAGAATTTATGTTAACATATCCTTCAGCAACAGTTGGTGTAGCCCCTCCCCCTTGTCCGTCACAGAAATTCATCGAAAACTTGCTAATATTTATAAATATTTTTCTGTTTGGAATGGGAATTGCTTGCCATTGGTTGTATGGGAAATCGGCAGGATGCAAATGTTACCAAATAGCTGGGAGTAAGATTTCTGGTGACCTTTTTGGTTAAAATTCCCTGTAAATCAATTCTTTAAAGACAATATGAAGATTCTATATTTGTTTTTGAGACTCACATGTCTTTGTGGGGGTGGGTTGAATTCACATTAAGATCTAGAAATAGTCCTCAGAAAATATATGCAACAATAAAACTTATGAAAGAAATTAACCGGTGATTACGACAAAAGAGGAGAGATTTGCGAACTGGCATTCAGAGTGTAGGAAAAAGATATTATTATTATTGTCCTCACGGGTTGGGAACATAATTGCAAAGTATTGTTTATTATTATTGTCTAAAGGATAATCTAGCTCCTTTCACTTGCATCTCAATTCAAAATCTGGGTGTGGCCTTCAAGGGGAGAATGAGGTAATTGAAATGTAAATTCCCAAGATTATATCAACAAACAATTCATAAGAATTTTGGTATGATATTTTCAATGCTGGGTAATCTAACAATTTTCTGTCACCGGGCCGTGAGAAAGTTCCGAGTAACAGGAAGGATGAATTTATAACTAAAACTAAGTAAGGGAGGACTCTTCATGGTTGGGTTACTGTCAATAATCATCTTATATATTTACCGATGATTCCTTAGGACAATTTATAATGTTTTATATAGAATATAATAATATTATTAACTAGTACAAATGCCCCCATGGCAATTAAAATTTTTGGCTTTTTATCATTATCCAATGAAAACAAGACAATTTCCAAATTTTACTTACCGTTGCCATGACTATCAGGACAAAATTCAAATCAATGATTTAAATCTATTTAGAATAAGTTTCTAATATTTGGTTCAATTATATAAATAATGCATCATTCGAGTGAGAAAAGTTGATTTCTAGATAACATCATGTTATTGATTAAGATTAAATAATTTAATTTATTAATAATTTAGTTTTAAACTCCTTACGCAGATAAACAGCGGTTAGTAAGGTCTCAATTTGTTGCAAACAATTTCCGACAAATCGCATCATTTAGTGCTCTGGCTCTATTTTGCGTCTTCTCTCGGCGATGACATTTCCTTATATAACTCCCATTTGTCTAAGTTCTTTCTGCAACCCTCTCCCTTGTCAATAACAGCCAAAATTCCTATTTACATGTGTGTTTATTGTTGACATAAATCTCGCGTTCAATTAATCCCAGTTCAATTGGTAGAAACTTTCTACTAGAAAGATGTGAACACTTGTATGGCACGTTATCAACAAGATGGTCAATAGGGGGGGGAGGGTCCGGGACTTAATGGTCACTGCTGACTGTAGATAAAATTTTCAATGTTTATTTGCATTTCTGTTGCTTTATTTAGATTATATAATTTTCATTTGAGAAAATACCGATTCAATTAAACAATTAGAGTCAAATGTCACAATTAACTATAAAGAGGCAGCTCAAAGGGAAATATTTTTCTTCATAAAATAAAAGAAAGAATGAAAAGCAATATTGGCGGCTAAGGACCGGCGGCCTGAATAGTGCAATAAATGAACCTCAATAAGATCTTTATGTAGGTTATTTACGAAATATTTTCATTACTTTATGATTATTTCCAATTAATGGATTAACAAATGTTCTGGTCATACCTTCATCATTGTCATTTTCATTTCCTTGAAACCTAGTACATGGAAAGACCATATATTCCACTTCATCGCAAGTGATTCCTCTTGCACAAAGAACCGCTATCACTGCCAACTGGATTCCGTGAAACGGGGATAATTGATGTCTTATTTCAGATAAACGACCAAATCCCACAAAATTTCGCTGCATAGCCAGTTATTATTTATTGCATCAACTTTGGCGGCATTAAATGTGTGTGTGGCACACATGTCTTGCGAGGGCTAATTAACTCACTGCCAGTTATCCGATCGAGCTGAAACTTGGCGAATAGACTCATTGTCGATGACAATGTGTTTTATCAAGTTATTGTTTCGCACTCATGCAAATAAACAAATTGACACATTCAAGTTGTATTTACAGCGCTAAAATAAAAAAGGAATCTTTACGTAAGCTGCATGTATGTTTACATTATAAACACGACCAAAAATATCCATCAATCCTCGTTTTATCTTTGACGTAAGACATTCAAAATAAGTACGAATATTTCAAGCATATTCTTTCTTTGCGAATCACCTCGTGCCTTGTTTAGAATGTTTGCCAAAGAACGCTCAGGAAGAACAGACTTCATGTAACTTTCGTTTGTAATATTTTTACTTGTGTTAAAATTGTAGTTTTTTCCATTTGGTCAAGGTTATATCTTACCGTATCTACTCGACTATAAGCCGATTCAAGTATAAGTCGAGGTGTAATTTTTGGAAGAAAATAGTGTCTAAAATCAATGACCCGAATATAAGTGGAAACATAAAATCGAAATTATTAAATAAAAGGTTTAATAAAAAAGTTACCAACATGTTAATACAAATATTTTATTTCGATTAATATTTGACTAGTTGCAATGTGATTTTGCTTGAATAATGATTGCAGAATAATGACAAATAAGAGTTTAATATGATGATTTATGCTCCTAATGCTCAATAGTCACCGAGTCGGTCTGGAATTCCCCAATATTATTTGCCTCCCGAGAATACGTCAAAGATTTTTTTCGTTATCCTGGAAATAGAACTTAATTTCTCGACTTACAGTTGAGTATATCGGTTGATTTTTTAATTGTTTTTATTGATTTTTAAAAATTGATTTTTTATTGCTTTTAAAATATCGTATTTTAAATATTTATTTACAGACAAAATCGAGAAATAATGCAAGATTGATTGGAGAATTTTTTGCATTTATATAACAATATATTGATTTTGTATTTTATGTAAAATTTTATATTTCTTTATTTTTGCACTTTATTTTGGTTCTAAACATACCGCTGCTAGAGAAACTGTTTTTGTGCACAATACCAGAAATACCTAGTTCAATACTGCAGGTATTGCAATCCTTAACTGCTTTACACATCTGTGAAATTTTCTTCAAATTGATTTTTTTATACATTTTTTCAATGAATTTTTCAATACCCAAATGGAGCAGAAAGGAGAAATAATAAATAATATGATTAATTTGGTTTATGTTTTGTTTATATATATATATATATATATATATATATATATATATATATATATATATATATATATATATATATATATATATATATATTTCAATATATTGCTCATTTTCAACATTTCATTGTTTTGTGGGAGAGAAAATTTAAATGGATATTTTCTGTTGAGAATTTTTTTTGCTGCCTGCTAGCAGTTTTAGAGTTTTTGATTCTTCATTTTGCAAATAAAAACTAAAAATATAATAATAATAATAATAATAATAATAATAATAATAATAATAATAATAATAATAATAATAATAATAATAATAATAATAATAATAATAATAATAATAATAATAATAATTATAATAATAATAATAATAATAATAAATAATTTAATTGATATATTGATATATTGATATGTTGATATATTGATAAAATTATTATCGATTAAATTCTTATTATGAAAATTCCAAAAACTGATATAAAAAAGTCCTATTGGAGCTCACCATTGAGTATGAACTAACAAAAAATATTTCCAGAGGCTCCCAATTGATTAAACTAAAACAACTAGTCAACAACAACAATGACAACAATAACAACAACAACAAGAGTCATTGAACTCCGAGAAACTGACAAACTCTACAACAGTTGTACAGATTGGATCGATAATAATAATAATAATAATAATAATAATAATAATAATAATAATAATAATAATAATAATAATAATAATAATAATAATAATAATAATAATAATAATAATAATAATAATAATAATAATAATAATAATAATAATAATAATAATAAAATAATAATAATAATAATAATAATAATAATAATAATGATAATAAAATAATAATAATAATAATAATAATAATAATAATAATAATAATAATAATAATAAAAATATCCTGGTGAGTAATTGCATTCATCATTTAATTGTTTTAATAATTTTTATTAATTCTTGATTGTATTTTTGTAATTGATTTCTGTGAAAATTTTTCGATAAAATTTTTTTATTATCCATTTCTAGATCTTATTTATTGAATTTTATTTCGTTTGCAATTATACATGACGCAAACAGCGAGCAAAATGGATTCGATACGATTAGTTGATAATAATGTGACGGATTTGATTGGTGTGCAAATATACGCAATAGGTCATATGACATCATATATCAGTGATATGTTGCGCAATAGTCAGATACATTAGATATCATATATACATTACCTCTAGGACGTTATGGAGTGATAACGGCAATTCATGATCAAAACATGGGAAACCTTTTGCACCCGTTTGAACGCAATTGTATGGCCTTATAGCACACTATAGCACTGTGCACTTGCTGGTGTATTTCACACTAGAATTCCAATCCCAACTGAACTGGAACTTGATCACTTATTTCAATAATTATCCCAATAAATTTCCCGACAAAATAAATAATAAAAAACAAAACCAAAAAATCTCCATGATTAATTTTCCCTTGGAGTTTTTGATGTTTTAATTTTTTTTCCTCCCCGAACAAATTAAATTAGCCGAAATCTTCAATATTTGTTGTCGTTGGGAATATTTTCTGCAAATTTCCCTTAATGAGACCGAGATAAATTTCAATGATAAAACCAAATTAAATCAGATTCACATCGGCAGTTTGGGTGCTTTTTTCTCCTTTTCTCCCAATTCCATCCGTGGAATCTCATTTAGTTGTAGGGAGATTTATTATCATTATTGATTTATTATTATTATTGATTTATTATTATTATTATTGATTTATTATCATTATTGATTTATTATCATTATTGATTTATTATTATTGATTTATTATCATTATTGATTTATTATCATTATTGATTTATAATTATTATTGATTTATAATTATTATTGATTTATTATCATTATTGATTTATTGTTATTATTGATTTATTATCATTATTGATTTATTATCATTATTGATTTATTATTATTATTGATTTATTATCATTATTATTGATTTATTATCATTATTGATTTATTATTATTATTGATTTATTATTATTGTTATTATTATTATTATTAATAACAGACCGATTAAGTTAAAAACAATATAATAATTATTGAAACTGAACTATTATAAATTAAATAATTATATTTGTATTGTATATAACTCCGTTATGTAAAGTCTTTGTATAAATTATGATAATAAATCCAAAGTTCGTTGAAGATGTTACAGTTGATGAAGTTCCAATAAAAGATAAGTGTACAACAGCACGGTCCGTTGCGTAAATAGAAAACGTATTTCAATGTGAACTTTATATTTTCTCAATAACGATTATGCTATTCAACATTTTATTTCACGCATCAATGGTAACCATTCAATTCTATAAGGTTGAGGGGGGCAGAAGGATATGATACATAGTACGAAGATGATGACAGAATCACGTGATAATGACTGTCCCAAACATGGCATCACTAATTCCTCTTCAGGTTGACTCATGTTTCCATTTGATACAAGATGTTGCTCATTTTTATCAGCAATTGAGGAAACGCAGATGTCAAAAAAAATTTCATTCTTTTCTTATCTCATATCTCTCATTTATTTTTTAAATAACGATAATTAATTGAATAATAGCAATAATAATATTAATGATAATAATAATAATAATAATAATAATAATAATAATAATAATAATAATAATAATAATAATAATAATAATAATAATAATAATAATAATAATAATAATAATAATAACAATAATAAAAATAATAATAGTAATAATAATAATAATAATAATAATAATAATAATAATAATAATAATAATAATAATAACAATAATAATAATAATAATAATAATAATAATAATAATAATAACAATAATAAAAATAATAATAGTAATAATAATAATAATAATAATAATAATAATAATAATAATAATAATAATAATAATAACAATAATAATAATAATAATAATAATAATAATAATAATAATAATAATAATAATAATAATAATAATAATAACAATAATAAAAATAATAATAGTAATAATAATAATAATAATAATAATAATAATAATAATAATAATAATAATAATAATAATAATAATAATAACAATAATAATAATAATAATAATAATAATAATAACGAAAATGATTACAATAATAATATAAACATTTATTAGTCATAATTTATATTTATCGAATTCACAGAAATTATTACAACAATTTGGTGCCTCCAGAAATCCGTAAATTTATAGAAAATCGATTGTGAAGAGAATCAGAGAATAAAGAACGTTTTATCCCTGAATGAAAAGAAATGATATTGATATGAGAAAATCTCCAATACAAATTGCCAACAGGTGGGGATTTATTTCCCAACTGAGAATTTTTTTATAAAAATTTTTATCGATTTTATTAATAGAAAATTATTTTTTTTTAAATCGATAAATAAAAATTTATAAATTTTACAATATTAATTAATGTTTTCATTATTATTATTATTATTTTTGTTTTTTTGATTTTCATTTCCAAAGTTGAATATTTGTTAATATTAATTTATATCAATTTGATATTTCAGTAATAGAAATATCGATTTAATTGATATACAAGGCGCCAGTTGTCGATGAAATTTCAATTACTCCACTCAGTCTTCAATCTCATTGGTTGCCAACGGTACGTCAGTGTGCCGGTCTGTATGTGTGTGTCTCTGTGTGTGTCTCTGTGTGTATCGATCGAGATTGGTGGTGGCAATGGTTCCAGTGAAAATGAATTGCTGCCTGCTAGTGTGTATCACAGCCATTGCAGCCATGCGGGCTTTGTGTGCGTCAACAATCTCAGGCAAAATGAATTGGAAATTTCAACGAGCTTTGTTTGCTTTGTATACAACTTGCTGTTAAAGCGATTCTGAAAAGCTTGTTTACTTTGCTAACAAAAATAATCACAAACTCAACTGTTTACAATGATAAAAATAAAATATAATATAAAAAACGTTATAATAACAATTTCACCGAATTATTGCCAATGTGTTTGTGTGCCGGTGCAAATGCTGACCAATGAAAATTGAGCAATAATTCAAATTTACTGAATAACAACATCAACAAAAATTTAAATAACAATTATTAATATTGTAAACAAAGTGCTTTGATAGCCAAATAAAAATTAATAAATTTTTATTGATTTTTTTTCTATGAAAAATATTCACAAAAAATTCAATAATGATGCTGCTCGCGTTTTGATTGGTTGATATTTTGGCATTGCTGAGAATGAGCAGCTGGATGGCAGGCAAAGCATTACTGAGCAAATGAAATTAGGGGGGGGTCACAATTATATTGCAATTTTCAGTTATCAAATTAGCACCCTCCATGTGTTATTTAATTCACATTTTCAATATTTTAATTTTAATTAAATTAGTTATTGAAAAATAATTATGATTATAATTTAATTACTTTCTGTGCTTTATTAAGCAGATATTATAAACTTATATTATTTGACAGAATTGAATTATTTACTTTAAAATCAACCCCCTTTCGATATTAGGCTCTCTGCCTCAACTTAGATGGCTGCTGATTTTTCTGCTTACATAATAAATAAAAAAATAAAACACAAAAACAACAAATATGTGGAAACAACGTTATTTACTTACAATAAATCTTAACAAATTCAAAAATAATTCTTAATTGCCTGAAAATTAATGCTGAAATGTATATAAATTAAATATTAATGGAAAAGTAACATTGAATAAAGATCCAATATTTGTATGAAATTAAAAAACAGCTTTGCTAACCAACTTAATTGGCAGTTTTAATTTGTTAGCATTAATGAGTCATCTAGTTGATTTGCACACTAGCTAGAATGATATGTGACAGGCAATTCTAGCCAATCCGATCCATTGACATGAGAGTGCTGATCCTCTTGAATTTGATAAATGTTTTTCCACATCCATAAAGAATACATGACATGAAAGAGTTACCCTTTGTTAGAACATTTTTGTATTTCCTAAGTTTCTCTTTTCCAAATAGCAAATTTATTGGTATTTCCGTGTTATCTTACCCCCAAAAATTAAATTATAAAATACAATTAAAATAACAATATAAAAAATGAGAGACTACATTATTGATGACGTTATTGAACATTATTGAACATGAATTTATTAAGGCTATCTGTGATTTATGTGATTATGTGAGTTTATGTGGCGCAAACGTGGATGACCATTTACAAACTCTTTACAAACATTTACTGAGTTTGTAACTGTGATTTAGAAAATAAATATAATAATTATGTGTTCTTTTTTAATTTAATTTTTGGGGGTAAGATAACACGGAAGTACCAATTTCTTAATAATTGGCATGAATGTTGTAAAGCTAACACTAAATAAAATGGAAAGGCAATGCAAAGATATTTGGAGCCCAACTTCAACAGGTTTTGTTGATAAATATATAATGTTACCCCAATTGACACAAATAAAGCAAATAACAAAACTGATTAGCCCAAAAATACGTATCAAAATCGTAATATTTTGTCAATTTGTTTTAAACTTAAAATTCTACGCTGCCTTGATTTGGGCCCCAGATATCATGTATCCGTTGGATTTCCAATTTGCGTGACTCTAGGAAAGGTATCCGTATCATATAAACAATGCGGATCTGACTAATGACGCGCGCAATTGCTTGATGGAGGACCTGAATCTTTTGGTTGACAATTGAAATTAATCTAAATAAACAACATTACACAAATTATTCATTTTTTATAAATAGAACGCATTTCAAACGACGCACAAAACAGATTTTACGCTTTAGTGGGATTCATTCGGGCAAAGTGGCGGTCAAGTAGGTGGTACTGAGGCGCCATTATTGTAAATGGTGAGGGTGAAAATGCTTTATAGCGTTTTCATACATTTTTGTCAGCCGATTTGCACTTATTTTTCAATTACATATGTTTATTCTCTTTGATGCTTCAAGTACACAGGGGCCCGGGGGAAACATTTGGCAAGCGAGAATAAACTGTTGTCTTTTCAGGTTTTGAACGCTCAAACAACCTGGCGGGTGATGTTTGTTACATTTTCTAGGTGTAACCTTTTCGTAGTGGGAAAGATTAACCCTAATGTTCCCAACCAATGTGTTGAAAGTAGTTAATATAGTTGAAGGATGTTTATTTATTAGAACTAATCAAAAATTAATTAAAAAATTAATTAATTTTTTTCAAAAAACTTGTCTGTTTATCCAGCTGTTTATCTTGATTTGGAAAAATCAACAAAACAAATGAGAATTTTTTTATATTGTTTTGTTTAATTATTAATTCAATATTAACACAAATTAATCAATAAAAATCATTCAATCTATATTTGCACAATTTTCAGTGCAATATTTCTCATAGTTTATTTGATTTCTCCTATTTTAATTAAATTTTTATAAATTTATTTTTACAAATCAAATTTATCGGATTTTCACTGACAAAAATCTGGTGAAAAAAATCGATGGAATTTTTGTCATTAAAAATTCTCATATTTAATCACATCGCCATTATCAATCTCAACAATCTGACAGCCGTGAAACTGATTGAGTGACTGTGTGTATGCATGTGTGTGCGTGTGTATGTGCGGTGCTTATGAGTGGCTGTGTGTGCGCGCGGTGCTTATGAGTGGCTGTCTGTATGTGCACTTATGTGTGTGAGTGCACGCGTGATGTGCTGTGGCAATACTTTGTGAATAAAAAAATGCACTTGATAAAATATTGAAATAAAAACAAGTTATTTGAGTTCAATAGTTGTGAAATAAAATTCAAAATTTATGAGATTAAAATAAAATTTTATTGAAATTCCAGATGGGCAATTGACGAGAGAGAAAAATCGAATCTGCACAATAAAATTGAGCGCTGAATTCTCATTTTCTAGATAAAGAAATGCGATTAATGACAATGCCCCTTCTAGTTGTCGACTTCACTATTAGTTTAACAAAGAAACCACTTTGTCCCGGTTGAGAGTTCCAGCTGTGCCGTCTGTATGCGGGACTCTTGTGTAGGAGAACTAGAAAATTTATGTCAATAATGAATTTTATATTTCTTTTCTCTTATTTCCATCCTAATTCTGTCTTTCTTTCTCCCTCGCTCTCTCTCTCCATCTCGCTCTGTCAGTCTATCAGTTGAATTTACAACGCGATACCTCATTATCAATTTATATGTAAATATACATACATATGTAAATATATTTATATACAAGTTTTGAAATCTGTATACGCTTCAATGCACTCATGTTTCACGTCTCTACACCTCTAATATATGAAATTTATTGTTTTTTTATGTTCCATTACTGCCTAATTTAATGCATTTATTATTATTATTATTATTATTATTATTATTATTGTTATTATTATTATTATTATTATTATTATTATTATTATTATTATTATTATTATTATTATTATTATTATTATTATTATTATTATTATTATTATTATTATTATTATTATTATTATTATTATTATTATTATTATTATTATTATTATTATTATTATTATTATGAACATTATAAAGAAAAATAATTTAAATTGTTTTCATGATAATTTGTATTATTTTCTCAGTTTATCTGATATGAAAATGTAATAAAAATATAATAAATGCATAATTATGTGCACAATGACATTATATTGATTATTGATTATTGATTATTGATTATTCTATCGATTTCTGCACATAAGACACAAGGGTGAGGTGAAGGTCACAAACATTTCCCAAAAATCAAAATCACGCACAGAAAGATGTATAAAATGAAAGTAGTCAGTGAGTATTTCTGAATAATTCTTTTAATGTATCCCATTCGATTTTCACCTTAATTAAATAAAATTAATCTCCCAATAATCTTGTCATTTTAGTCTATTGAAGTCCACCTTTAACCGTAACAACTGGCATCAAAGTCAACAAATCTTATTGATAAATATGTTAAAGAAAGCAAATTTATTAGCCTAGAAATCCCATAAAAAATCCTGAGCCGGAAAATGTGCGAAAAATGATCCGATAATTCGATGCCAGTGATGCCATTTGCTCCCATTTCCTGTACTAATTTACTGGAATAAAAAACAATGAAGCTTGCTAATAATTATCGGAAATTCGAGAATGGAAATACAGAAAATCCCCCCCCCCTCCATTAATTACTATGACAATAATATTAATTAATCAATTAATCAATAAGCACTGTGCAAACTGTGCAATAAGCATACTCAATCAAGCAATCAGCGATGCGAGCAACAAAAGGTAAATTCAACTGTTTCATAAAGGTTATGTAATAGGTCATGTGACCGTATGTGTGTATATATATGTGTGTGTGTGTCCATGCATATGTAGCCCGCGTTTGCGTATTTGATGGTTGATTTATTGTCATTTAATCGCAGATAACAATGGATAAATTATTAATGTTTTCATGATGTAATTCTTTTACTTTTGTTTTTCTGAGAATTTTCACCAGACATTTCCAGTTGTCAAGGAAGCGAAATTAGTAAATTTTGTGCTCAAATTTTCGGCAGTTTATTCATGGAATATGCGATTTATTCGCCAGGCGTTTGACGAATCATACGTTTTCGGTTCTATAAAATCCAGAGTGTATGATATATGTGTGTGTGTGTGTACGTATGTGTGTACGTGTGTATATATATAATCCTATTGTCGGACAAATTAAATTGATTTCATAGACAATTTAATCAATAAGCACACTGATATATGTGCTTTCATGCAGATTGATAAATAGTAATGAATTTATTATCACAATTATATTGTTATTATAATTTTATTTTTACTTTTTATTTTTATTTTTATTTTTATTTTTATTTTTATTATTATTATTTTATTATAATTTTTTTTAATTATTATTATTATTATTATTATATTTTATTATTAAATTCCGAAATACCCAGTTAAACAATTGATTTTATAATAATAATGATAATAATAATAATAATAATAAAATTAATAATAATAATAATAATAATAATAATAATAATAATAATAATAATAATAATAATAATAATAATAATAATAATAATAATAATAATAATAATAATAATAATAATAATAATAATAATAATAATAGCAAATGTTTCAATATTAATAGGTGAAGTAAAAATTAATTAACTGAAAAATTTTCATCATCTTGATGAAATAAATTTCATATTAAATCTAAAATTTATTTGGTTTCCGTCAAGCCTTAGAGAAAATTAATTAAAATGATGGATTAATAATAAATATTGATTATCTGTGAGAAATGCTAATCAATAACACAATTGATGCGTCGATATCGATTATTGGATTCTCAGACAATCTTCCTAGCAACTCTACGATTCCATTTAATCGATGTTTCCAAGGAAATTGCGGTAGCATTGAATCAGATGACGTCATTGGAATTAATCGATAAGTTCTACGATTATCGGCATTGTCAAGCCCGGGAACAATGGCGTTTTATTGCAACAACAAGCAAATTGAAAAATTCGATTGATGTAATCATTAAGTAAACAAATTAGAATTCGATAAACAAATAATCAATATTTACATGAATCAACAATACAAAATGGAATTTGTCTCGATAAAGACAAAATTAAAAATCATGATTCAACTATGTTGAAACTGATCCCAATCTCTATGACGACAATGTTACTCACCCCCCCCCCTCTTCCTCTCCTATCCCCTCCCCATATGTTGCCTGAGTCACTGTTTCATGTCCATGAACAATGTCAATTATTCTTTCAATCGATATTTTCTATTGACTTTTGCCTATAGGAATTCTATTAAAATCAATTGGCGTTGTAGAATAATCAGGCTCATTCAGTAGTCTGTGGGGAATGGGGGAATGGGTAAATGTTATTCATTATCAGCTGCAGACAAGTATAATGAACTGGGAGAGGATGTGAGATGGGGGGGGGGGGGTGGGGTATTATGTTATTGATTACACTGCGTTATAATTGCCTCATTTATTGATGAGAATAGGGTAACTTATCGATACATGAGTGCACAATCGCGGTTCACATATTTACACGTGAAGGGTGCAAATATAAATTATAAATTATAATATTATTTACAAGATTTTGAAATTCGATACTTGGGTAATTAAATTTACAATTGAACCTTGGATTTGGTTTCGTCACCACTTTTGAATGTGACTGGAATTTGTTCTGTTATTCACCTTGAACTGTGTTGAGACTTTAATTTCACATAATTTTTACTTGTCCATTTATAAAGGTGGAGTCAATTGATGGGTCCAAATCTCGGATGCCAGAGGGGGGTAGGGAGGTAGGGAGGTATGGAGGGGTGACTGATATATTACATATAATATTTAATGACTCTCCCCATTAAATGATGTGCCAATATTATAACAATCGGGATTACCATAATAAATATTTTATTAGTTATTATTCAAACCTCGTAAAATAAACAAAATTTCAACCCGTCATTTTGCTAGCAGAAAGGAAGAATGAGTTGGCGTAAATAATTATATTTCCCCAAGTGCTGTCTATTTTTCCTGGCATTTATAAAAATGCAAATAATGCTTTAAATATTGAATAAAATATGTCAGGTCATTGTTATTCATGTGCAATCGATTCCATGGCACCGTCACTCTCTATGACTCACAGACAATAATGGAGTTATTATTCTATCATTATTATTATCATTATTGATTTATTATTATTATTATTATTATTGATTTATTATTATTATTATTGATTTATTATTATTATTATTGATTTATTATTATTATTGATTTATTATTGTTATTGATTTATTATTTAATGTCTGCTTTAAATATTTCAATCAAAATTTTTTGGATATTTTGGAGTGACCGCAATTTAAGGGGGCTTTGCAGTAATAATTTACATAGGAATTTAGGTGAGCCTTTATTCTATTTCAAGGGTAACAATAATAACTCAGGCTGTGCTGCTTCACATGGATTCAATTGACACTGTGCAATCCAAATGTCGAGTTTTTACACAAATATCATGAATTCACAAAGAATTATGCTTATAAAGGTTATACCCTTAGCAATATCTTAATATTGAAATTCATGATTCTTTATAGACAATTGTGGGGGGGGGGGGTTACCACTGAATCACTAAATTTCAACACATGTATACATAAATAACAGCCTAATCCTAATCATAGTCTCAGAAGCAGTCATCAACAGAATGAACCCCCGCCCCCTCCCCCCACCCCATCAAAATAGCTAATCCGTTATAATAAAAATCACCGAAATTTCATCCCAAAAACAGATGACGAGTGAAAAATGAGAAATTTCCCCTACACACGAATTGCTATGAATGAAATGTTGAATTACACCGGGAAATGGGCAAATTCTCATTGCGCGCACACACACACACACACACACACAACCAGATTCCCAGTAAATACTTTCATTTAGGATTTCGCAATTTTTACGCAGGACAAAAATAAAGTAGCAAAAATAATTTTTCTCGTCTAAAAAATTCCAATTTTTGACTAAATTTTTTTTTTACCGATTTATATCTAAGTTAGATAATCAAGGAAAATTTTCCAATTTATCAAACTTTCTGATGACGTAATAAATTTGCGTGTTGAAAATGATTAGTAAAATTGTAAAAGACAATTGTTAGAATTAGTAATTGATATTGATTATCAATAAATTATGATAATTATTGATTTAAATAAATAAATTAATGATTTATTAAAGGTGCAACCAATTGACAGGCGCCCGTAATGTGCTCCAATAATTCTATGAATCACAATCAATAAGCCCATTCAAATAGGAATTTGATTTTTATGGGAAATGTTTCGTGTCCCCTTTAATATAATCCCAACGCTGACCGTGCTATAGATAATTTAATTTTAATTTTATTTAGACATTTATAAATTCTAACGTAAATAAATATTGAAAAAAATTAAATTATAGAACAATAATTCAGTTATAACAAAATCACAGCGGGGGCGACAATATTCAGGAAGCAATTAATTAATTTTAATTTCCTTTTGCACTTCGACTTTTATTGACAAATTTAATCATAATAATAATAATAATAATAATAATAATAATAATAATAATAATAATAATAATAATAATAATAATAATAATAATAAATAAATAATAATAATTATACTAATAATAATAATAATAATAATAATAATAATAATAATGATAATAATAATAATAATAATAATAATAATCATAATAATAATAATAATAATAATAATAATAATAATAATGATAATAATAATAATAATAATAATAATAATAATAATAATAATAATAATAATAATAATAATAATAATAATAATAATAATAATAATAATAATAATAATAATAATAATAATAATAATAATAATAATAATAATAATAATAATAATAATAATAATAATAATAATAATAATAATAATAATAATAATAATAATAATAATAATAATAATAATAATACTAATATATAAGTTCGATTTCAATCGGTGCCAATCGATTTATCTGTTAGGCATTAATCAAGTCCCGAGGGTTTGTGATTTACATTTTCATGTAACAAAATGAAACACACAAGCACATTCACACACACACACACAACATGCAGACAAGCACTGAAAAATCGATAATTTAATTGATAAATTCACTTTGCACTCAATAATTGAAATCAATTACAAATGCGTACAAATCTAAACTCTCAATTTAATGAACAACGTGAAATATTTGACAAAAAATTTTATTTTTCACCGACAAAAATCAAAAAAAAAAAAAACTCATTAACTAAATCGAGTAGAAATTTTTGCAATAAAATTCTCCATCCAATCAAATGATTGGAAAATATTTATTTTGTCAATAAATGATAAACGAGATTCAAATTCAATTAAATTACAAAAAAAAAAATTTTTTTTCATTTTAATTTTAGTTTTTTAAATCTCGACAGATTTTTTTTTCTCATTTATTGAGATTTTATTTTTTTTTCTACCAGCTGCTTTAATTTCTCTCGAATCATTAAAAAAATTTAATCAATTATCTAATTGAATTGATAATAAATAAAAAACAAATTAATTAATTAATCGATCGATAACACACCGGGAATTGTGAGAATAAATATTTACTTATATAATGATAAAAAAAAAAAAGAAAAAAAATTTTTTTCCCTCGTAATTTTTTGCTCAAACTTTTCTTAAACGAAAAGAAGAAGATTTTCGTTGCATACAACTCCGGCATTGTTGGGGATAAATTCTATAAATCGGTTTGTGTGTTTGTGTGTTGATTTATTATTATTATTATGACGGGGCGGCTTACAATTGGGATGGCCCGACGGGGGGGGGGCATATTTTCAGAATTATTTTTATTATTTTTTTATTTTTTTATATTGATTTCGATTGGTAACGAAACATTTTCAAATAGTGCAAAAATCAATTTTATTTATTTTAATTGATATATTTAATAAATGTTTTTTTTTAAAATTAATTATTAAAAATACTATTTAATCCCTTTGAGAGGTTTTATTTACCCAGCTCGCTATAATCAACGGATTACGTAACTAAACTTAACAACTCATTTATTGGTGTAATAAATCGCCTGATTGCGTAATCAAATTGATATTTAAATCTATATTAAGCGAATTTTTAAATCGATAATTAATCAATTTTGTAAGTGAAATTTTTTACTAATAATTTTTTAAAAATTAATTTAAAAATTAACAAAATTTTTATTAACATTATTAACTTATTTATTTACTCACTGGATAAAGACTTTTTCAAATGGGTTTTTTAAATACGTGTTCAAATAATGCCACACACGCAAGCACACACACGCACGCACATAGCCACACTGGATTGTGCATGCATACACACACACCGTATCATTGATCGAAAGTCTGGTTAGCCAATCGGATTCGAGCAATAAAGATTAGCATACAGGCTAGCTAAGTTGCTTTGTCTAAATTATTTATTTTAGATTCAAGTTGTAATATGAAATGTTGAAAATGAATCTTATTATTAGAAATTTATATTAAACGATTTTTTTTACTATATAAATTTTGCAAGCAGGATTTTTTATTTTTAATTCCAATTTCTTTAGAAACTTTTTCGTTAAATCGCTTGGAATTTTTTCAATCTCTATCTGGTAATAATGCTGATGCAAAAACATTCGCCAAACAATAACAATAATAATAATAATAACAACAACAATAAGATTACCGAAAACGAAGACGTCAATTCCAATTCATCTCATTCGAATGGTGGTAATTTCTTTGCCGGCCGAAATGCTTCTATTGCCGGATCGGAATGCAACGATGACAAATCGAATGATGCTTGTAGTAGTGGAGATGAATCCCATGAACAGGATAATGCTGAACAGGAGAATCAGACTTCTTTCATTGACAGCACGAATCGAGATCGGTTTAAGTTGTCAGCGAAAAAAAAGAAAAAGAAAACAGTGAAAGTGAAATTTTCCGGCAGTCAGGATGATAAAGCTGGAATTAAGTTGAAAATCCGACGGACGAACAATTTCAATCAAGATGAAAATCATGTCATTGTCGATCCGGCAGATCAACAGAGAAAGAGGCATTTAAAAAACAAACGAAACAAACCCGATTCGCAAGATTTGGGGGGATTTAAAACCAAAACCCAACTGGAAGAGGTGTCGAATACCGTGACGAGCGATGACAGTCTTCCACACAAACGCAGCCGGGCCGATTCAGAGGAAGACATGGTGAGTCGGGAATGAGGTGTGTTTTAGGGATAAGATGTAATTGTTGATTAGATTTCAAAAGTGTCTGTCGGTGTAAACACAGTTTCAAAAGGCACAGAAATCGATGAAACGGTTCTTGGACCATGTCAAGCCGGATCGAAGCTGACTTTGGAAAGTGTCGTTTTAATGGAAACGAAATCCGGTTGGTTTTGAATGAAATGGGAATTAATCGAGTTTTAATATTGATTTTCAAGGGATATTGATTGTCAGTGTGCAATGGAGAGGCAAAACTTTGATGGGAGCTTTAATGGAATCAGAAAGGTTTCAAATTGGCACTTTGTGAGTATTGATTTTGTCATGGGATTGATTTTCATCTTTATTGATTTGTTTCTACAATTTTATTGATTTCCATTTCAAATTATTATTTTCTATCGATTTTTTATTGGTTGAGAAATATTATTGATTTCTCTTAATCATTTTCGATTTTTTTTTTTTTTTTTTCAAATGAAAAATTTTATTGAAATCGTTCTATATTTTTTTTAGAGAAAAAGATAGCATTTATAGGAGAGAGAAATTCATGGGAATGAATCGAAGGAATACGAGAAGGAAATCGAAAAATCTTTTCGGTAAAAAGAAGCGCAAAACTGCAACGCCCCTCGATCCGAATGATGTGGGGGGCACGGAGAATGAAGCTGGAAATAGTGATGTCGATAATCCTTATATTTGTGATAAAGAGTACTGTCACATGAAATTCTCGGATTTCCAAGCTTTGAGGATCCATATTTATCAGAACCATCGAAACAAAGATAATTCCTGTGTCAAAGACGAGCCGAGTGTGAAAATTGAATCGACTGTTGTTATAAAATCTGAACCGACCTCGATTGGAAATGTTTACTTATCGCCAGATAATCCTTTCAATCCATTGTTTAAATCTCTCAGACTGACCGATTGTAAACCGAACGATTTGTTGCGATCAGAATCCGGGCTTCAATTGACGGGCGTTAGAAACCGACCGAGCCCGCTTCCGGAGGTGATCAATGCAAACCATCAGTCAGAAGAACGCAACAGTTTCAGTCCAGCATATTCCGATATCAGTGACGCTAATGAGGCGCCTGTGCTGGAGAACGAAGCAGAATTAAAACTTCCATCAGCAGCATCTCAGCCTCCGTTGAATTTGTCTCTCTGTCATACCCCATCGATCCATGCAGCTAACAGATTATTCTCCCCAACTGCACCGGCATTGCAACCAGAAGGTCTCTGCTCAGGACCGCCTTTATCGAATTTGCGTTTGACGCACGACACAAAACTGTCGCATTTGACTGCAGCGTATGGGAATCGTTATCAGGAATCGTCACTCTTTACCAATGGATATCTCCAGTTATCCAGTAACAATAATAACAATTTCAAGCCACAAAATGGCGTTCATTCAGTACATTCATGTTCAGGGCCGCCCGCTAGTGCTGCTGCTCCCTTTCATTCAGATAATGCCGTTAATCATAATTCCGTAAATGCAATTCAGGATCTCTCAATGAACAGTCCGCTGAACCTATTCACAAACAAGACCAATAGTAGTAGTAGTAATAATAATAATAATAATAATCATCCAACAACCGTGTCAGCCACCCCGCTGAAATATTCAATTCACAACCACTCTAATAATCACCACAAAACTGCACCGAACAACAATAACTGCATTAATAGTAATAACAATAACAATAATAAGCCCGCTCTCCATCAGGCCCGGTATCATTCACTGCATTCATCATCACATGGTGGATCCCATCACACAGCGGCACCGCCACAGCTGCACCAGCCACAGCAGCAACAGCCACAGCAGCAACAGCCACAGCCGCCATCTCATCCTCATCCTCATCATACGCATTCCACCAGTAATGGCTACCTGCCATCAAATAACAATTCCAATTCCAAATATCAAAACGCTGTCTCATCAACCTCTGCATCAATGAATAGCAATCATTCAGACAATAACGGCCACCACCAGAACAACAACAGCAACAGCAGCAGCATTAGTAGTAGTATCAGTTCCAATCAGTTACCCCTTAATGGGGTCCTAACTCATCCGCCCTATCTGTCTTTCGCTACCCCAGTCAACAGTCCGCCCCCCAAATTCAGTAAGTTCTCTCCCAATTATCATTGATGATTATTTTATCTCGAATTTTACCTCATTTCAGACCCTTCTCTCTCTCTCTACCATCAGCCGAAGTATTGAATCTGTAGCTCTCCCTACCCCCCCCTCTCTCTCTCTCTCTCTCTCTCTCTCTCTCTCGCGCTACCGTACCGTATCACATTTGGTCTCTTGTAGTAAAATAGAAACGAAAAATCGTGTTGTGACAAACCCAGCAAAATTTTCAGTCGTCTTGTACAAAAATGCTTTTATTCGTGGAATAAAAATTGAGTTGCGTTACTTTCAACAAACTGATCCGTTACGGATCAGCGGTTTTACCATTGATTTATTCACTACACCCAACACAAGCACGGAGCTCGGTTTTTTGATCGAGGCAAATCGGTACTTTCATGTTGAAATTTTCTTTGAATAAATTTAATCCTTGTGTTGCGTAATTGTCTGTCAGTTAATGTTATATTGATTTCCGTTGCGTAATGCCCCTTACCGTCATTGATAACCGCTTATTGATAACATTTGTTATTTATCAATTTGTTTACTTTCCTATGGCTGACCATTCTATTGGGATTGATTCGCGTTATTGCTATTGGTCAATTTATAGCTGTTGCGCACCCCGTTGCGCCATCCGTCTATCAACGCCACAGCTACTCCCTTATCCATGTGATCCACATTAAATACCCCTATAGTTATTTAATTATAATATTCGATATTATAATATGTGATATCTAATATAACGCTTGACTGAATATAAAGATCACACAGCCTTTTAATTTCTTCGTTAATTATAATATTTTGGACCCTCAAATTATTCAAAAGGGTCTTTATTTCAAAATAGCCGATTTGACGTGGGTTATTCTCATATGTCGTATTAATATACGTAACGCCACCGCGTCAATGCAACCCATCCAATTTATCCAGATTGAATTTCATTTCAATTATTTATCCTATGTAATTAGGAAATTTGATACCGTTCTTTTGTATCATGCCCCCCCCCTCTCCTTCTATGGTCACAGCTTGTTTGATATAAATGATGCAAATGGTATTCTGCTCGAATATCCGGTGAATGTTGTCAACCAAATTGATTAGGTGCTACTCTTATCGCATTTGATCAGATTGATAATTTCTATATTAACCTCTATTGCATATGCAAGGGCTTACGTAATCCGATTGCGCAATTACCATTAATTATTAATTCAGGTGACCTAATAAATCCTGATCAAGTAGTTTAATGCGATATCTAATATAACGCTTGACTGAATATAAAGATCACACAGCTTTTAATTTCTTCGTTCTATTGTTAAAGGTTACATCATTGAAGGTTGTACCATACCAGAATTTGCATGGAGCGATATGAAGCATGCCTTGACAGACAGAAAATTAACCAAAATAAAGTTGTACAACACAATGAGGTCAAATCATTTCTATGTGACTTCAGGCAAGACCATTCTAAGGGTTTGTGCTACATCGGTAGAGATATTTGGTCTTCCTCCTTATAAAAATGAAAAGACCCACATCTACCTTATAAATCATTTTATACCTTACATTGAGAAGAATCACAATAAGCAAATCTCATTTTAATTCACTTCCCATATAAATGCTCCTCTGACTTCCACTACACTAAAATCTTCCAAATCCATTTTGCTACGTATTTCAAATGGATCTTTTATTCTTTTTGTCACTTTTGATCGATTTATCTTTATCCCTTCTTGTGCTATTTTCAATCACACATTGTTTCATATTTGACGGAGCACTTGTAACATTCTCACGAGGCAACCGTTGCAAACGGAATGCTTGATAAGTTGCAATTCAATAGTTCAAACCGTTCATTTATAAGGTCCGTTGGAGCACAAACAAGTAAGCAAATATATTTTTATTAGTAAAAGTAAAATATAAACATAAACAAAAGCGAAACTTCTTTAACCTTTTAAACGCCACAAATTAATTTCATTATCGCATACAGCTGTAGAAATTTATAGCAAAAACAAAATCTAAAAACATTTGATGTCACACTTAATACTCGATCTTAGCTACAAAAATGAATACAAAGTCAAACGCGTTAATGTGCTCATTTTGTATGGATTGCGTTGCGCGCACAGAGATATAGAGCGAGTCAACTCACCTACAGCGTTAGAAGAATAAATTTGTACTGCTAAAAGAAAAATAACTTTTAATGAAGGAAAAGGTACTTCCGTGTTATCTTACCCTCAAAAATTAAATTAAAAAAGAACACACATAATTATTATATTTATTTTCACAGTTACAAACTCAGCAAATGATTGTAAGGAGTTTGTAAATGGTCATCCAGGTGGCCAGAAAACCACAATGTCGTTGAGAATAGTGTCGGCACTTTCTAATATATTATTAACAGAGTTACAAAAGCGAAACATTGACATTACACTTTGTAGAGGACAGGCATATGATGGTGCCTCTGTGATGTCTGGGATTAAAAATGGTCTTCAAACTTAGATGAAGACATTTTCACCAAATGCCATCTTTGTTCACTGTTGTTCTCATGCATTGAATTTGGTGACTATTGAAGCAATGTCTCTTAACAGTGATGTTCAGTTGTTTTTTGGTACAACAGAAAAGTTGTATACTTTCCTTACATCAAGTCTACCACGACTACATATTCTCGAAGAACATCAGAAGTCTCGATATGAATCGACAGTAGACACTCTAAAACGACTTTCTGATACAAGATGGGCAAGACGAAAGCATGTAGTTGATGCAGTTGTTGGATCATTCTCCGCTATTATATCTACTCTAGAAAATATAAATTTTGGGGAATCAAAAGAACACAAAGGAAGTGTCAGAGCAGAAGCTATGGGACTATCTATTTTGATAACAAAATATTCTTTTGTTTTTCTGATGCTATTTCTACAAAAGCTGTTAGATAATATCTTTGTGTTATCAAACTATTTGCAACGAAAGGACATTGACATTGCGTTTGCAAAACAATTGATTTATGTTGCCAGAAATAAGTTTGCTGATATGAGAAGGGATAAAGCTTTTGAAAGTCTAAATGTTGCTGTACAAGCATTTATTATCAAAAATTGTTCCTTACTAGATGTTGAAACAGAATTTAAAGAAAAGCGAGTTGCAAAAAAGAAACGCATGGCAGGTGAACTTAACAGAGATGAAAGGGTTGATGATCCAACTACACGCTTCAAATGTGAAACGTATTTCACTGTCTTGGATACATTTGTAATACTTATAATGCTTTATAATAATATTAGTATTCACTCAATACTCGCGAAAATAAGTAGTACCATCTTCATAATTTGTGGCGCCCCCTGAAAATTTTCCTCGCCCCCCATGCACCAAAATCTAAATCCGCCACTGATTAGTAAATTAATTTATTTAAACACAAAATAACAATAATCGATGACTATAACGGCTTATAAAAAGTGGCGACATATAGTCACCAACCGAGCGCATAAGGTTAAACGATTATTACAATCAGATTTACCCCAATAAAGGAGCCAGCAATAAAAGCACAGCTAGTCCATATATCATTTTTAATTTCTATTTGCATTTTTAGAATATAGTTATAAATACTTAATTCACGATTCGATATAGATTTATCTGCGCATTTTTTGTCCGCACCAACCTTACAATCAAATTGTTTATCTTAACAATTTTATTTTCATAATTTTCATGAGAAAAGAACAATATTTCCATCGTTCCTTTTTATTATGTACAATCTGAAAGCATTTGATGGGTCATCATTGAAATATTATAAATGAGGTTCCGTAAATTGGGTTCCGTAAATTGGGTTCCGTAAATTGGGTTCCGTAAATTGGGTTCCGTAAATTGGGTTCCGTAAAACTTTTTAGGGGTTCTACGAAACATTCTATGAGTACATTCAATAAAAACTATATTTTTAAAAATATGGCTTTTGTAAATTTATTAGTTTTATTCTAAAGAAGTAAAAATGGACTTGAGGTACATTTCCGTTGGAAACGGATGGCTAAACTTGTTGCACTAAGAAACATAGAGATATTATTAAATCAAGGCCTCCTGAGTAATTTTATAGATTATTAGGGTTACAATGGTCTGAAAAGGTTGAAACCTCTCATCTAGGCCGTTATATGTTAAGTAAGATGAATAAAATGCCAAAGAAGCATATTCAATTAATTAGGAATGAGTATGTATCCAGCATAAAATACTGACTTTTATAACTTTGTTTTGTTTATTTATATTATCATTTTTACTATTTATTGTATGCAGCCCATACTAAATGCACCCAATAGCGTAGTTTCAATTAGGTCCCTGAGATTGTCAGCAGGCTCCATTGTGCCCCGTTATGGTTCGCGCAATAGGTAGAAATCTAAGCAATAGAAACATGAAATTGTGCTTGTCTTATATTATGTCAAATGAAAAAAATGCTGCTGGAGTCATAGGGCCCCTTTAATCTATTGCATAAACCCACTGCTCATACCTATTTTTAATTTTGAAACATCGCATGATTTTGGTACTCCTGGAACTCCAATACCAAGTTCATTAATTTTATTAACTAATTAAGTTTAATGCTGTAAATTTGTGCTCTCTTGAAGTTGTCCCTCACAAATTTTTCCAATTTGAATAGCTAAATAATGTTTCTAAGCAAATAATAGGTCTTGCCATGGACACTGAATAGTATTCAGTCCAGACTCCTTCGAAGCCATATAAATAATTTTCAAAATTTAGAATGTGCAAAACACAATGAATAAAACTTGAAGTAGGATATTGTTCTTGAATAAGCTTTTATATACTGCTTATTTCCCAGCTTTGACTAACATATTCAATGAATTAACTCCAAATTAACTCAATGAAGGAGGGTTTCCTCAACCATGTGTTGTGTTCTCTGTCAACCAATTGTTTTGCGATTGGTCATTGCTCAACCAATGAAATATCAGCAGATTCACTGCTATTGTTACTAGCTCTCGTAATGTGCTCTTTTACAATATTTCTATAAATTTTAATAATTTAATCATTATTTATTGTTAAAATTTAAAATAAAATTATTATTTCATTTTCGAGATTTTAAAAATTGAATTTTCACAACATCAAAAGCAAGCGCATGTCAAAGGTTAAACAATATTTTCGTCAAATAAACTTTAGTCAACTTTGATGTAATTTTATTTTTGATATCAGTAAAACACAGAGGTGGATGATTTCTCCGGAGGCCGTCAGTGTAATCAACTCCTACCACCCCCTCCCCCTCCTCTCAACCCATATGTTGATATTCGTACCTACTATTACAGAAATAGTGAGAAAAATATAAACGACACGAATTTATCTTTTGACAGATTTATAATCACGTGACACTTGCCTACGGTTGCCTATGAATTACACGGTACCAGAAAGCAAACAGAATTCCCTACCCCCCCCCCCCTCCATCCTCCCATTCGTATAATTCAAAAGCAATTATATTTGGTTTTTTTCAAATTGAAAAATTATTTTTCGTGTCTCACCAATTATTGTAATTTGATACAATTCTTATTATTGATTTTTCACAGTGCAATAATAGATATGTCCACTCACTGTTCTGGCAACCGGCACCCAATGGGAAGGGATAATTGGAATTTATTTATAATCCCAAACCAAGTATTCCCATTCACTGAGATCGCCATATATTATGGGGCTGATATAACACTGGCATTAGGAAAAGAGGGAAAACAGATAAACCAATTCTCAGCGTCATGACAATATCTGCCTCAGGGAGATTTCTCCCATAATTTGATAATAAAACATTTTCCTAAACCAAAAATATATCGAAAGTACTCATGAACAACAAGAATTAATTAAATTTGTTTAAGTTTTTAATTCCTATCGCGACGAGAAAGAGAGGCAAAAATATATTCATACTTTTACCCGCATCTATATTTGGATGGGAAGTATACAAATATAATTTTAATATGGGAATTAAATAAGATATGAGGAGGACAGAAATTCTGTTTCTTATTCTTTGCCAATAGGAATCGAGGGGGAATATTCGGTTTGTTTATATGAATTCCTCTCGCAGCATTAATGGGGATTCTAATCGATTCCACACACACACACACACACACACACAAAATCCGACTGAATACACACATTATCATAGAGATACACACAGACGCAGTGGAATACACACATTATTATAGAGATACACACAGACGCAGTGGAATACACACATTATCATAGAGATACACACAGACGCAATGGAATACACACATTATCATAGAGATACACACAGACGCAGTGGAATTCATACTCGATCACAGAAATACACACAAACATAGTGGGATGCACACAGTGTCACACACTATGTACATACGCGGGCTCAATGAAATGCACACACACACACACGCGCACTGACACACGAAATGGGGATATGCATTGTGGAGAACAATAAGGCATTGAATCCAATGGAGTTATTGATCTCTCCTTCACTGACAGTAGATAAAAGTAATTACATAAATAATTAATTTCTTTTGTAAAATTAATAAACAAAAAAACGGGCTGCCTCATTTGGAAACTTTGATTACTTTTTTCTGTGGCAAATATTTTTCATAAAAATTAATTTTTCCCTTTCACCAGAACTGAGGGCCCTAGGTAAAGGTCAAAGTGAAAGGTTGATATAGAGTTCTTGAAATCTTTGGCTATTTGGAAGGTTCACTGGATCTTATAAGGTCTGTTGAGGTTGATTGATGAGTCTAGGCATATATCTTACTGTAATTCTCACGATTAAAGTAAATTTTATATGAAATATTACGTGACACGCGATGTGACAAATCAACGTGATGAAGGACGTTTTATCTGGGTTGGATTGATATATGGGAAATAACCTAATTATAATTGAATGACAACGTAGCATGAACTCTCCCTCTATGTCCCTCCCCTCCCTCGGTGATAAATATTAAAGAGCGTGATTATGTTATATCAGAACTGTGGAAGATTTAGAAATAAATATACTTCTATGATCGCTTGCAATGTCGTTTTCAATAAAAACCTTATGCGAATTAGTTACGTGACTCTACATTCTAAACCTGGAGTTGATGGGTTGAATTTTGTATTATTATTATAAAAACTTATCACAATCTTTTAATTATTTGCAGATTATTATATTTATGTAATATAAGTAAAGAAGTATTTCATTATATTGAATATGATATTTAATATAATACCTTTCTATGCTGTTGAAGAGTTTTCAGAGAAAATATCTAGAAAAAAATGTTTCTAAATTAATGAATCGCACTTCAAATTTATGTCTTTTATATATGAATAAATGTGTAGCGACATACAACTAATTCGAATAAAGATTTTATTCAAAAGAACATTGAAATAAATAATTGATATATCTGCTCCAATAGTCAATGTACCAACGAAACCACGGACACTTGATCTGGCGATTGTAGGGAGATTGTTGAAGATCTTGACCATCATCAGAAAGATCATAGGTAATAAAACGAAGGCTTCAGTTTCTTGAATGTCTGGCATATTTGCATTATTGTTTCTGACGAGATTTAATGATTGGGAAGTTGAATGTTTAACTGTTTTTTTTAAATTGAATTTGATTTTATTTGGAATAAAAATGAGGATTATTTAAACAATGATTTTAATTTGATTTTTATTTATTTAATTTAATAATATATTTTAAGTTCAATTATTAAATTGATAAAAGTGGGAGTCAGAGGCACTACAAAATGTAATATTATTTTCGAAATTAAACTATTATTTTAACTATATAACCGCAGGAAACAAATTAACCTTTTTGTTATTATTATAACACAGATTTCTATGTGGAAATGAAAACTATTCCAACATGTTTAATTTACTATTTCAGCAAGGAAAGAATATAACCTAAAACATTATGACGAAGCAGGCCTTGTGATCTACAATACACAGGACCTAGGAGAGGCGGGGCCAGAGGGGACACTGGCTCCCGGGCGCCGCACTCTCTCTCCTAGGCCCTGACAATACATATACAGTAAAGATACGCGATTATTAAATTAAAAATCTCAAAAGTGGATCGAAATGCCAAATTGTAATAAAAGAAATGAAACTAGGATTAAAAGGTCGCTATTCAATAAGAGTAGAAGTTGAATACTCTCAGTCTCACAATATATCATCATTTAAAGCTTTGTAGGGACACCCACTTATACATCTAACCAAACCGACCTTTTTCATTTTATCGAGTTTAACAGCCTATCACCGTGAACACAGGTGGGCACAGCTCTTAAATAGTATTTTATTTTGCACAATGTGAGAATATTATAACAAGAACTAGAAAGCAGGGAGACTTTTTCTCTTTCTGTCACTTGATGGTTCCCAATCATGCATCTATGATAAGGAAGCGACATTTGTATAGTATACTGTTCCAGGAGCACCCGGTGGGTGGCCAGAGTGCTCATTTAGTTGACATCCTAAAAATATGTCCAAATAACACACACACACACACACACTAATATATATATTTATATGTTAATTCTAATAATATTGCATTAATTAATAATAAATTCCTTTTGAAATTTAGTTAAATTAAATAAAAGACCAATTCCAATCTCAGGAACTCAATTTCCGGGAGCGGCTATGAATTTAATTACAGAAAGCCACAAGAAAATTGATGAAAAAAGCGATGAAATTTTATGAAATGAAAATAATGAATTCGCTAAAACGCTCGGGGAATATTTCCCATAATTTCATCAAATTTGTATCAAATAGTATTGAGGCGAATTTCACTACTGCCACTGGGACTCGGAATTCGCTTTCGTAATTCACTCGCCATTTTCAGGTGGCGATTACCATAAAGGGAAGTTCAAACAGTCACCGCTTAAATTATATCATGAATAATTATATTAATAATTAATAATAATAATAATAATAATTATAATATAATAATAATATAATAATAATAATAATAATAATAATAATAATAATAATAATAATAATAATAATAATAATAATAATAATAATAATAATAATAATAATAATAATAATAAAATATAATAATAATAATAATAATAATAATAATAATAATAATAATAATAATAATAATAATAATAATAATAATAATAATAATAAATAATAATAATAATAATAATAATAATAATAATAATAATAATAATAATAATAATAATAATAATAATAATAATAATAATAATAATAATAATAATAATAAAAAAATATAATAATAATAATAATAATAATAATAATAATAATAATAAATAATAATAATAATAATAATAAAATAATAATAATAATAATAATAATAAAATAATAATAATAATAATAATAATAATAATAATAATAATAATAATAATAATAATAATAATAATAATAATAATAATAATAATAATAATAATAATAATAATAATAATAATAATAATAATAATAATAATAATAATAATAATAATAATAATAATAATAATAATAATATAATAATGAATAAAATAAAAATTTCGCATCCTTGGGAATTATTTCCGGTGCTGTTATTGATTTCCGTAGATCAGGAAGTGCTGATCCCATCTGTGATGAAAGGTTTTATTGATTTTGTCACCCCTCCAAGTGCAGATTCGTTATTTTGATACCGAATTTATCAGTTAATTATTCAGAACTCATAAATGAATTATTTATAATTAATAATTGTAATTTATTGACCTTTTAAGAGTTTACTTGTAAAATTATTGATGGAAAACAATAAAATATTAAAAATAAAACTTTCCTAATTCTCAAGTTATTCATTTGATGGTGCTAAAAGGGTCCAGGAAGGTTTATCTTCCATATTTGATTCAGTTTTTAATGTATGCTCTGACACTGTCCATTCATTCTAATATGATAACTGTGCTTCCTTCTCCCACTGATATACCCTTGACATGTGTCCATGAGATTTGGCTCCATAAATGGCATAGATCCTTCAGTGAGCCTTTCTCCCACTGATATACCCTTGACATGTGTCCATGAGATTTGGCTCCATAAATGGCATAGATCCTTCAGTGAGCCTTTCTCCCACTGATATACCCTTGACATGTGTCCATGAGATTTGGCTCCATAAATGGCATAGATCCTTCAGTGAGCCTTTCTCCCACTGATATACCCTTGACATGTGTCCATGAGATTTGGCTCCATAAATGGCATAGATCTTTCGGTGAGCCTTTCTCCCTCGTGGATCCGCAACTCAATTCATGAAGGTTTTAATTTCTATTTTAGAAAATATGGATTATATAAGAATTTTCGACAAGTACTTGGATGGTTATCAATAAAAATAATCTATAAAAGTATTAAAAAATCACGAAAAAGTCAAATGGAAAAGCGACTGAAGAAAGATTTATTTAGACAGAAAGTAGAGTGGGCCTCCTAGGTCAATGCTGTGATCTTGTTGAAATAACACTTCACTGCAACTCATTTAATGGAACTCACAGATGCGGGCTCCTCATAAGAAATTTCCTTAACTAATTTGGGGCCCAATAAGATCAAGATTTATTGCAGTTGTCCAGCCTGACCAATAGTTGCACTCCCGAATCAAAGAAGCTGGGGACGCAAAGGTATGCCTTTTGGTAGTGCTCTAGCATACGCAAGCACCAATCGCCCGGTTCAAGAAAGGAATGAAAATGAAACTATTTTCCCAAAGCGACAATAAAAACTGATTCAATTGATTCAAATTTACAGCATCCCTCCAAATGTTCTTTATACAATCAGTAAGTTATCTCCTACCCCCACCTATTACTAGATACATGTAAATATCTGTCTGAAATTCTGACATGGCTCGGTTATAACTAGTCTAGGTGCATGACCATGCACCATGACCATGGGTACTGTGTTACCCTCCAAGAATGCAAGTGATTGACATCAATCCAAAGGTATAACCTACACTCCTTATGCCCAGACTTCGTGTATAGAGATTCATCAAGAAATACGCATTTACGACTATTTGTCAATGTCAGCCTTCAATGACATGGTACGAACTTGATAGGCTACGAACCGTGGCATTATGTTACATAAAGTTGTGAGCCATCCTTCAGCATTTATTGCATTATGATTAAAGCTTAGAGGATACCGATTTTGAAAATGAAATTCCTTTAGGAAGTCTTAGCAACATATTTTGCCATTAAGTGTAAGAGGAGCACAAACAGATCTGGTCCATTAACTAAATGCTTCGCAACAACTCTAAATCTGATAGTTGAAGGACATCCCAAGCTTACTTCCTCCCATAACCTCAAAGCACAAATAATGGCTCCTATACGAAAAATATTGTTTTATATTTATTCACCATTTTGATCTGCAAATTTTAGCGGGTGAAATATGGACACCCTAATCAGAGTTAGATAAGCTATGCGTGACTGGCCTAACCATGAAGACTTAATGGTATGCTCTATGTCCATGAATTTATGTCAAAGTAGGTGAAACGATACATTGGGCATTGGCACAGCTGATTTGCCAACAGGTATCCCTAGAATCTTTATTTTCATCCCTCACAACACAATAGAAGGGGAGTCAAAGTAGTGCTTCCGGTTCTTGGAGGTTAATCGAGCAGGTTTAATTATAATTTGTATTTACATGAGGATATTTGCAGCTTTTAATGGGTCAAAATATTTCCCCGGAGTGCAAAAATTTGATCCGAATCAAAAGAGATCACGGATGATTCAATACCAATGTAGATCAGATCATCTAGTAATACTTATTATAATAATCTAAAATAAATATATATATATATATATATAATATATATATATTATATATATATATATATATATATATATATATATATATATATATATATATATATATATATATATATATATATATATATATATATATATATATATATATATATATATATATATATATATATATATATATATATATATATATATATATATATTCCATACAATAGGTCAACATCCGGCATTTGACGCGTTACGCATTATGCATGAGTTATACGGATTTTGGCATATATATATTTATATGATTATAATAATAATAATAATAATAATTATTATTATTATTATTATTATTTACAGCAATCCTTATAAAGATTGCAGGCAACAAATTGAAAGGACAAAATGATATGGGAGTTGATATGACTTCATCAGACGAATTCTATGTAACAATGTCAACGAGTCTCACATACGGACTACAACTAAGGAGGGGTTCGAATCAGAATTTAGGAAAATAAATGAATAAGAATTGCAACCGTCAATAGAATTGCCCCAACCTCACCACCTCCCCCAATCTCCTATATGCTGTGCCATTACCAACCACCGACATGAATAGTCACAAAAAAGAATAAAGGGCATCCGGTCAAGGGATCCCCTTTCTCATTGTAATAATTTTGTTTCAATTAAATTTCACCAACATAGAAAAGTACTAAACCAATAAACAAATAANCGCAAAACAAAATAAATTATACATGCATAAATTTATTTTGAAACGGCCTGCTATATTCGGTTTAGTTATTTCGATTAAAAAAATTAATGCTAAAAAAAATTATTTTAAAAGTCTACCAGTTCTATTCAGTTTTCAATCAGTTCAGTTGTTATTTGGTAAACTTTTTTCGCTAATAAAAAAAAAATTTAATATTAAAATTTTAATAGTAAAATAAAAAAGTGTTCAGTACAGTTTAATAGTAAAAAAGTGTTTTGTTTCAGTACATTAGTTATTTTGCGGAATTGAATCATTGTACGGTGGTAGGTATTATTTAATTATTTTTATCTTTACTTCTAAAATTTAAAGACAAAATTATCCGGGTGTGAAAATCGAAAACGAAAGGCGAAGAGAGAGTTGGAGGAACAAAAAAATCAGAGAAGCCTTAACCAATATTTAAAAAAAGCAAATTTGACAATACCTACAATAACGTTAACGGATGATCAGATTATTCCAGAGGATAGCACAAATGGTGAAGTTAGAAATAATGCCACTAATGAGACACAATCTATAAATTTACAAACAGAAATAACATCTTCATCTAACAAAGAGCTTCAAACCATACATTTAACTGAAACTATAAGTAATAGTGCTGATTTTCATTCAATTGATCCCGCAACTTGGCCTAAATTTATTAATGATAAAATTAGAAAAATTATTATTGAGCAAGGACCAATGCAAATAAGGAAAGAAGTTTATCCCCGTGATGATGATGGACGAAGTTTTACTAATTATTATTACAATCGTAAATTACCTAATAATGAAATTATACCAAGATCATGGTTAGTTTATTCAAGTTCAGCAAACCGTGTTTTCTGTTTTTGTTGTAAATTGTTTATAAATCAAATAGAAGGAAACCAGCATTTGATTATAAATGGTTTTAGTTGCTGGAGAAATTTGTCAAAAACACTTGCAGCTCATGAAGTTAGTACATTACATGTTAATTGTTTTTTAAAGTGGACTCAATTAAAAAAGAAAATGAACAACTTAACTACAATAGATGCTGAACTCGTAAAAGTATACGCAGTTGAAAAGAAACATTGGTACGCTGTTTTGGAGAGAATTGTCGAAATCATAAAATATCTTGCCAGACAATGCCTGTCTCTGCGTGGCTCGTCAGATACTATCTATGAAAAAAATAACGGTAACTTTTTAAAATTTGTAGAACTTTTTTCTAAATTTGACATAGTAATAGCAAATCATTTAGCAAAGATACAAAAAAAGGAGACACAAACAGTTCATTATTTAGGCAAAACTATACAAAATGAAATAATATCGTTGATCTCTTCGAAAATTTTGCAAAATATTATTCAAATGATAATTAATGCCAAATATTTTTCTCTAATATTAGATTGCACTCCTGATATTAGTCATAACGAACAAATGACATTTATAGCCAGATTTGTCAATAAAGATGAAAATAATGAAGTTGCAATAAGCGAACATTTTTTGGGATTTTTAAAAGTATCTGACTCCACAGGAAAAGGTTTAGCAACTTATCTTATTGACAACATTAAAGATTAGGTTTGAATATTAATGATCTACGTGGACAAGGTTACGATAATGGCGCAAATATGCATGGGAAAAATAATGGGGTCCAAAAACGTATTTTAAATTTGAATTCTCGTGCATTTTTCGTCCCATGTGCTGCACATACACTTAATTTAGTAGTGAATGATGCAGCCAAAATTAACACAGAATCATTTAGTTTCTTTTCCACTATTCAAACAATTTATAATTTCTTTAGCGCTTCAACAAAACGATGGGAGTTCTTAAAAAAAATACTAAAATTACAGTAAAAACCTTTGTCAGCCACCAGGTGGGAATCAAGAGTCGATGCCCTTCGTCCACTTAGGTTTGAAATAGCTGAAATTTTAGATGCTTTAGTTGACGTTTATGAAAACCTAGAAATAGATAATAATACAAAGCATGAAGCTAAGGCTGTGGCTTTCAAAATAAAAAGAGTATGAATTTATATGTTCAGTGGTTATTTGGTACGATGTTTTAAGTAAAGTTAACGTTGTTAGTAAACTGCTCCAAAATCCAAATCAAAACCTAAATGTTTCTTCAGTTGCGTTAAATAGTCTTATTAAATTTATTGAAGAATATAGATCCGATGAAAATTTAGTCTTATTCTTCAAACGGCAGAAAATATAGCAGCTGATTTAGAAATACCTGCGAAATTCAAAGATAATACGTTACGAAGAAGAAAGAAAAAAATTTTTGGTTATGAATCTGTAGACGAAACGCCAGTTGATCCGATACTTAAATATAAAATATCATTTTTTCTGCCAATTTTAGATATTACTATCAATTCTTTAAAAGAAAGGTTTAATCTTTTCACAAAATATAGTGAAAAATTTGAATTTATACATAATATAAAAGAAATTAACAAAATGGATGATAATACATTAAAAAAACATTGTTCTGATTTAGAAATAATGCTAACCGATGGCGAGAAAAAAGATATATCTGCAACAGAATTATTTAATGAAATAAAAATAGCAAAGGAATTTTTGAAAGACTTTGAAAACCCACTAAACATCTTGCAATATATATATAAAAATCTACTGGATTCCATTTTTCCCAATTTTGTAATTGCTATTAAAATTTTTTTAACTTTACCAGTTTCAGTTGCTAGCGGAGAACGATCTTTTTCGAAGCTTAAACTAATTAAAAATTATTTAAGATCAACAATTTCACAAGAAAGATTAGTTGGTTTAGCAATGATATCGATTGAAAGTGATATATGCGACAAATTAGATATACATAATTTAATTGATGAATTTGCCAGTTTAAAAGCTAGAAAAGTAAATATCTAGAATAATAGTTTTGTCAATTTTTATACAAAATATATGTATGTTATGTAATTTTTGTATATTATAATATTGTTTCAATAAAATAAAAAAATATATAAACAAAATAAAACCTGTATTTCACTTGGAAAAGAATTATTATTAATTTTTTAATGTTTTTATTACAAATTTAATATTGCCAATTAAATTACGTTAATTCCAAAAAACCAATAAAATAAATGGGCGTCTAAAATGAGTTTCGCATCGGGGCGCTACTAATGCTAGAGCCGGCGCTGTAAATACCAATAATGATAATAAAAAATAATAATAGTAAAATTATATTAACAAATGCATATAATAAATAAAACAAATATTTAAAAATAATTTTTTACACAGTGTTTATTAAATGAAATATTTCCACCTAAATGAGATCTTATTCATTAGCAAGTTATTTATCCAGAAATGAGATTAAACTTGATCAAAGCAGTCAGAGCCAGACTCAATGTCGAATAACCACAATTTAGAGATATCGGAACCAAAAACATAATTTGAAAAATATATAAATTTATTCAGATTTTAATATTGAAAATTTTGTTTAAATTGTTACATTTTTTGAAATTGATAAAGTGAAGAACAAGAACTCAGAAAGTAAGACTTGTAATAGTGTGAGAGATTATCCATTGACACTAATGATGATTATAAGGATTCCTCCCCGTCCATTGTAAGCTGTGTAGCGTTTCACTTGTTAGTGCTAATTATGTTCAACCCAAACTTATTTCACTGGCAATTAAATCATTCAATACATTTGAAAACAATAACAACAATCCATATGCACTCAATTTACAGCACAGACTATTTTAAAACATTCAAAACACAAATATTTACAGGATTCTGCCTATTAATTTCACCATCCAACCACCTTATCAAAGATGATTCATATATTACACGTTCTCAATAATTATTAAAATTTTTTAATAAAACTTTAAAATCAGACATTTCAATTTACTCATACAGCCCTTATTGTGCTACAGCGGTATTGGTGAATATTCATGAACTCGAGTGATGAGATGACGGGAAGCCTCTCCCAATGTATGCGGCATTACACCGATTACATGCCAATTGATAAACGAGATCAGAACACAATCAACCAGAAATATAATTTTGCGTACTTTACACAAACTAGAGACAGAATTAAAATATAATTATATAATTAAAATTATTTAGATCCACTGAAAGACTTGCTGCCTCGATATAAATCTGACAATGGAGCCAACCTGATCCAAATCAACTTACATTTATTTAGATCCACAGAATCAACCCCCACAATTACTATGTTTGATGCTGGCATACATAGACTGACATCCAAAGAATGTCGAATTAGAAACTTCAGAACTACAAGGACGAGAATCAATCTCCCCTTAGGTCGTGCGGCCACTCGAAATTTAATTAAAATAAAATTTGATTTTTTTTATAAAACCTTCAGAGGTCAGCAATACCAACACACACATTTAGGCTCTTCATTCTGATTTGTCATTTAATAAAATTTAATTGATTATTTAGTTTTATGGAATCTGCAAATTTAAATGCCAAAGAATAAATGGGCTGCCTAAACATAATTTTGCAATAGGATAGAAACGATGAATTTGGGCATCAAAGGAGATTATCTTTGATTGATTCCAGCACTACGGCTTTGTTGACTTTCTTTGACCTCTTTCATCTATGACTGGCTTCGATAATGTCGCTATCTTGGCGAACCCTTCCAAATAAAATTTCTTTGGTTTTTTTGATATACATTTTGTCTGACTGAATAGCCCAAGCAAAATAAATCCTCGAGAAAACTCAATTTTTGTTTTAATTATATCAATCAATAAAAATAAATAACAAAACATTTATTAAAATAAAATAAAATAATAAAATATTATAATCGAAATACAAAGTTAAAAAATTTATATTTTTGCTAGTTTTATTTTGAATTATTTACGCGCGAAATATTCGCGTGTATTTTGTGATTCTCTATGTACACGCTGGTCACAGTCAATTTAAACAAAATATACAACATTAATATTTGGTTAATTTAAACAAAATTTCAAAAAATTCACAATGAAAATAATATTTATTAGAAAGAACTGCGTAATTATGGAAAATTCTCGACGAGTCAAGTTGGAAGATTTCCGCATTGAATTCTCGTCAAATGCAAATTGCAAAAATGATTGAGGGAAAATGCAAAAATTTGTTTACAATTGAGAGAAATGTTGAGAAAATTTGAGAAAATTATGGAAAATTACAAGTTTGTCATTGTCGGATATGCCCCCCCCCCCTCTTCCCCTCCCTCCCTCCCTCCCTCCACGGCAGCCATCTCCAACAGCAGCTGTAGAATCCTGTCACCAATTTTCATAAATTAATTTTCTTTCTCCAATTTTTATTAATTGAAACAAAATTTATTTTTCACAATTTGTCAGTCGTGCTTGGAGAAATTTTCGGCGGCGTCAAACGCCGAGATTTGATGAAATATTTACTGGATTGGGAATAAATATTTACAGTCGACTTTTAATAACTGTAAATTGTTTTAATTGGACTTACAGATGCATTGATTTGATAAAGTCAGCATAATTTTGTAAGTGAGGATGAAGAGGAGAGGGGGAGGAGGAGGGGGAGGGGGAGGGGGAGGGGGAGGGGGAGAGAAGGAGTGAAGATGGAAATAATTCAGACAGTAAATATAATCAATTCCATTTATTCATTAATAACCAATGATTTACATCATAAAAATAATTGAAATTTTTTTGGCTCATTTAAACAAAATAATAATAAATTATAAAATTCAATAATATTACAATAAAATAAATTTGAAATAATTTACATGGAAAATTAAAACATTACATTTTGGAAAAGACAAAAAATCCTAAAGGCTACGACTATTATTGTAACAGAATTCAGATGGTTCACTTGGCTTTAAGCTCACCCTAAGGGGTCAGCCACCATCGGCCTGCATTAGGTAACTTTTATACATTGAATTATGATATCTGGGAGTATGATAGAGAGGTAATACGTATGATACATGTCTGCCATCAAATCAGTCCGCAATCCTCAATACGAACCTAACGTCTTCCAAGAAATGAAAACTCTTCTGGGATCCACAGTATCTTTTCAACTAGAAGGACCTTACAAAAGGATTAGAATAAAATATCAGAATAGGAGGGAGGGGTGGAGGATATTCTCATTAGGTTCAATTCTGACAATTCTAACCATGTTTAAATTGTTATGGCAAGTAAATAATAAGTTACTTACAATTATAAGTAATCGCTATATTGTTAGTAAAAATGAAATAAAAAATATAAAGATTCACCGTGAAATATTATCAAATAACAACAGTTTCCAAGGCGTTCGTAGCTATGTGTCACTCTCAGGTAACCCCTCTATTGCTTGAGTGCTAGGGATAGCCCTGAGTAGGATATTATCAATTTCTTAGGGTCTTGCAGAATCCAGCATTGGACAAGTTCAACAACTAACGAAGAACTGTAAGTGTGTGAATTTTCAATAAAATTACAATGCCTAGAGGTGATTTTTGGGAATATAAGTCATTTTAATAATTAAGTTTTTTATTTTATGTATTTTGAAAGCATCAAGGTCATTATAAGTTTCTTTGTGGTTTTAGCCAATCAAAATATATACGGCATGCGATAAGAATTTATTAATTATACAATAGATGATAATCATACAATTAATATATACAAGTGCATACAGCAGTGGTTCTCAACCCGTGTTCCGCGATTACGCCTCCAGTCTTCCGCGAAAAAAAGTTACATATCATTAAAAACCTCAATTAATTTATTTTATAAGCTGATTCAAAAAGAAAGCCGTTACACAGATATATAAACATACAAATATAAAAGTGTTTTTATTGCTTGTTGTTGTTGCGCGTGGTATTTTCTTTGCTTATAAGAATGTATTGTTTACGTTTACGACAGATTTATAGTAATTTGTGATTGGTCACTCATTGTGGGCAAGTATTTTTTTGTCAGTGTTCAGCGCTTTTATATTAATTGAGAACTACCGGCATAGAGTATATCTTTTAGAGGTTATAGGGTTCAGTTGTTGAGGCAGTGCTCTTCAAGTACCCTGACCTTATTTTGTATTTAAAAGACAATTTAATAAATCTTACCGTTTACAAAATTTATCCTAAATGGACAGAAATTTATAATACAAATTTTAATAAAAAATTATTTTTAACATAAAAATGTTAAATTATTTAAAAAACTGTAAATTTAATAAAAATATAACTATCAACTTACCATCTGCTCATAATATTTATCTTTGTTGCACATAATTTATGCGTTTTGATGAAAACTTATGAAAGACAAGAAAATTTGAGAACTAATGACAACTCTACACACACACTTGCATGGAATAAAACTTCTATAATATAAAAAAATCAATAAAGCTATATTATCGAAGCACACAAACTTACGCTTGTGTTAAAATTTAATGTTGCATACATGCCTGGATTTACCCATAGGTTGAAGCCTAAGTCCAGATTGGCAAGGGCCCCCAATTTTGTATCATTATTATAAAAACATATTAAATCTTTTGAATATGATATTTAATATAATTCCTTTCTAAAGTTACTGTTGAAGATTTTTCAGAGAACACATCTAGAGGAAAATGTTTCTAAATTAATGTTTCTTTAATTTATGAAATGTACTTCATGTTTATATCATTTATATATGAAAAAAAAATTATAAAAGGGCCTATAGTAACTATGAAAAACATTATAATTAATAACTCCGAAAATTTATTAATTATAAAATTCGATATCGGAATCCCATCTGAAGGTGATAATGATTTGGCTGCGATACCCGTACTGGATGAAAGTTTCTTCTGAATTGTTAAAACAAATTTTATTGGCGAGCTTCAACTCGTCTTATATTCTTCTTTCTCTATATTCAAAACGTGCGTATTTTTCTATTCTGATTAATAAAACACGTGGTTTGTTTTCTTTATATCTTTTAGTACACTATAATACTATAATATTTATTTATTTAATAATATTTATTTGTTTCTAAAATATAATTATAGTTTGTTTAGATTTATAATAATACATTAATCTTCATATTTTATATTTTTGAAATAAAAATCATGAAATGAAAATTTAAACTTGTTTTTTTCAACTTTATTTTATCTTTTAGAAAAAAAATTTCCCGGTAAACCGGTAATTTTATTTTCAGATAGTAGTTCCAATGAGGAACATTTCGTCGAGGACCGACAGGCTGCGATCGAATCCCAAATAAGATCATTGTCAAGCCATCCAAACACCCAAAATAATATAATAAATAAAAATAAATTCACAATGCGCGGTATGATATTTGGTTTGGATATCGTTCCATTGGTTTTTGGATTTCAAATGTTCCTTTTAGTTCAAGTTCTTTTGGCATTTCAACATAGGTTGATTTGGGAATTTCATTTATTCATTTCTGTTCAGTAGTCAAACTGATTACAAACAAGTTGTTGTCAACAATGTAACCATAAATGTTCTTTCGTTTACTAGATTCTCTTTCTCTGTAACACTTTGATTTGTTCGATTCTAGATAAAAAAATTTTTCCCCAACATTTTTTAATATATTAAAAATAATAATATGTTAACATTATGTTAATCAATGTTTAATTTCGGAAAAAAACGCTATAATAAATTTTCATGCATTTTTCATTGTGTTTTGTGTTGGTATGTTTAATTATTTTTCTGTCACTTTTCGCGATTCCTATAATAAATAAGTTAACTTTCGAAGCATTAAATTTTTACACGCAGATAAGTTTGTGTGTTCTTATAATATAAATTTATTGATTTTCTTTTAGATTAGACTATGTTAACTTTCGGAATTAGATGTAGACGTTAACACGAAATTTTTCATCATTATTCAAATCTTTTAACAAACTTTTAATTAAAAGAGATTTTCCAGAACCTCTTTTACCAATAATCATCATTGAATTATTTCCAATTTGAATTCATATAAAATAATCCAACCAATTCAAGTAATTTTTGAAAAAACAAATAATCTTTATTAAACACTAAATTAAATTTTTTAAAAAACTTTTTTTTAAAAAATTTTTCAAACAAGGAATATTTAATCAAAAAAAATTCCTCAAATTTTTTTCCAAATTCATTAAATTGTTAATATTAGAAGCTGCTAACAAATCTTCTAAATTATTTTTTAAATTCGGTTCAAAAGTTAACGACATAATTCCAAGTTTTTATTTAATGAAATATTGTATAATTTCCAAACAAATTTTCAGCGTTGAATAAAATATTCCAAAAAACCATTTATTAAAATTTCGATATTTAAAATACATTTATTTAAAAATAATTCGGTTAAAAAGTTTGTTTAATTTAAAAATTTCAGTTATCTTAATAATTTTTTGAAATATTTAACTCTCAGCTGAAAACACTTCACAGTTAACATAAAAAATAAAATATAACAGTCCTCATTAGGTGAACCCAAATTAAATAAAAATCTTTAAGTTCCATTGTTATCACCACAAAAAATGGAAGTCAGACAGTGCAAACTGGTGAAAAACAATAGAACTAGCCTATTTAAAAAATTACAAATGGATACTCTCGTAGGATGTGAATAATCATCTGGTTGATCCATTAGAACGGTGGACACTGGAAGGTCTCGGATAGAAAATCAACAATTATGGACCCAGATAATCAGAAAAATGAATAACATCCTCAATATTAAAACAACAAAGGAATCCGAATTTCAACTATTGAGTACAAATACCTACCAAATGCAGAATAATAAATATGAATGCGGGGTATATGTACTACAAAACATTGACGACTTCCTCCCAAATCCAGAAAAGCCTATATTTAACTTACTGAATCTGGATAAAATCATAAATCAAGTAACCCAATTCATCATCGATGACATCAAAAAATACAAAAGATGCCCATCTCGTGAAAGAAATGGAAAAATAGAAAATATCATAAACCAATTCAAACTCCACCAAATGTCAATAAACGACATCCTGAATTGGTTCAAAATCAAATCTAAAAGCGGGCTAAAGTCACAAAGAGCATACGGACCCGAAAATACAAAGCTTACACTATGCTCATATCAAATGCAGAGATTATACTCATTAACCTTAGGAAGAGCAATTAAAGAAATATATGAGTCAGCCAACAAAGTCCTAGATCTACCTTCAACCACAATGGACTTGTGTTTCACAAGATCTCCACTAAAATCCATAAATGGATCAATATTGATAATAAAAGAATAGAATGGGACTCCTACAAACCTATATCAACTGGAGACATAACATCTGATATTTTGAAAAGTAAGGATTCTGCCTTATTCATATGACTCGGTCTTGATGGCTCCTGAGCACCACTAGATTCAAGAAAAGTTAGATCTTATTGTAGATGAAGCAAAATCCGCCCATTTAACCTTTAATCCGGAAAAGTGCGGCTATTATAGAAACAAAACCGATAACATCATATGGGACAACAACATCTTGATAACTGGAACAAAGATAAAATAAATAAATAAAGGAAACCTATACTTACTTGGGAGTCTCAATTGGAAACACAAAGAAGGATGTCCTGGATGAGATATTCCAAGAAGTTGAGATCTCAACAGAAAATTCAGGCATATCACACCTTTTGCCACTCGAAATTTATATTCACATTACAAGACAAAGAAATATTCAAAACACAAGCAGAAAAGTTTGATGATAAAATCAGATCATTAATAAAAGAGAAGAAAGTACTCGATCTACTTCATAAAAGCTCCCTTACGGACGCAGTCATATACGCTCCAAAAGAAAAAGGAGGCCTGGGCATAACAAACATAGTGGACGAGCTCCTTATCCAATCAATTAACAGCTTCCTAAAATTGATCTACAGTAAACATAAGGCTATCGTCAATATCCTAACCGAAGAACTGATGGATATTGTCAAAACCAGGACATAAACCCCAATAAATAACATAGGTGATGTCGTGAAAAGGCTTGATGGAACGTACAAATACAAGCGATCGAACTCAGCGAAGAAATCATGGTTGGATAGAACTAAAAATGCCATAATAACGCTATAGAAAAGCCATGATATCAAGATTACTTTTATAACTAGGAAAAGTGATATCGGATGTGTCGTCAGATACAATGCACAAGGAAAACCAGAAGAAGTATTCCCTCCTCACCTCGAAGAAACTTTACAAAAATTACACTGGATGATTCGAGAGGCTTATGAACCGAAGCCAATTGGCAAGGCTATATCCTCAGATTACCTCAATCAATGGATACATATTGGCAAATGGCAAAAAGCTTGAAAGACCACGAATGGCGCTTCATCATTAAGTCTCGAGCAAATATGTTAGACTATGCAGATTAAGAAGTACAAAATGCAAAAACTGTGAGAACCCTCACGAATCATCAATCCATGTTCACAGCATGTGCATAAGAGGGACAAAGATGAGGACGAATAAGCATAATGAAATCCAAAAAGCGTTAGAAGATTTGCTTAGAACTAAAAATATGAATTCTGAGATTGACAAAAAGCCAAAAAAGGCCAAAGAAATGCTAAAACCAGACATTGACGTCAGAATGACAGACAAGATTATGATTATTGATATCAAATGCCCATTCGACAATATCACTACAATGAAGCCTCTAGACTCTAGAAAGATTTTGGAATTTGAGAGAAGAGATTGGAATTTTTATGAATGAAAATGACCAAAATGTTCCTGAATTATATGATGAGCAGTGGCTTTTGGATTTATGTTTCCTTACAGATATTACTATGAAATTAAATGAACTGAATAGGCAGCTTCAAGGTGAAAACAAGTTGATCACAGACTGTTATGGAAATATAAAAGCATTCATAACAAAACTGAAACTTTATGAAAGTCAATTAAAATCAAAAAATTCTGTCCACTTTCCATTATTACATATATTTAATTGTGACAAAAAATATTTTTCTAAATATGCACAAGAAATTACCAATTTACTACAAGAATTTCAGGAGAGATTTTCATATTTAAAGAAATATGAGAATATATTTAATATTTTCCTATGTCCATTTGACATTGTTGTGGAATCAGCTCCAACAAATTTGCAAATGGAGTTAATAGATCTCCAGTCATCTTCTGAATTAAAATATATGTACGTGCCCACATTATATTTTTATTTTTTATTTTGGCCCAGTAACCAATTTCGGTTGGACACCACTGCTCTAGAGCAAAAAATCACAATAAATACAGGAAACTGGCTTAGGATATCCAAGAGGAAACCAGGATCCATACAACAGAGGGCACATTCGTTGTGTGTTCACTGGGAACCTGGGATAAAAGGAACAACGACATTATCAGAATTAATCACTTCTATTTCTTATCAAAACTTGATTATTCATTCTAAATGGATTACTTCTCTTTCTCCGTGATCTTGAATGTAACAAATCTTCTGCACCAGGATGTTCTGAATCAATTTCGGATACAGCTTTTACTGTGTCTGGAAAATTGGTAACCGTTCTCAGATGACTAACATATCTATGGAATTCATCAACTTCCCCATTGGTCGAGGTATTGATACTGGTAACTGTGCCGACCGTCCATTTGGTGTAGCACTTCGCGTTCGGTAAAACATGGATCCCAATGGTAAAGTGACTTTGATCAGGGTCATCGCAACTTTCGGGTGAAGCATCGGCAAAAAGAAATTTCAGGCTTCTTCATTTTCCGCTGAAGTGTACCTCTGATGAGACTTTTATAGAAGAAAACAACCTTGAGAGGGTCGCAGCCTGATCTCACAACTATTCGATGCGATTGATGACCATATGATACATTCTAAACACTAGCAATATGGAAGCACCTGCAATGTAAGATAGATGACATTTCATTCACGCCCTTGGTACTCGCGTTAGAAAATCTGCCAGGTTTTCCTGTAATTTAACCAGCTCTATGATTATATTGAGACATAGGTTCTCATGCAGTTGTTTTATCATGCTCTTCAGCTCTTTACCAGGATTTGGTTTTCCTTTTTTCTTTTTACGCCGATAAAGACTCCTCCCGTTCGAACGATTGCATTCATACCGAGAACTAAATTGAGTCCTTATCCTGAATCATAAACTCGATGGGAGATAATTCTCGACACTTTAGTTCACTGCCATCCAATGTAATTATCCACTTGTCCGAAATACACATACCCCAGTGCCATTTCCTTGCTACATGAATCAATCAAGGCTTTACCTGACCTCTGGATTTTTACAAAGACTATTTTAATTTCTGGCCCCCTGTAGTTCCAAATCTATTGACTTCGAGATAGGAAACCATTTATCGACATAATTGTAGTGGACCCGATGAAGAAGTTTTGTCAAGAGGTAGCTCGCTATTCCTCGGAAGTAGCTCCTCAAGCCGAGAGAGTTAAATCAATAACAGGGAAATGTCGTCGGATGAAAGCGAGATAGTTCCAACCGAAACATGTGCTCAAATTCAATCAGAAAATCGAATTTATCAAGGGATCATCCGTGATCTCAAGATCATGATCAGGGAACAAACAGAAAGAATCCTAGATCTTTGGCCAGGCGCCGAATTATAGATCCCAACAGTTATTGCAAACGACAAAAGCCATGTAAACCATGGCCAGGGAAGGTGAAGCGAAAGAGATTCCGAGAGCTGAAGATGGAATCAGAATACTCACCAGAAAAAATGAAAACATTTTGTGTTTGCTTCGCTTTCATAATAGACGTTTTGTGACCGATTAAAATAATTATCCGCAGCTAATAGGAGAAAGTGAATATGGCGAAAGTTTCAAATAGATAGGCATCCAAAAGTGAAAGATTCTCCTTACAGGTTACCCATCATTAAATTTGAATCCAACATTTTGAAAACTTCATCAATAACTTTAATATATATCATTGAGTGTCAGCGTTATAAATTGGTTTTAATACAGTTTGAGAGGATTTACCGATTCCTTATTAATTTCTTTTAAGCAAAACATTTTATAGTTGTGGAGTATTTGAACCGGTTGAACAAATTCTTAAGTTATTAAAGTCTCAATTATTCAAAACAAAATTCAACAAGAGTTTTTTTCACACTGGGACGCAGATGAAGAACATGGATTGACTCAAGATAATTTTTTGAAGCGGAGAAATATGAAAAAAGTAAAGCAATTTAATAAAAACTGGTCAAGTCAGTTAAAGAAAGGTGATGATATCATTATTGAATAATAATTTTAATAATTTATTCCCCAAAATTAATAGACATGTTAGAGTTATGAAGTGGTTATCAGATCAGCTTGCGCACAGTTTGAACATGCCAATGCACAAAAGATTTTCAACAAGGGCTTATAAAACATTCGTTATTGACGATTTATGACAAGTGGATTTGATGGAAATGATAGTGCTTGGCAAAAACTTATTCTGACAAAAGGAAATAAAGAATTTTGATCAAAATATCCTAAAAATAGCATGCAGATACAGCCGGAAGTGAATTTAAAATAAACACGCAAAAACATTAGTTCAGTTCGAACAATTATAAGTCACAATTCGTTCTTACTGGAATTAAAAATGATGCTGTTAAATCCCATCATGAGAGGTCAGTGCTCCCGGATGATATTTCCATCAGTATCCGAAGACACTTGTCAGTGGAACAGTAACAACACTTGCATTTGAGAAAGTATTTACTCAATACGCATAACGATAAGCTGTCACTGATATTTCAGAAATGACAGCAACAACTGGAATATAGAGGTATCAAGCACAAATTCTTGCGAGATCTTCCAGAAAATGTTCGATCATCACCCTAACCCAATATTCCGATAAACTGACAGAAAACTGAATACTATTCAAAATACCAATTCGAGCAATGATCCAATTATGGCTCCAATATCCGATTTAAAAAACGAAGTTATATTACTGAAGCGTGATAACAATCATATTAGCACTTTCAGAGAAATGTATTACTAGCATACAAAATTTGGTAAAAATGCAAGAAAATTTAAGTATTTGGTAGAATGATCCATTAGCAAATTCAAACGGAACCCCACGAATTCCAAAAAGAGAAATTAATTTTCCAAAATTACATTATCGACACATTGAATATCAGAAAACCTTTTATACATTACACTAATCTAAAATTAAATCAAACGTATGATATCGTTGTTTATTATTACGAAAAGCTTTTGTATGAAAATGGTACCGAAATCGATAATTAGTGACTTAGAATTGATTCCAGTCAACAATGCAAGAGAGTGGAGAATGAAACAAATCGTATTATTTTACAATATAATAACCAAAAATGGAGCGTCTCACTACAAGCGAGTACCAATAAGAGAGTGAATCAAAAATTGAATAAATTGATAGCAAAATTTGAATCAGATGAAGAAACAGATGTTTATATGATGACGAGACGAAAATTAAAGAAATATGAATCAAAAACTTGATGATGTTACAAGAAAAAGAGTTAAAACTGATATGCAAAGTAACAAGAGTACTATACTTATTGCTAAGGCTAGAAAATTAGTAACAGAACCTGACGCAACCTCTCAGAAATTGACAGAAGTATTAATGAAGCTAAATAAAATACCGTTGAGTTTTACAAAAATTAAAACTGTTATTAAACTTTGTACAGAATGTTATGCTGCAAGTGTGGAAAAGCGAAAGGTATTCGAAAACATTATAAAAGTATTCGTTTTTGTATTTAGCCAATTCTACATACTGTAACTGGAACATCCTCAGTTTAGACAGGTCTAGCAATGTAGCTAGGCCTGTCTAAACATATAAAATCCTTATTTAGATGTGCAGCAATCAAGTCACCATCAATTTTGATAGATTTCTTGAAAGTCGGCTTTGAAGCATATACAATCATTTTGTCAGCTGAATTGCATAGCATCGAATTCTTCCGTTTTTAAGGTTTTCTACGAATTTCCCATATAAACTATTATTAAATAGTTTATACAAATCTCTATATAACTCGCATGAAGAATTGCCTCTTAATTGAGTGTTTTTGTGTATATAATCTTTAAAAGTAGGTGCATGCGTGAATATAATTGCTCTATGTACAGTTTTTATTACAGTCACAAATTCTATATACAGCATGAGAAGCCTCCAATGAAGAACATGGTTCTTCTTCGGCCAATGCGTGAGCATCAGCTTCTCAACTTTAGAATTTGGCGGCACATCTTTTCCGGAGCAAGCGAAAAATCATACAGAAAGTCATGCACACACTGAGGGATATCAATATCTACCCTCCATAGTATAACCATATGAAAGGTTATCGATATCAGCATTCACACTTTTATTCAACACATCATCAAGATTCTCATACACCCAAACAAAGTTTGGATAAGGCAGATTTTGTCTTAAGGCTCAACCATACAAGTGGTTGATATCTATGTATAAGAGTTCTGTATCTTCAGAACTTGCAACATAATGTTTGTTAACAAATATTAACCCACCCCGTATCCCGTATCAATGGGTTCCTTTAATGTCATAAGCGCTGTCATAAGCCATAGAAATTAAGAGGCTCCAGACCATTGTAAGCAGTTGCCTTTTCACGGAATTGTTGAAATAATCTGCGAGGAGAAACACGTCTAATTTAAGGTATGTTAACATATAGCCTAACATATTGTTGCAATTTTGCTGAGTCCAAATAACTTGGGCTAATGCATATTCATCATTAGACACGGAATCCTAAATAGGAACAAAGTCAAGAGTCGATTCCAGAACCTCAAGCGATGTTGCAAAGTCATAAGGAAAGATACGTTTAGCTCGAGCAATTGCGCCATCAAAAACAGAAGAAGTTAAAGGCAGATCTGAAAGAGTCTTAACCGCTTTTGCTAAAGATGAATTAACAAATTGCATGTTGTCTATAAAACAAACAGGAAGTTTGTTAATATAAGAGATAGAGAGATGAATTTTTTGGTAGTGGTCCGGAATAATATTTAATTCCCAAGAAGTTATTGGCAAGTGCTTTTGATGGCGAATTATATCCCCCGGTAAAATTGATTCAAAGTCTGCATATATTATGAATGGTAGTGTGTATAGAGTTGTTCCTATCTGGTTTTTAATGCATCAGGCGATATGAATATCAAATGCATTTTTGTGTCTAGATCCGTTAAGACAATGGGGGCACCAGTTCACTTTAATTCTAACGCTGCATTCACTGCTAGAGCGACAATTCATTAATCTTTGGAGGTTTAAAATTGCGATGGAATGAAAATTAGCATTGTCTTCCAATAAAAGTAAGTATAGGGGTTCACCACCTATAACCTTAGATCGGTGAATGACATCTAATCGGGGATGATATGGAATATAATTATCGTCAACTTTATTTTCAAAAGGCTTAGCTGGGGTCTTTCTATAAATTAAAACATTTATTGCTAAATTTAAATCACTATTTTCCCTTTCAAATCTAGGGATGTCGCACAATTTCATTGGACAGTCGGAAATAGGTTAAAATTTAACTCTTCAAAATAATTTTAATAGTGCTAAAATACTATATACAAAGCACATGTCGTCGGTGTTTTTAACGTTTACTATTGGTCATTTAGATTTTAAAGCATATGTTGTGGGGATGTAACTATGTCCAGCTAGCCTATTCATATGGGTAAATTTTGTTAATATAAAATCTATTTCTTTGATTTTAACCACCCGTCATCCGCTAACCCAAATACGTAAATTTTTCTATTTTATTATTTAATTTATGAACCCCTTCACTTAGGAAACTTTCTGGAAAAACCTCTACACTATTCGAGAAGAAATTATTTCTAATTTCCCCGTCTTTTTCAAATTGAATCAATGCGGTGAATTGTATTTTCACTGACCAATTCATATTATTTCATAATTTAATTTATTAACAATTTTATCTGTTATAGTTTTTGAACCTTTTGGAAATTCGATTAATTGACCAAAATCATCTCTTATATTTATTTTTATATTGTTTATACAGTATGTTGAAACAGGTAAATACATGGGATTTTCTAAACTGATTTGTACAACTTCATCATGATTATGTTTTTCAATCCATATTGATTTCATTAAAGGAGCACTGGAATCGCCAACAATGACTGGTTCTACGATATTACTATAAATGAACATTTGCTGAAGGGGTTTAAGGATTTTCAGTTTGTTTCTTCCTTCACAAATTTGTTCATTTTGTGTACATGTTTGTTTAGACAATCCTAATGTTTTTGTCAAATTTATCTTTTAGAAGCTCGAAAACAGTTAAAATGTGACTACAATTTTCGAATAAATAACTTTGTAATTGTTCGAGTTGGAATTCCACTAAATTATTAGTTTTTGGAAGTGCAACGAGATTAATTTTGACTGTGGCATTAAATACTTTACGTACTTCTGTGAATCCAAGACATCTAGCATAAGCCGTTGTAGAAAATAAAAATTTAAATGGATGATACAAGTAATTCACGTATAAATATTGACCATCATCATAAATTATAGGTTTCCTTGATTTCGATGAACTCGTTCAGTTATAACTATCTTTATTTATAATAACATTAATATATTCCCTTACTGCTACTGTCTTATTATATTCAATAACTGATTTGCTATAGATTGAGAATAAATTGTATACAAATGTAAAATCCAACAGAGCAACTTCCCAGTCATTATCCAAATAGATGGGGTTTTGGAGTTCGATTATGAATTTGCTTTTTTGATTGTCTGGATGAATTAATGGGCAACTGTTGCTCGGTAAAATAGTATAAAATTCACTTTACTAGGTCTTTTGCTGATATCCATGGCGGGTTTTGATAACCATGTCATTTGACATAGTATTGTTTATCTTGCCGACCTTTTTAGTTTTCAATATTTTTTGAATTCTAAATACTTTTTGGGGGAGGAATAACTCGTAATTCTTGCTCATAAAATTTGTACAATATTATTATCATTGTCTTTGATGACATACATTAGTATTTATTTTTGAAATTACAAAGGCTTCATCACTAGAATTTGTATCGAAATTTTTAATAAATGGTGATGCACTGATTTTACTAATTCTAACATGATCACCGACACTATATTTAGGTTTTGTAAGTTTTACAGATTTTTTAACTGCTTTAACTTAAGTTTTTGATGTCAAACCAACCTGGTCTCTAGCCATTCAGACCTCGATGTGGAAAATGATTATAACTGGAGTAGGTAATTAGTAGCGGGGGGAGGTGGGTTTGCGGCACCTTTTTTTGTTTTTTGTTACGTAATTGCTGCAGTGAGTTACTCATATTTTTTCTGGGATTTAGAGAAAAAATAGAAAATTTTTTCAGTAGAAAAAAAACTTTTTTCTGGCTAGTGAGGAGCACTCGATGGAACCTGAGAATTTCAATAGTAAAATATGGTCCTCGCTAAAAACCCACGATTTCTCTGACTATAGTAGGGGGTCTCCTTGGTCCTGGGATTTTCAATACAAAATCTGATTAGCACTAAAAAGCATAGAATTTTCTGACTATAGTGAGGGGGTCTCGATTGATCCAGAGATTTTCAATACAAAAAAGGCCCTATAGAAAAAGGCCGATTTTTCTGACTATAGTGAGGGGGTCTTCTTGGTCCTGAGATTTTCAATACAAATATCAAGAAAAACATGGAATTTTCCAAGTAAATTAAAATGAGCTCCTTGGTCCTGAGAATTTGAATAGAAAAAGGTGGTCTTCACTGAAAAAGCAATGATTTTTCGAAGTATTATTGAGGTGGGTCTCCTTGGTCCTGAGATTTTCAATACAAAATTCAATTATCACTAAAAAAGCATGGATTGCAATATATGTGAAACCTTATAAAATACATGTTTTTGATTTGATGGGATATTATTATCCAGATATAATGATAACTAAACTACGAACAATTAGTAAACCCCTTCTGAATAATAAAATTTGTTATCAAAATCCAATCACTCAAACATGTGGTCAACATTGCCTTGCATGGTTAAATTCAATGTTATATAAACGATGTAGTTTAATAAATGTTATTAGTAAAAATGTCTTGTTATTTTATTGACTTAGTTGGTTATAATGATTATGCTGGTGTAATAATTATTAAAGAATTATGTATTATGAATGTAAATAATATTTTACGTCCAAAGTATTGGTTATATAATGATTTACCATTTTGGGCAGGACATGAAAATCGGTTGGAATGGTATGAAGGTGAAGATTCGTTTTGTCCAACATGTATATTAAGAAATGTAGAAGATGCAAGTGGAATTTTTTATGTCACTAACCAAGATAAACTTACAGTTTTGAAGAATTATTTCCTAAATTTAAGATTAATAAAATATTCAATCCAATTATCAGAATATTTTCCTGACAATATCTTGTGTCCTTACAGTGATCATTCTAATTGTGCTTATAAACATTGTTTAATAGCTGTGTTAGATTATTTAAAAAATTAATAAATTTTTGATTAAAAATTTCATTATTAATTTTGTTATTACTCATATGCATTATGAGTGCAGTTTAAATGCATGATTAATCATGTTCTCTTATCTTGTGTTAAATTTTTATTTTGTATTGTGTGTAAGTTTTAATTCCTAACCAACGTTCCCTCTAATCTGAGCAGCCGTTCACCTAAAATTGTAATCCCACTCAGTCATATAATTTTCCGCTCACCTAATATTTATTCTAATTTTTTGCAAATTTTCAGAACTTTTTACTTTTTTGGTAATTTATTTAAATTTTCAGAACTCTATTTTTTGGGAATTTATTTGGAAAATGTGGTAATTTGTTGTCCACTCGGTATTTCGATTTATACGACCAAGTTGGCAATGCTGAAAAATTTCCCAGTTTGAAAGTTTTTTTTCAAATTTGACATTCATATGTTTACATTATTAAAAAAATCAATTCAAATAAAAATTTATAGATTTAGTGCCTAAAAGTGTTACGATTTAAATTTGGATTACTTAATTAATAAGTAAATACCGTATATTTCGGCGTATAAGACGACCCTCAAAGTCAAAAAATCACCCTTGAAAATTGTGGGTCGTCTTATACAACCGATATAAAAGAAAGTATTACAGTACAGGTAGTTGTATTTATACTAGTTGTATTTATACTAATACAACCGATATATGATAAATCATAAAAATTTGCTCTAATTTTGTACCTCGTCTTATCTGACGGTCGCCTTATACGCCGAAATATACGGTAAGTAATATGTGAAATTTTATTAGAAAAACTAATAAAATTTTATTCCTTATTTAGTTTTAATGATGTCAAAACGTAAGAATGATGAAATGTCCAGTTCAACAAATAAATCCTGTTCAAAATTTAAAAAGGAATGGTTAAATATTAAATATTAAAAAGGCATTTACGACAAAAAATTCATTTGGATGCTGTATCTAAATTGCAAAATTACAGAAAAGGTGGAATTAAAGAAATGTTATGTTTAACAGCAGAAGAGAGAATCGTGCAGTTAATAGAACGTAGATAAACTAGAAAAAATATTGATGACGTAAAAATTTTAATTTATAATGTTATTTTGGCAATCAAAATTAACACTTCTATGGCTTCAGTTCAGGAAATCCATGATCATATAGAAAATGATCTATATCAATTCCTAAAAATTGGCGAAGCAAAAACTATGCTTTCGAATGTATTAATTTTGTCATACATAAAGAAATATTTGATGAATTAAGAAAATCGACATTTCATCGTTTAATTGTTGATGAAAGCACTGACATATCTACACATAAGGCATTAATATTATATGTAAAATATCGTCCAGAAACACTCATCCGAGTTTCAAACAAACTTTGTAGGAATAATAAAATTGTCTGAATGTAATAGTTCCTGTATATTTGAAGCAATTTTATATTAAGCAATTTTATATTAAAAATGATGTAAATATGCAGAAAATGGTAATGTTTACATCAGGTGGGGGCATCTGTAATGCTTGGGTTAAATAACGGTGTTGCTGCGTTATTGAGAAAGAAAAATACCTCATTTATCGCAGCAACATTGTGAACATAGAGAAGACTTGGGAATTGACGATGCCTGGAAACAAGTACCAATAATGTAAAAAAATTGAGACATTACTAAAGACGGTATAAACAATTGTTGGGGTGCTGCTTGGCCGACTTCGATAATTTTAATACTCGTCTAGAGGATGGGGATCTCTTACATTAACGTCTTTCACACTTTTGTCAACCTCAAACAGTACTCCAAATGACTCTTCACGGACATCGACAACAACTAAAGAAAATTGGTTTTTATTGAAGGAAATTTATGATTTTAATTAGATTTCTAGAAATTAAATCGGTTGAATATCAGTTAAAATATGGTCATTTGAAGGAATATATTATCGGATGGATAAATCTTTCAATGATATTTACTAAATTACCTAAGATTTGCTAAATATTATTTTAAATGACTAAAAAATGACAAAATTAACCAATATTCATAAATTATTGACACAAAATATTCATGTTTTGGTACTCAAGCATCCATATTTAAAACATATATGACTATATATTTCTCTCAAGATATATTATGTCCAATCTCACTAAATTAGAAAAGAATTACTAACCTATAATATATAATTTCTAACTAATAAGCACCTTAATTCGTTAAATAATAACCATATTTCTATTATGACTCCTTTAAATATTTGCCTCGAACAAATTGACTCCAAATGATAATTTCTTCCAAAATGATCAATTTCCAAGCGTGTGTGTGTGTGAGAGAGTGAAAAGTATTTCACAATATGTGTATACAAGTAATACAATTACTCTGAATTTCTATTGGATGAATACATATTATATATATAAATAAAAAAAATATACAAAATGTCAAGAAATATTCAAGGAAACCAAAACGGAGTCAAGAAGATTTATTTATTTACTTGTCATTATTATTGATATAATTTACAGGAATTAATCGAAATTTTAACAAAAGATGTAGCAACAACGATAATAATATTGGAAACATGACAAATGGTATTTCATTATTATTAAATTTATATTAATTTCTTTTTTTTTAAGATTTTATTATAAACAACATGAATGGAAGCATCATAAATGGAAGAAACATTAACGAACCAATTACAAATAATAATAATAATGATGGTAACATAATGAGTACGTTGACGCAGCTGGAAAAAATGGTTGCAAAATAAATATTAAATGTAAGATTTTTTATTTTTTACTTAAGCTTTTTGATTGATTTTATAAGTTTTTATGAAATGATTATCAAATAAATGTTTTTTATTTTAATAATTACTATTTTAGTTTTATTAATACTTTAAATACAATAATTAAAATATATTACTTTGAATAATAATAATGACATTGATAGTTTGAATTATTACGTAATAGGTTAAATGTTTTTTTCGTGAATTTATTTTGATTTTGTATTAACTATGTTTAAACTATTATGTAATAGATTAAATATAGTTACAAACAAATCAATTTACCTTTTTGATAAAAATATATTTATATTGTTATTTATTGAAATAATAATTATGATAATAATAATAATAATAATAATAATAATAATAATAATAATAATAATAATAATAAAATTTACAATATAATAATAATAATAATAATAATAATAGTACTAATAATAATAATCAGAATAATAATAATAATACTAATAAACCTTTGATTTCATTCAGGCTCAAAATATCAAAATTATTGTAATAGTTCTTTACATGATAATTGTGATTTCATAATGGAAAGATATTACAAGCATACCCATAATCATACCACCTATTTTATTTACCCTATTCGTATAACCCTCGAGACTGTGGCATACATCGAGTTTTATCATCAACATAGGGATCATTTAACTCAGTATAATTTACCGAAAAATACCTCATCAAATTATTAAAAAATAATATTTTCAATACAAATAATCCCACTATAAATCATAATAATGCTACTACAAGTACTTATAATAATAATAACAGGGCTGTCCAACCTCGGGAAACCAGAGGGCCGCAATGCAAAAAAAAACTATTCGGGGGCCGCACACAATGCAAAGAATTTTTATCTAAAATAAATGGCTAAGGATAGCAAAACGCCTGCCTGTACGGAAAATTTTGGACTCAGCACCTTCAGTTGTTACTAATGTATACTCTGGCGCTTGTTTTGAATTCATTGGATATTTCTGTCTGCACGGCCTGTCTTAGGACCGCACACCAAAATTAAAAAATGATATTATGTTAATAATTAATTGTACTAATGTTTAAGAAATATTATATGGTAAATATTTGATATTAGATATAGATATTGTCAAGAAATGAAAAATGTTATATTTCAATGAGAAATTTTCGGTAGCTTTGCATCGTTTACCAGTGTATCGATATCAATTTCAATGTTTGTGGTTGCCAAACGCAGTAAATTTGATAGCGATTTATCAGTCATGGAACTTCTATGCTTTGATTTAATAAACTTCATAGTGGAAAAAGTACTCTCACAAAGATAAGTACTGCCGAGCATTGATCCGATTTTAAGACCAAAGTCACGCAATTTGGGATATCTTACTTCGGATAATAGTTTGAAAAAGTCTTCCCCTGTTTCACATTTATTGGTAAACTGGGGATCAGTTTGCAACTCACATAATTCTAACTGCAAATCGGACGGCACATTTGCAATACTAATAGTTACAGGCTGACTAAAAAGTAAAATTTCTCGTTCAAATTTTCCAAAATCGATAAATCGGCTTTCGAATTCCGCGATTATCCCATCAATATATTCCACATGAGTTAAAAATATTGTGACCTCGGAATTATTCATGTCTTCAAAATGCGCCTTGCAATTAGGGAAGAAAGTAAAATCATCATTGCTCAATGTTGATTTGAATAACTGCAATTTACTCTTGAAACCTTTGCAATAGCAATAAAGGTTTGCGATATTCTGCCCCTTACCTTGTAGTTTTAAGTTCAGCGCGTTTAAGTGGTTGGTCATGTCAGTTATAAATGCAAGGTCAGCTAAAAATATAGGATCCTGCATTTGACGAGCATGTTCTTCGGTATCAGACTTTACTTCATTTTGGAGGAATATTGGTATTTCTTTTCGTATAGCAAAAAAACGTTCTAAACATTTTCCAGCACTCAGCCAGCGAATATCTGTGTGAAGTGTCAAATCACCATATACAGCATCCATTTCTTCTAAAAAACACCGAAACTTACGATGGGTGAGGGATCTGTTACCGCCTCGTATCATATTTGTTATTTTTATTGCTACTTTCATACCCTGGGCTTGTCGTAAATTCTTTCCGCACAGTGCTTCCTGGTGGATTATACAGTGCAGAGTTGGACATTTAATGTTATTTTTCTTCAATAATCCGCAAAAGCCAATTTTTGTTCCAATCATAGCTTTGGCCCCATCTGTAATAATACATGAACACTTATCGAATCCTCCATATAGCATAACATTTTTATGGACAGCTTCAAAAATGTCGCTCCCTTTGGTGGTGTCATACAGAGATTCTAGGCTAAGGAGCTCTTCGTTGACAGTGAAATCATTTTGAATAGTACGAACAAATATTAAAAGCTGACTAATATCTGTCAAATCAACGCTCTCATCCAAACACAGGGAAAAATATCTACATTTTTCCATCATTTGCAGCAGCTTTTTGGAAACATGTTGGTTCATATCATCCACTCTCCTGGCCATGGTTTGATGAGATAATGCCACGGTGTTGAATTTTTCTGCTATTTTCGGCTCATTAAATTGTTTGGCCATTTCAATTGCACATTTCTTTATTAAAAGACCATCACTATATGATTTCTTGGACTTTGCTAACTCCAATGCCACTGAATATGAAGCAGCAAGGCTTTCCGTTTCTGTGGTGTTGAGTTTCATAAAAAATGTGGTTTGGTGCATCACGTCTTTTTTATACTTTTCAATGATCGATGTTCTGGATTCTCCGATATACGAGTCAAATTTTTCGCTATGAAGTGATACATAGTGCCTTTTAACGTTATACTCCTTACACGCCGACAAAACTTGCATACAAATTATGCATTGAATTTTATTTTTATTGTTTATAATGAAATAGTCCGATTCCCACCTGATATTGTACGTTCGACTTTCATTTTCGATTTTTCTTCTCTTCTCAGACATGGGTTTCTAAAAATAAAGAATACAAAGCTATTGTATGGCATTGTTAATATCAGTATAATGGAATATAGTCTGAAATTAATTAATACTTGCAGTTATAATATTGATTATAGTTGAAAACAACCCCACACCCTCGTAATACATATTCCGCATTTGTATATATATATATATATAAATTACGCCAAATTTGACTGATTGTCTATTTTTTCTATTAACAAATTACTAAATATATCCCGGTTTGGGCGACCCATTCATTTTCGCAAAACATTCAAATAATAATATATGTGTTGTTATAATAATACAAATAAAATGTGCAATGAAGACACAGCATATATATATATATATATATATATATGAATCACAGGCAATATATAAATTGGGTAGAGGGTTTACATATTACTTCTCGATGATCATAAACATATACAACCTGTCGCGATTTATGAGTTGTACATTATGTGGGCCATATACCAACTTATAAGCGGGTAGTAATTTGTGTCGTAAATATTTGGCCGAACAGTGTTTACTTATTTAGTAATATCGAGTAAATAAACAGAATAAAGAATGGTAAAAATTGTCCGCTAAGTATAGATTGAAGAAAAGTTTACAATGCGCGGCAATAACGCATTTTACATCTTTTTTTTACTGATGTCCTTCCGTATAACTTCACGACCAGTAGAGTTCGTTCGCAAAGAGAGACGCGAACGCCACGTGAAGTCTTCATTTGGAAGAAAAAAGTTTCATAACATTGTATTATATTTTAATATTAATATAAGTTTTTCGTAGCAATAAAAGTATTTACGTAAATAAGATGGTATCAAATTATAGAGAAGTTCGCGGGCCACACAAAAGTACTTCGCGGGCCGCGGTTTGGACAGGTCTGATTAATAATAATAAAGCTAATGTAAATAATAAAAGAAAAATAAATACTATAAATGTAAAACTATCAAAATTATTATAGAATTAGAATAAGTTGAATTATGGTGCTTGAATGTCTGAAATCTAATAGTTTGTAAAATTGAACGTTAATATTTTCATTTAAATGCCTTACTTATATAGGCTATTGCCAAATTTGCGGACCAATCAAAATCAAGGTACCGCAAAATTAATTAATTTAATTAAAATTTATGTATTCTGTTAGCATTTTCTTGTTTTATTGGGGTTCAATAGAAGCCAAGATAAGGAAATAAAGACAAGTTATGAAAGAAACAAAGATAAATTAAAAATAGTATTTAAATATTACCTAAAATAGAAAACAATTACTAATATTAGAATCAAAATATAAATAGTAATAAACAATTACTATATTTAGATTTTAAATAATAATAGTATTTAAATAAAAATAAGTAGTAAAAATAGTAATTAAATAATTAATATTTATAGAATAGATTAAATAAAAATAATATATATACAGCAGTAAATTTTAGTTGAGGGGACCAATAATTTACCAATTACAAACAGGAAGAAAGAATTGTTACGAAATTATCGATCAAATAGTAGAAAAATACGAACAAACGAAATTCATAACGAGAGAGCGACATATTTTGATCCGAACTACAGAACTATTATTGATTCGGAATTTCATTAGTTGTGACTTTACTTCTATGTGACTTTACGGGTACTATGTTGGAATATAGATTGTGCAGGGTTCTGCTCGGTGTTGGCGACGTAATAGCTAACATATTCGGAATGGACAATCATCTCTTGGACGAGCAGTTAAAATAGTTGAAGTCAACCGAGTGTTGGGCTAGAACTGATTTCTAGACCCAAACTTCTAATTGTGACTGAAATGTGTAGGTACACAACATGGTCCTGCCATGGAGCTAAGTCGAGGAAACCCTCCACCTGACTCTGACCTTTAAATCTGATCCAAATTCCACACCTTTTAAAAAAACTTATCATGGCGAAAAAAATTGAATTATATAACATTCGTGAGCACCGGGCAGAAATAGGCCTTAAAGATGTCAACAAATTAATCGAATTTGTCGATTTAGGACCTGGAGCGAAGCCGGATAACGACCTCAAATGCAGCTGGGACAGGCTCAGGTCGCAGTTGCGACAGCCAGGTACATCGACGGCCTCACCCGGGGGACGGCACGTCGATCACCCGATATGGACAAAAGATCCAGTATGCTACTGAGCATTACAAGCATGAACAGTAAGATTAAATTGATACGTTCCGATCTGGAACGTATATATAGCATACTGTTCGCTACAGAAATGGATCCCAACTATGAACAGGCCGGCAGGAGCTGGATGAGAATCAGGGAAACCATCAGATGGCCCAACTCAAAGACATGCCGCTACATCGAAAGTGTCCTGCTACAAACAAACCCCCCGAACGAAAAGGGGAACGAGAAGGCGGCCCGTCTGCTCTCACAAATCGACAGAATGCACAAACGTCCGAATGAAACCCCACAAAGAAACCGGGATCGAAAGGACAAGATAAAGGGTAACTCATACGTTCATTTAATTAACAGTGAAAGAAATTTTGTATCAAATGAAAAAAAGCCCCATTATGACTATACTTCTAATGAAAAAAAGGTCAGCCGTAAATAGTCGACTTACAATACAACATTAAGGTTTGTCGTAGTGGTTCCAGTGGGGCCACGAAAGCAATATTCTTCCCGACTCAAAGCACAACATAATTAACTTCAACATTTAAAATCACAACAACAGTAATACCCTAAGGCTAATAAAATGAGTAGATCTCAGACCTAAATTTATCACAATTCACACTTGATATGGACGGTTGGATTCTTCAAAACTAACTCTGCCTATACATTGTCGAACATAGCTTCGGGAAATGACCCAAATAAAATTTCTGATAAAATAAAGATTTTCTTTAACGACTGACTCAGTAATAAGGACCCGATAGATGTATCGACAGGGTTTGGATTTTGCATTAAATGAATCATAAAAGAAAAATACAAATAATAGACCCTTCAGAACATAAAATCCCATCTTAATTTCATCTTGAATTACGTTTATAATTTTAGTTCCTTTTAAAGGGATGGTTATAGATAAATTCGCCGACAAGATATAAATTCCAAGTAGTTACAAGTAAATTTTATTATAAATGTAGAAATAACTTATAACTATATGTCCATTTGAGTTATGCAGATATAAATTACACATTATTATAGATGAAATTTGCTTATAAAATAGAAACTACCAATAGTTACATGTAAATTTTATAGAATATAAATAGTTGGATATAAAGTTTTAGTATAAATATGAATTATAAAGATAGAAAATAAATTATAATCATGTATCAAGTTGATCATGACAATGTAAATTGTAATTAGTATGGATAAAGGTTGAATGCGATAAGGTAAATTGTAAATCGTTAGATATAGATTATAACGGCTAAATTTTAATTATAAAATCTAAATAGTAATTATAAGATATAAATATCAACTATAAAATCTAAATTCCGATTATGACATGTAAATTATAAATATAAATTATAATTATAATCATAACTGATCATAATCAATGTCTGATTCTAAAAGTATAAAATATAGATAACTATAATAGTTTATCTTTGGAAATATGCTGAGGATTGGGAATATGAGACCTTGTTAAATTATAGATTAAAAGAACCTATAGATTAAATATAAAGCGTGCCATGATCATCATTATATTTACTATTATGACTATTATTAGCATTACTATTATTATTAGCATTATTATTGTTATTATTATTACTACTATCATCATTAGGATTATCACTATTGTTACCCTTATTATCATCATCGTTACAACTATTACCATTATTAATTTTGTTATTATCGTCATTATTAATATTGTTATTATTATTATATGATTAGTCTCCGAAAATAAAAATTTGATCAAAATATCGATTTAAGATTTCCCCCCATAACTAAATTTAGCACTAACCCCTTTACTCCAATAGGAATGATCATAATTCCTAAAATCTAATTTTAGTAACACCCTCCCAGAGAAAATGTTGGGATCATTTATCCTAAGCGAGAATATAGTAATCAAGCCCTTCGGGTTACTAAGAAGTGTACGAACCATCAATACATAAAATAATCTTGTCAATCTCGGTTAAATTATAAAAGTAGATTTTCTTAACATACAAAAGCATTATTGCTTGGATCTTCAAATTTTAGCTTTAATAAACTGTAAGCACGAAATATTTATAATACAGGGAACGAATTTACCAGTGGGGAATCGTAGGACGACCCTCCAAAGCTAAAATAATTCATTTCCATCCAATCTTCTATCAATGATATCTAAAATTTAAAATTTAATGTTAATAGGTAAATTACCCAAAGGAGATTGTACCACTCAGGACGAGCGCAACTGGAGGAGAGGTAAATAGACGAGAAGCTAGGCTCGCTACTAGTACCCGTCACCCCAGCGTGCCCGAATTTAGTGGCATAAGAAATTTAATGATCTAAAACTTTAAAATTTTATAAATCCTAAATTAGAATTTATAAATTATAATGTAAATTACCACTTAGTGGTAAACAAAATTTTATGGATTTAATTAATTAGTTAAAACAAACGGATTTTGGATAAAATTCCTTTTGCTATTCAGTTGATAAAATATGGAATTTCACTCCATTGTGCCTAAGATTTACCGATTCCAGCCATAAAATGAGATTTATTATTACTTATTTTTCTTCTTAAAGTTCCTGAAGAAAAAACAGGGGGTTAACAAAAGCCTAGGTTTAATTCATAACAAAATCGGTTTAAAGTGCCCTGATTACTATTTTTGCAGAAATGTCCTACTCTGACAGCAGTAGTAACGAAGAAGCCGATCGACAATTGATCACCCGGCTCCGTACACGGTACATATGGTACCGTATCCACGATTGGAATCGTGGATTGGATCTCGACAACTTCGGTCCAGTTATCCGAAGCGGCCCAGAACCTGATGCCCCGGCGTGGGTAAAAACAGAGCCATCGAACGATTCGTTGCAGGAGGCCCGCGACCGAGCGGCCATCGAGGTAGATGCAGCCCAGATGCGATTGATGAAAATCGACTTGCAAATCCGGGCAAACAAGGAAAGGAAAACTGTAGAGGACCTAGAAGAGGCCGAGTCAACCCCGCGGAAGAGGGGAAGGCCTCGCAATTGTCCAACCTGACTCATTGTCGATTCTTTTCGTAAATATCATCAGCCACGACTTAATTGAACGTTAATTTTAGTGATGAATTATTTTACTCCTTTTAATAAATTATCTTATGAATGAATTGCGTGTTTAATATCTAAAAATATCGTTATGTGTAATATTGACCTTATTATATAAATTGAATGAGTGGTATGCTACAAGAAGGTAATCATTGAATTTTGTCTAGTGTTCAAACTATTTGAAAATCTACGAAAGGACAGAGAAGAAGCCCAAAAACAGGCCGAGGAGCTCCGCGTACGAGTGGACAAGCTCAAAGGGAGGTGCCGGGAACTCGAAGGCACCTGGTTCAGTCCCGAGGACATGAAAAAGAAGGTCGCGCAGGTCCTCCAACTACAGACTCAATCCACGCAGGATAAGATGGAGATCCGGGCACTGAAGCTCCAACTCCGCGCGTTAGAAACCGAGCGCAATGAGCATGTGGTTCACGGGGCCGCAATCAGCCAAATCCGGCCGTTGACCGTGGAGTTAGCAGCAATATACCCTCCGGCCATGAAAGAGAAACCCAAAAGAAAGCGGTTGGGACGGAACATCCGGGAAAAATTAAAGAAGGCTAGATTAGCCGAGTATGAGCGACAAGAAAGGTCGACATCAACGTAATTTCAGTAACAAGAACAGGCCATATACTTTGAATTTTTTTTTGTTGTTTATTCTCATTGTGTAATTACAAACGTAGTTAAATTAATGTCTGAGGCATGTTGTTTACAAATATTGAGTGACTAGAAATTGGCGTGTGGAAATTTTGGGAAAACAATGTTGGTAAGGGACCTGAGGAAAATCGGACACAAACCTTCTAACGGTAGTCCGTGAACCCATCGAGTGCTCGACAATTATTGTGCCTTGGTGCACTCACTTTTTGCGAGCACTCAACCCTTGGTACAGTACCAACATTGATTACTCAACGGGTACCAAGCGGAAAGACACATGTTGTATTTTGGGTTACGCTGGTAACAGCACTGAATAACAAACATCCGACCACCTGTGACCCACCACGAGTAGCACCCCAGCACTATATATTGTTTGAGTGAAAATATCTCAAGGTGTTTAAAAAATGTGTAAATTCAAAAATAGTGCACTAAAAATGAAATATAACAATTTTGATTACGGCAGTCTCATTTAAAAGAGAATTTAATTTCAAGTATATTGACATAAAAAATGCTTACAAAAATGAAAATTGATGATATAATCAACGATTTAAACAAAATAAAATTTTTTAAAAAGTAGGGGGAGGTATCAGATGCCCAAAAATCTTTGTGAGAGTCGAGGATTCCTGTTGGGCTGGAGTCCACACAACTATCTATTACAACAATTCACTGAATGAATAATTTTGGAGCTGCATGTATTTAAGGTTGAAACCAGAAAAACAGAACGATGTTAAGAAAAGGTACAGTTTGTAAAGAAAATCAAGTTTCGGTTTTGTTTTTACCGTGTATTGAACAAAAATACCTTTTCTTAACATCGTTCAGTTTAATGGAGTAAGATTTTTATTTTATAATTTAATTTATTGATTAGTTTTATTCAGTTTATAAAAGTGTTACATACTTGTTATGTCCTATATGCCAAACTCTTGATAAACAACATAATCATTTAACCCAATATATGCCTTCTAAAAAATCAGTTTTCCAAATTGCTTATTAAAAATATATATCAATAACATAAACAACTAATAGGAACACCGAAAAAAGTACTAACTTACAAAATCGACCATTAATGGAAACAGTCAATAGATTAATTTAGTCAATAGACATTTAGAAATTCCCACAAAAAAGATGAAAGAAATAATAATCATTCGTGATGACGACGTTGTAAATAATGAAACTATAGCAATTAGTGATGACAACGATATTGTAAATAAAGAAATTGTTGTACCCCAAGTAGTTAGTGGTATAGTCGGCGTAGTTTCTGACCGGAATAGTTCCCATGTAATAGTTAGGATGGACATATCATCCTCGAATTGTGAAGTTCTTTCTGTTCCTGTCGTTCTCATAAAAAAGTTGTTAGAAGTTGTAAATAAAATGAAATCACTAAAAATTCAATTTTGTATTAGAGTTTGAGAAAAATGATGAATTTCAGTATTTCATAATATCAAACTCTGCTCGTGTTTGGAGCAACACATTTATTGATGATGGTATCTCTCTTTTAGATGAGAAAATTAGTAAGATAGATGAAATTGAACTAGGATTATATCTTTATGAATCTTTATCAGAAAGATATGAATTACTTCCTTATCGACTGATATATGTAGAATATAGGAATGATTCAGAAATTCTCATTGATGAATATTTAACAGACGGAGAATTTGACAAATCTCGTATAGATTTTCTATTTGGTTTATATTTAAAATTATATTCGTTTGTATTGTATTTTCCACTAATTCCGTAGCTATTTTTATATGTTTGTTCTCAAGTTGGTCTTGAATAAGATTTACTTGTATTATACTTCGACGGATATGAAGATTCGTAATTTCGAATCATTGAATTGTTTGTTGAGGTACCGTAATAATGCAACATATTATTAACATTCTTCTCCAAATTCGTAAAAAAAAGTAACACGTTTTTAAATCAATGTTCTGAAATAATATATGTAAATAAGATTGAATTTAGTATCTGGCATTTTGCTATTCAATGTATAAATGCTTATAAAATAGAGAAATCAACCGTGCCAAATTTATCTATTATTCTAACAAAATATCAAATTTCTAAAAGACAATTTCTGCAATTCGTAGGAATGGAATCTGTTGGAATGAATTAATACTTCTCCCATTAACCATTTTAACAGCTTTGTAGATGACGTAATTTCCTGTATTGCGTCATCGATTATATAATTGTTCTTTGTTCAGGGGTCCACGTGTTACCCTAATCTCATGCACGTCTGGTCAGCTATCAAAAATTTGGATTTTTCACATGTGATCTTCGTGAGTTGTCAGGTCTTATCTCGGCTAATAATGTTCATTGAACCAGCGTCCGTCTAGCCAAGTGGAAAATTTCGCTTTAGTCAATCGAAAATCATGGAATATATCGAGGTGATCCAACGAAACTATCTGAAGATTAGTCTCCGATTTTACGACATCGTGTTATTGGATTTGGTAATTTTCTTTTAATGTGTAATTTTTATGAAATATTTTGAACTAATAAATTTTATATTCAATTTTGTTTTGTGTCCGTTCTTTTCAATTAATTTACGCCGATCAACGAGTTAATAAACTATAGTTGTTGTATGAAACTGCTGGTGATGGAGTTGATGGAAATCTTGGAAAATTTCACAATGACTTGAGTTTACCTTTTTCAAACACGACATGATACCGCATTTTTCAAGAACGTTCTTTCAGTAAAATTATTTAAGTTTTCATGATTTTCAGCTTAAGTCTGTGGCACGATTTGGCACAGTGATCACTTAGAGAAATACCTTATTTATTGACTTTCTTAAATTTCCTGCTGGTGTAACTCGTGTTCGAAGAAATGATAATAACGGGATACGGACATTCCTAGTCATTGTGATAACATAACATATACAGAACAATGCAAGAACAGAACTGTGACTAAACATGTAAATATTTAATTATATGTATATTTATTCTGTGTTTAGACATTAATTTATTTAAGTTTATGTTTATAAAAAATAATTATATAGATGTTTTTTGTTTATGTAAATTAAAGTGGTAATTACCTGTTTTGACAATTTTAAAATTTAGGAGAAATAAACTTTTCGAGAATTAAAGTTAAATTTTTAAATAATGATCGCAAAAACCAAAAATTTTTAAACACCACACTATATATCAAACTAATTGAGTATTTTTTTACTACCCCAAATAACAAAGACATTATTATTATCATATATACTGAGTTTATCCGACAATATATCCTGCTCCTGTTTGCCTTTTATTGAGGACCAGGAGTTCAAAAATTAAGAAACCGGATAAAACAGAACATCATAACATAACATATATCGAACAATGCAAGAACAGAACTATAAAAAAACATTTAAATATTTAATTATATGCATAAAATCACGTATGCTTGTTAATATAGAATTGACATTAGCAATCTAAATAATTTTAAAATTATTGAATTTTCGTTAACGCAGAAAGGAAACCAAGTTCTACTGTACCAAGAATTTGAATACAGAACAAATACGAGTCGAGTGATTAAATGGATATGCAAAAAATACTTCTATACCAAGTGTAAGGCATTCTTGAAGACAAATGAAGAAAATGCTTTTGGAAAGATCTCACATTAATGTCATGATTCAAATCCAAGGCACAAGCAGATAGTTTGAAGGGTCTTGGTGCAACTCCAAGGACTGTCATGGGAAATGTCTTATCGGTTGGACCTAAAATTACAATTTGATGGTCACGCATTAACTCAAGAAGAACTATGGAGACTTCTGAAGCTTTATATTGAAATGGGTGTAAAAGTCGTTAAAGTGCAGAGTTATTAAATTTAAATAGGCACCAAATTTTAAAAATTATATAGATAAAATAACGCAATTGAGAACTATTTCTCATTGTGAATTATACGAGACCTTTATAAATTTTTTAATAATAGTTTGTACGGGAAATCATCTGTAGAACTCAAAAAAAAAGAATTTGAGGCTATATGTTTCAAAGTCCCAATTCAGAAAATCAATAAGGATTGATGTGGGTTTGATAGCGAAAAATTTTAATAAAGATGTTATCTGCTTTGATAGACTCATCTACATCGGATCTACCAGCTACAATAAACAGAACTGACCAATTATCCAGAAGAATTTATTTTTCAAAATTAATATCGTTGTCGGTGACACCGACTTCTTGAAGTTATGCACTGTAAGCTTGACTCCTATACCAACAAAAATTAGAGACCAGCTTTAAGATACTTCAAATTATGACTTTGCTCATTTTTTGTACTCCAGAAACCCTAATTCAGTGTTTGGAAAGTTTAAGAGTAAAGGTTTTGAGTACAAAGAATAGTGTTAAAGTTTGTTATGAAACAAACCAATGATGAGAGCGAAAGGTGCTAAATTATTAGAGTCCGATATTGGGCACCAGTCACAAATTGTTGCGATTTCAGATTTTTGAATACATTTTTCATTTTCTTTTGAGCTCAGTAAACGATGTCTCACAATGGAAAGTTCCTGGTTACAATTCGATGCAATGATAAAGGTTAATTAAAAATATCGTCCAATTGAAAAAAAACTAAGGTGGCGAGATAATGTGAATATTCAAAAGGATCATTTTATTTATTATATCGAAGTAGATGGATTGGGCACCGCTAGAACAGGACTCCGCTGGCAAATTTCTAAGTCTAAAAGTACATTTTTTTTCAAGATCATTTGTAGAACAAAGGCATATGACTCATCAAGGTCATTGAAACAAAGACCATGACTCATCGGATGACTCATAAAATTTTCAAGTTCATTTGTAGAACAAAGACCATGACTCATTCAAGGTCATTCTCAAGGTCGTATGACTCATTCAAGGTCATTTTCAAGGTCGTATGACTCATAAAAATTTTCTTGTTAGTACATAATTTAAAATGAAGTAATTTTAAAGTCACGGTTACTGTCTAATAGATTTATTTTAAAATTTTGACATATTTTATTTCGATATCTCAAAAAGACAAAAACCTAACTTGGTGCAATGATACGAAATTTCAGTTTTGCATTCGTACACTATCTGATCTGAGTGATGCTAATTAGGTTTTACTATTAATTATTTTGGAAAGAAATTGCAAAATCTCAATGTTAAAGTGAATTCTGGCAAAAAAGTTCGAAGAGATTGTGGTATTCAGATACGAATAAATAATATCAGAAATATATAATTGAATTGTATCGGTTGATCAAGTTTTGATTAATTGTTGTGTAATATGTAGTATATAAATGACAACACTTTATTTAATATTCAATTGTATCCACTCTCAAACTTTCGTAAGTTTTGAAATTATTTAATTAACTTTTATATTATTTTTCTAGATATTGAACAACTTAACTAGCAACAATAAAATGAATGGAAATAATTTATTAGTACAAGGTTATTTCGCATAAATATTATAACAAGGCCGCTAGCAATATAATTTCATAGTCCTTAACTTTCTATTTATACATTGTTATAATGAAAACAAGTATGTATCGAAAGGACATTTTTCTTATAGCCACCTTTTTAGCAAATTAAATTCTGTCTATATGGAAATTTTAAAACTGAAAATAAAATTATTTTATAAATATTAAAAAATCGCAGTCGCCTCATTTAAATTTTTATTGGTGAATTTTGGAAAATAAAGTTTTCTGTCATTTTTATTTTAAAATTGTTTTGATGTGGATATTCGTAAAGATTTATATAGCAATTCAGTTTCATCAGTTTCATTCAGAAACATCGAAAGATCAAAAATAGACGTCGCTATGAACACTTGGCCGCCACAAGACAGTTATGCGACATAAATTTAAGTACATTGCTCATAACCGGCGAGAGCCATTAAATTTCTTATGGATTCCAGCTATGTCTTGGAATTCCGCATTATTAACTTTAAACTCTCCAAATGAGCTCCTAACCGATATGGAGATGTATAACTTTTTCGAGGGTGGTATCCGCGGCGGACTAACTTTTGTAAATAAGCACTATGTAAAAACAGACCCGGAGACCACGTTGCTTTACATAGATATAAATAATTTATATGGTTGGGCTTTAAGTCAACCATTACCTTGTAGTAACTTTGAATGGATTATCTTCCCGTTGCCGCTGAAAAGATGTGTACCCGGTTCGAAAGTTGAGAAGCTGCGGCTTACACACAGCTTCAAGAGGAACTATGTTCTTTAAAAACACAGAGCAATTAAATTTAAACAAGATAAAATTTTCAAAAATTATATAAATTCGGCGTTACGAGCAAACTAGACAAAAACTTTTATAAATTATTAAACAACAGTCTTTACGGTAAGACTGTTGAAAATCTTAAAAAACGTATTAATTTTGTTCGAAATTGACTTTTCGAAAATCCACGAAAATCGATGACCTGATTTCTGCATCATAAGGAAAAAATCCCTTTGCAGTGATTATTGTATCCTGAAATTCTGATTCGGTCAAGGGTAAAGATTGTGTGTGTTTGGATAGACCTAGTTACATTGGTCAAACTGTATCAGTACTTTGTTACTTTGCACTGTGCATGCACTGAACATGTAATAGTATGACATAATAATAATAAACATAAAATTAAAATAATAATATTTAACTAATAATAATAATAATAATATTTTTAAATTAATTATAAAATACACATATATAAATATTGTAAATAATATAAATGATAATAGAAATACTATAAATCCTATTTGGTCTGATGTTACGGAAGATGAGTACGCTAGAGCTCAACTTATTTGGACTCAACACAATTGTATGAATTTGGCTGATTATATGTTAGATATCAAAAATACGTAAATACTAGAAAAGTCGAAAAAAAAGAAATATATTTGCAATCGGAACTGGATACAACAATTATTGAAATGGAGAAATTAAAATCAAAGTATGAAAGTGAAAAGGAAAATTTAGAAACCCAATTAAACATCCAAACCAATCGCAGAACGAGGTGAGTGAAATTTAGTTTGATAAAAGAGAATATGAAAACGAAGTCAACCAAATTGATCTAGAAATGAAAGAAAAGGAAGAAGAAAACGAGACATTACAGACAATAATAAAGAGATTTAATGTAAATTTCTATGAAAATTAAATAAAATAAATTAAATAAATGATTTTTTAACCACTAGATGGAGATCCAAAACATTAGGCAGGAGTTAGAAGGTCACTTAAATTTCATAGCCGATTAAATTAACTGGTTGATCTACATTATTCTCTCACTCTCATCAAACTTGGACAGGTGTTTGATTAAAATGTAATGATTTCCATTCTCAGGATATCTAAAATTAATTTAATGGCCAAATTTAGTATATTTCATTCAATTTCAGTTGCATTACCCAACATTTGAGGTTGCCTTAAATAATTTCATCCTTAAAGAAAATTAAGACTAATTTAGCTTACCGCATATACTCGCGTATAAGTCGAGAAATTTAAAATAAATATTGAAACAATCGACAAAATGTTGAATTTAAACAACTTAATTAAAATATAATATTAATTTTTATGAAATTATTAAATTAATATTTAAAAATTAAATAAAATAATATTATTTAATAATGCATTATTTTCATTTGGATTAAAATAATACATTTGATTATTAAAAAATTTTATTCCAATTCTATAACTCACAACAAGAAAGTTTGGCTGATATTCCGCACTTCTACACAAATACTTAACTCTACACAGATGGAGTGTCTCAACAGCAACCACAGTCCACATCCCGGAGAAATGCTATCACTCACTCAACTTTTAATGTTTTATGTTTTAAGATGCATTAAAGATGTGTACATATCAAAAATTGTATGTATTCCTCCTTGCGGACTATTTCCAACAATTCCGTGCCAAAACCATTACATATATTTGTTATAGAGAAATTTTACAATGAAATAAAGAAATGGATAGCTGCAAAGCAAAGAAATAGAAGCACCTTTCAATCGTGTTATTGAATAAAATATTGATAACAATTGTATTTTATTCACTTAATTTGGTGTTAGTAGCCCTGATCACGTGTATTCCAGCCCACACCACCGAAAAGAACATTTTTCTAAAGAAATGCGACAATAAATGAAGAAAAATTATATGGATGGAATTTCCCTCAAATATGCCACAATGACTGAATGCCAGTCGCGTTCCCACTCGCTAAAATCAGTATTAATATTAAATTCAAAAGGTACGCTAACATTAATATAGGAAGATCTGTTGCGTAAAGCTAATTCGTATAACCTAATGTCAAGCATATTCCATATCGATGGATGATTGAATGGAAATTATTATCTGTTGCTGTCAAATAAATTTTTATATATTCGATTATTTGCTTTATAGAACAAATTTATTTTCTTTTCAGCTCAGTGAACGATATCTCACAACGGAAAGTTACAATGGATGGTTACAACTATGGAAGTTGATATTTATATTCCTGACAGTTTGCATGATTTTTTGAATGACTTTCCAGTTGGACCTGAAAATTAGAATTTGATGGTCACGTATTAACCCAAGAAGAACCATGGAGACTTCTGAAGCTTTATATTGAAATGGGTGTAAAAGTCGTTAAAGTGCAGAGTTATTAAATTTAAACAGGCACCAATTTTTAAAATAATATAGATAAGATAACGCAATTGAGAACTAATTCAAGAAACCCTAATTCAATTTGGAAAGCTTAGGAGTAAAGGTTGAGTACAAAGAATAATGTTAAAGTTTGTTATGAAACAAGCCAATGATTAGAGCGAAAGGTGCTAAATTATTAGAGTCCGATATTGGGCACCAGTCACAAATTGTTGCGATTTCAGATTTTTGAATACATTTTTAATTTTCTTTTGAGCTCAGTAAACGATGTCTCACAATGGAAAGTTCCTGGTTACAACTCGATGCAATGATAAAGTTAATTAAAGATATCTTCCAATTGAAAAAAAACCAAGGTGGCGAGATAATGTGAATATTTAAAAGGATCATTTTATTTATTATATCGAAAATACATTTTTAATATTATTGTAAATAAACCATCACGCTATCCAAACCATCCAAATGGCATATGTAGAGGCCTGATTCTGAGATATTTTGGCATTGTCGATACTGGACATTATTTTGTGTTTATTGTTTCATGAAAGGATTGTATTGCTATAAGAGAGGGGACTATATGAGATTGAGTTAGCTTCTGAGTTTCCTGTATTATGATTTCTGTTTGATTAGTATTCATTTTACTACCATTATTTTCCATTGATGGAGAGTATTGTATTTTATTCAAACTCTCATAATCTAGGTCAGGATTAGAGGTTGTTTCTATATCTATATGACTCATTGCGGTATAATTCTCGATATCTAGTAATTGGCCTGGTGTTGTTGGGGCATGATTTTTACTATGTCCTTCTATTGATTGTATAGGTTATGTATGGTGTGGTCTGCGTGAATTATTTATGTTATGTAAGTTGGAAATATTTGTTTCTAATGCAGTGTTGTTTGAGTTTTGTGGGGTGCTTGGCATAGTAATAAGGCTGTCTATCTCTCCTCTAATAGTCCTTATATCTGGAATTGTGATATTTGCGTTGAGATAATTATTTCCACATTTAGGCCATTTCCTGTATAACGCGTAATTCTAATCACAAACACAAATATGTAGTCCAGTCAATGATCGAACGAGCCAACCGAACCAGATACGGAATGTTACAAAAATTGCGTCACTAGATACAAATGTGGAGCCAATGAATCGGACCCCATCAGCTTGGTCAAAGGTGTAAAACAAGGCTGTCCCTTACCCATGACCCCATGACAATAAATGAAGAAAAATTATATGGATGGAATTTCCCTCAAATATGCCACAATGAGTGAATGCCAGTCGCGTTCCCACTCGCTAAAATCAGTATTAATATTAAATTCAAAAGGTACGCTAACATTAATATAGAAAGGTCTGTTACGTAATGCTAATTCATGCTGACTATCATATAAGGATATTGGAGGGTAATTATATATAATGCAAGGACATTGTGGTAAATATGCTTTAGGTTCATTTGTACGAGCAACTCCAATAAATATATCTCGCTCGCGTTCATTTAATATGATTTACATTTTTATAATCACAATATATTTCCCCGTCAATAATTATTTGCTTGCCTATGCAATCATCAAGACAACATTTGTGCAGCAATAAACAAAATTCGTGATTCCAGTTACCGCGACAAATTGCAGTAAATAAAGATTTCCCCCATTAGATAACACCTTCTGAATTAATTGTTTTGGCTTTCCCTGCTTTAGAGCTGATAATAAGATAAATTCCGAGCACACGCCAAAGAAACTCTTTGTTTTTCCAATTATATAAATCAGGATGCTTCTCAAAATACTTATTGACTTATTGTCGATTGTGCTCATCAGTAACATCGGAATCACTATTTGCCATAACAGTCGAAAATTCATTATAAATTAAGATATTCCACAGAATTATGAAATCGTATTAACAAACTATCAAAAGCGATTAATGGTGTTAAATATCGATTTTTTAAATCATTATATAGATAAAAACATTAAAAACTATTATCAGCTTTATTGAGAGCCGTAAAATATTATAATTAATAAAATGAATAATATAAATTTAGAAATTTTACCCAGTCCAGAATCGCCATTTTGCAATTCAGCATTTCGAATTACATATAGAAATCTATCTTAGCTAAATTAAATTCAATAAATATATCCATTAATATATAATAAACATACTAGTTCGTCAAAATATTTGCCATGAATCAGAAAATTGAATACAAAATTTTTTACAAAAAATTTATTGGACATTTAAAAATAAAATCTACATTAATAAAACAAAGTTATATTATAATAAAATTAAATATTTAAATGATAAATAATTATATTTCAACTTTTTGCATTTAAATAATATTTTAAATAATTTAAAAGGAGTTATGAAATTTTTTTTCTTTGAATCCTGAATTACTCATTTATAGCCTCCATTTCCAAATGGAAACAATTATAGAAGTTTCAAGAATATAAAACAAGAATATAAAAAATATAAAACATCACTCTACATTTTGATCTTCCGAACAGCTTACACAAATTAACGCCGCTTGTCTAAAGCATATATTTTACCGCATGAAACGCATACTGTCGAATATTTTCTGTCAAGATTTCGGGGCAATGTATGCATCGTTTTATGGCTGGTGGAACTTCCCTTTGATATTGTTCTTGTAAAATATTGTTACTATGAAGTGCATAATATGTCGGCGTTGTGTTCGTGTGAAGGTTTGCATAGTACTTTATATTTCAGGAAGTCATCAAAAAGAGAAAAATCTAATGTTTTGAGATATTTTTCTAGGTTTTATAAATTTTTTCATGCCAAAAAATATACGTAATCGGTCGTATGGGGTCTTTACAAGCCCGTGCGCTAACAAAAGTCTACTCTACTCAGGCATTGTGTACAAACTCAGCCGCGCATATATTGCAAAGTGCGTACATGTTATTTAGGCAGCTATTGAGACACACAAACCTGTAACTTAAATAATTAAAAAGTTATGTCGGTTGTTCTAAGCTCCGGGCCTTTAAAGACCCCACGCGACCGACGATGTAAGAAAAATGGGCGCTACCGACGTAGGGTTAATTAGTAATTTAATATACAAATAAATATACATGTTCGTATATTATAGCAAAACCTTGTTTTTATTCTGTTAATTGTAGTTTTAATTTTTTTTGTATTAAAGTTATTATTGTTTAAAACGTGTTTATATTATTACTTATATTAAAAAAAAGATGGGGAGGCGCCAAGAAAAAATTTTTTGGGAGGAGGCGCGTTAGCATAAAGGTTGGAAACCGCTGCTTTAAGATATATTTATATAACTTGAAATTTTCTAAGATGAAATGAGGATATTTAAATGTAAAAACAAAAAACCAACAAATATCAAAACAAATATTTGAACAAAATATGACCGCTTAACAAAATTGAATTTGGATGTCTTTACTGGCAACCTCATGGACTCATCCAGTGACCATTGTTTTAAGAGATACTGCAACTGAGAAACAAATAATTAAAGCTGAATTGCTGAATATGTTCTAATAACTGACCTTTTACGCATATCTCAAGGATGATTTATGGAAATTGTGCATGCTCTTGTTATTTTCAGTGAATGAATAAGTTCAAGGATTTCACAATGACCGCTGCGGTCGACTAGGTCCACATAACCAACTGTCTTGAACTAAAATTTTAAAACAACCTTAATGCTATGGGCAGAAAGACTCATGGTTTCTTTAAGCGGGATATAGTAAATATTTCGCCACTAACTCGGTTACATCTAGTTAATTTCCTAACAAATCCCAAATTGTAATGCGGCCTTTCAATTTGACATTCACTATGGTTGACAATAGAATGTATAAATATATTTAATCATCATATCACTCTAACCATCCGAGTCGCTTTGTAAGCCCCTCTACTTGTGTCATTAATAATATCATAGGGATCACTCCTGCCTCTCCTTGTGTTCTATTATTTTACAGTTATAAATTGAAAGGGCGTTGATTGATTAAAAATTAATTTTTGATTTACTAATTTATTAATTTATTGAATTAATTAAATTTTTATTACAAAAAACAAATACATTTATTTGCTGTTAATTATGATCCGCCTGTTCCTAATTCTCTCATAATAGAATTCATTGCGCAATTGTGTTCAGCATTGCATCATTGCGTTTTCTATAATATATAAATGTTGTTGTTGGTTTTGATGTTATTGTTGTTGTTGTTTTTCTCTCGTTGTTATTTTTGCTTTCGGGTTTTTTAAAATTATTTTTGAAAGTACTTATAGGAATCTTTTCGATTATTCTTTGTGAATTGGATAGCCATTTCCTGGCTTGCATTCCAGCATTACGTCATACCCTTATCAGATCATGTTTCAGCTTAATTCCTTCATCTACTAAATCCATAGAACCCGTCGTGTCGTCCATATATGTTGACTTGCAGATTCTTCCAGTTACATTTCGGTGTTCATCTGCAAAACCGTGCTCCGCCAATTTCTTTCATATATCTTTTACAACGATCTCCGTAAACCAAGTTAGTCAGCTCCAGTCAATCCATTTGCTCTTCTTTTTTTCTATTTTTTCTTCAATTTTTCTTTTTCTCTAGTCAATTAACTATTCTCGGATCAAATATTTATTAATAAAAATGTTCAAATACATAATTAATATGTGAAGAGGAAATATAGTAACAAGCTACTGTATGGGGCGTTGAGTTTGCTCGAGTGCCGTTCTTACGATACTTGTACTATAACCAGTGACATATTTTACGGCTTACCCGTTGGATTCCTTTTTCACTTTCTAATTGTGCAAATAAAAATCATTTTACTCTCCTCGTAGTCATATTTTGTAAATTCCAACCGATGACACTCACTTAATATTTAAGTACACCAAGGCTGAGAACGCAGCTTCACGCGTATAAGTGGTGACAAAAGACATTAAAAATTGTATCGCTTTATTGCTATTGCTTGGATATTCCTTTTGACAGCGCGACCAAAAATTAATTAGTGATACAGTTTTAAGCACTTTTTTTAAGATCGGTGTCACATGATATTATTACAGCTGTTAGTCACTAGGAATAGTGCCACAGTGTGTATTTGTAGTATAGCAGCTATTTGTATTTGTACACACACTTCTGCATTATTCCTAGTGACTAACACATGTAATAATACACCTTACCGCGAAAGTTAACATTGTCTATAATATAAGTTGGTGTGCACACCACCTGAGGTGAGTCACCAATTATATGACAATGTTAACTTAATTTCATTTATTCAATTTTCCAAAATTCGTTTAAAGGTAAGTTTTTGAATTAAAGTAATTTTTAGGACTTGAATTTTGATTTTATATAATTATGAGATCATTATTCAAGTTCTTAAATATTACTGTTAGTCAGCATTTATAATATTGATAATATATAACATTGATAATTAAATTTCAGGTGTTTTTTTAGGAATTTTATGGTATTTTATTTGGATTTATTTGGATTTATTTCGTAAAAATGTAAGTTAGATATTTTTTATAATTATAAATAAGTAAAGTAATCACTAAACATTTATTTTTTAAAGACATTTAGTAAAGAATGGATAAAATATTTTTTAAGTTTTTGTAATCTTCTTTCGAATTTTGTCTATTTCTGTAATTCTATGAAAATATTAATTTGTTAAAATAATTTATTAAAATTTACGATTTGCGATTTTTTTCCTGCAAATTCAAAGATGTCGAAGGATCTTCTTCAATATCTGTAAATCTAAAGAAATTTTATATTCTAAATTATTTTTTAATTAAATCTTACGATGTATTTACTTCTTTTTCCCTAAAGCTCAACGTAGAGCAGTCGGAATCTGATTCAAAAGTTTTTTTGTACATAATTTTTTAAATAATTTAAAAATATTGATATGTTAATTATATGTTAATCAATCTGAATTTCGCATGAAAAACACTTTACTTAATTTTGTATGTATTTTTCATTATGTGTGCTGTGCTTGTATGCTTAATTATTTTCTCTGACTTTTTAGATTCCTATAATAAATATGTTAAATTTCGCGGCATTAAATTTCTACACACAGGTAAGTTTGTGTGTTCCTATAATATATATTTATTGATTTTTTTTTTAGATTATAGATAATGTTATATTTCGCGGTTAGGTGTATGTAAATGATTTCTTTTTGTGATTTTACAAATATTTCCGCAACCCAGCTGAATTTTTCTGCGACTCGGTCGGGGGTTGTGACACACACTTTGGGTAACGCTGCACTATATAACAACGACCATTTAAAAATATTGGTTATTTGTTTAAATGTAACTATATAGTTAGATGAAAAACATGAAAAAAAATATTTTTATACGAACCTCGCCGACAGTTACATTTGACAGAAATATATATATTAGTAATATATTTACTAGTATCAGACAATCAACAAATTAGATAAATAAGTTAAATAATAGGTAATGCATATTTTGCAGACATACTAAAACGATTCCGTAATATATATATATATATATATAATATCCATTTGAATGCCCTATCAAATACATTTGCAATTTTTAATAACCTCAATAGCAAATACTACCAACTAACCGAGATAGTAAACCCACATAATAAACAACCATACCATACAACCTTTTCCAACAAATAACATCCCAATACCACCAATACAACAGCCACAATATTATCTGTACCATTAATACCTTGAATAACTTATACAAACAACTTTTAATTACACTTATACGCAACTCAGAAATAATAGTAAACAAATTAACTATAATATAATAACCGACTTCTTTTTTATATTAAATTATAAATACAAACAATTAATAAACTTATGAACTTTTATTCTATTTTCACTACTGATTTCTTTTCAATTGACATTGAATATCAAAAACATCGATATATTTACTGATTCATAATCAAGCGTTTTAATAAATACAATTAATAAATAATCAAAACCTTACAAAACAACAACTTATATCAATCAATAACGATACAGTCCATATTATAAAACCAATTATCAACAATGATACAAATACTCATTCACAATCATCAGCTCTCAATCCATAAAATATTATTAAAACTACTACATTAAGTATGCCAAGCACCCCACAAAACTCAAACAACACTGCATTAGAAACAAATATTTCCAACTTACATAACATAAATAATTCACGCAGACCACACCATATTTAACCTATACAATCAACAGAGGGACATAGTAAAAATCATGCCGCAACAACACCAGACCAATTAGAAGATATCGAAACTTATACCGCAATGAGTCATATAGATATAGAAACAACCTCTAATCCTGACCTAGGTTATGAGAGTTTGAATAAAATACAATACTCTCCTCTAACAACAACCAATAACATTTCACCCAAAAATGTCACAATAAACATAAAACTAACACACAACAGCAACAGCCTACCTTTGGTTTTAATGAATACCCCCAAAATAATCTCCCTGTCTAATCAAATAAAACCATTATAAAGAATAACACAACTGACAATCTTAAACAGAAAGCCATTGCAACAACTCAAACAATAACAAAAATACTAAAGATATTCAAAAGAAAATTCCCACCCCCCCCCTTATAACTATTTCTTATCAACAAAGCCATCAATGGAAAATAATGGTAGTAAAATGAATACTAATCAAACAGAAATCATAATACAGGAAACTCAGAAGCTAACTCAATCTCATATAGCCCCCTCTCTTATAGCAATACAATCCTTTCATGAAACAATAAACACAAAAAAATGTCCAGTATCGACAATGCCAAAATATCTCAGAATCAGGCCTCTACATATGCCATTTGCCCGTTATCTCAACGCAAATATCACAATTCCAGATATAAGGACTATTAGAGGAGATATAGACGGCCTTATTACTAAAATAATAAATAACAGGAACCCATACACATCCGTGACAATATATATTAACTACAATAATAACCTGTCCACACAACAGGACAGAGACCTAAACAATCCAGGCATGGCCTTCAAAGAAAAGGATAGGATACAGCAATTAATATATCCCAATAAATACAGAAGAATAAATAAAAACAAACTTATATTTAAGTTACGAAATGTAAAGACAAAATTTACCACCCACCCACCCCCTCCACAGGCAAGGTAGCTTACTTCACAACAAATATATAAACGATCAACATAAACAATAATAAACTGGAAAACCCAGATGTCAAATGCCCCAATGACTTGATATTTTGATTTCCAGATGCCTTCCCTCTCAGTTGAGCCATGACTAAGAAAAGAATGAAGTAACAGAGAAGCCAGTTTTAGTCATACAGAGACCACGACTCGTCCTGACGGATTCACCTGACTCCTACAGACAGAGTAGTCAGAATTGACCACCGATATTAAAGCATCAAATTGTCAAGCTCATAACAATAAATACTGAAAGCAAAATAATATGAATAAAGCGCAAATATTATTTTTAAATAAAATTAAGACAATTAATATAAATAGTGAAAACAATTAGATCAATTTTTATTTAAATATTTGTTTAAATGCATTTCAAATTTTCAATTTTGCACCTGAGCAGCAATTTATCTCTTTGTGGCAGCAAATGAATTGATTGAGATATCAATGCAATTATAAATGCAAATGAGATCATTTCTATCATTTGATCATTTCCTCCATTTGCCATCATCACGATGGAGAATTCGTTGAGGCGAATTTACTCATGAATTACGCGTTATACAGGAAATGGCCTAAATGTGGAAATGAGTATAATGACTCACAGAAATATTAATAAATGAGCAAATATAAATAATTCATTTTATTTATCAATCACAACTTGATAGCATTACATAATTATATCAAACACAATAAAACAAATCAAAAGCCAAAATAAATCAATTTTTTATTGAAATGTTTGTTTAAATGTCATAATTTTTCAGTTCTGCACCTGAGCAGCAATTTGTCATTTTTGGCTGCTAATTTATTGATTGAGTTATCATAATTATAGATGCGAATTGGATAATTTCTGTCATTTGACGGTTTCCTCCATCCGGCATCATCAGGGCGATCTGAATATTTCATTGACTGGCTCATATAAATGCTGCCATTTGCTAGATCGATCACATCGATTGCAACCGATTGATTGAACGGCCAATCCAATTGCTCATCATTTGCCCCACGCATCACACAGAAACCAACATAAACCCAATCATCCCAAATCCTATAATCACCAATCTCCACCGTCAAGCACATTTTGTAACCGATTGGCCCGGAATAAAATGCCTCGCTGTAAATCCATTCACCTCTCTCTTGTTGTGAAAATTTATCGATTTGCCATTCAAAAAATCCATAATTTATATATTTTTCACTTCCTAATTTTGTTTCAATCTGCCGAATTTCATTGGCGCATTTCGCCATTTCAAGCTGCAACTGAATCTCAAATTCAAACATTTCAATAAATCAATAAATCACTTTTTCATTCTCCCGTTGCAGCCGCTGCTCGCATTTCTCTTTAATCTCATCAATTTGCTGTTGACAGTTTGCTTCAATCACCTCAATTTGCTGTCTGATCTGCTTTGCATCAATAACAAATCAATAACCAATCAAATCAATAATCAAACTTGATTGATTGATCCAATATTTGTCTCCATCTCCATTCTCAATGAGCGATTCTCATTCTTCACTGCCACCATTTCCTCATTCAATTCTTCTATTTCTGCTCTGTTCTCCGCCTCTTTCCTTTCAATATTGCGCAATTTGGCATTCTCCTCTCTCATTGCCTGCATCTCATTGCACAAATTGCTGATCTGATCAATCAGTAATTTGCTATGGCCTTCATTGTTCTCATTGAGATGGACTCTCATTTCGTCCTTCTCTACTCCATTCATTTCGCATCCAATTCTATTGAACGGGCATCTAATTGGCTGTTTGTTGCATGCCCTCATGTGGCTCTCCATCATCTCTAATTCATCTCTGAATTGACAATTTTGCATTGGGCATTTTACTATCACTTCTGAAATCCTTAAATTGGCTGCGTGATCTTCAGATACATCCTTATTGAAATTTATCATTTTCTTTCCGCAATGTTTTGCTGCTCCTGGACAGAATTTATCTTTCCATCCAAATAATGCTCAATGCAATCAGAACAAAAGCGACAACCGCAAGGAGCATTGCAAGCCTTTATCATTAAACATTTGCAAATTCTGCATATCAATTCACTGCTGATTTCATTATCAAATTCAAATTTATTCCTCTTCATCATTTCCCATACGCTTGCAAACATTTTATCTGAAATTGGCATAATTAATTGATTAAATGATAAATAATTATTATTGTGAAAATAAATTAATTAAATATTCCAAATTTATATTTCACATTATATAATTATCAAAATAATTCAATATTTTACATCTTCTATAAATCATAATTATTATATTAATTATTTCCTCTTACATTTTAAATTTCAAAATTTTAGAATTTATTTTTTGATGTAGATAAACAAAGATTTTATAAATATTGTTTTTTGGCTTTGAATGCGACATTAAAATTTAATAATTTTATTTTTCAGTGTTTTCTTATTTATTTAAGCCAGAATTCTGGCATTATGAATACCTGGAATTTTTGTTATATAAAATTAAATAATTAAATGATAAAAAATTATAATTCAACCTTTTTGCAGTTAAATAATATTTTATTATTATTATTTTTTATTATTACTAATTTTTTTATTTTCATTGATAGCCTGCATTTAATAAGCAACAAATATCAAAACAAATATTTGAACAAAATATGACCGCTTATCAAAATTGAATGTGGATGCCTTTACTGGCAAGCTCGGTCACTCATCCAGTGACCATAGCCTTATGCTGCAACTGAGAAGGCAGTTTGTGAAAATCGTGCATGTTTTGGTTTTCTTCAGTACATGGAGAAGTTCAAGGGTTTCTTATTTGTCATTTACTACAAATATTCAATGACTTCTCTGCAATTCTACGTGCTGATCTAGCACCCGAGTGCTACATAAATTCTTTTGAAAATCAAGCAAATGTAGTGAAAGTTGTCAATATTCTTTTCATGAGATTGGCTGACAATTGGTAATAAGTGAGTAAACTGCTTCCAATCATCAAATGCTCTGTATTTTGTGGAGTCAAAGCAATTTTGCAAATCCTTTGAAACTCCGCACCGAAGCTGCTGACATTTCCCTAGCTAATCATTTGCCATTTGATTAGCTAAATATTTACCATTTATAATATGCTTTCCTTTCAAAATGAAATTATTTCTGAGCGCGCTGCTAAATTTAAATTGCAAATTGCTGTTGCTGCCAATTCCTCTGTGAGGCTTACGGATTTATCGGATAGGTGGATAAGAACAACAATTAATTGCTATAAGAACGCATCCCTTAACCGTTATGAAAAAATGACATGTCTGTTTTACATTATAACCTTGTTAATTTTATTACATATAAATTTTCAATTTATATAATAAATCGCTGTTTTGATGGTCACAATTTTTATGATCGCTATTATTAACGTAACTTAAGTATAGTAGGTTTTTTCGGGTGCCTACGTCACCCTTTTTTTCAAAATCCCAAGTCCTTCATGTGAATCTTATAATAAATTCTTATAATAAATTATATCGATTATGATAACAAGAATAGACGAAACTAGTAGAAAATACTATAAACACGAGTGGGACAAGGGTTGGTTGTAATAGCACAGAGAATGAGCCATCTATATTTTTTTTAAATTTGACTGGGACATATATGTCCCGACAGTGGTCAAAGGGTTAAATAACTTCGTCAAAATTAAAAGTTGTGATTTGTTATTTTTTATATTTGTATCAATAATTATACAAATGCTCTAATGCAGGGGTCCTCAAACTGTTTTAAATAGGGACCCACTAGCCAGAAACCAGAAACTTGGCGACCCAATACAAATTTTTTTCGTACTTTTGCAATCAACTTTATATTTATCAACTCCGACTAAAATATTTTCTGATTAAACGTATTTTAATTCTTTCAAAATTTTGCTAACAAACCCTTAATTCTTAAAGATAATTATTACAATTAATTATTCAAAATAAGAGAATAAATTTAAAAAACACAGTTGCATTCTCGATTAAATTTAGCATATTAATGAGATGGGTGAGCTTGCATATTGCTGACTAGTTCGTTTTGTTTGTAGCAGATTAAAATGTTTGTGACGTAGTTTGTTTCATTTTTTTTACAAATAGCATCCTCGCGACCCACCTGGGAAGTTTACACGACCCACATGCGGGTCGTGGCCCATAGTTTGAGAATAGATGCTCTAATGATTCTTTTTTTATGCTCGCTATTTTGAAATTGTACAAAAATGTTTTCTGTATCTAACTGCGGGCCCTAGCGCTTTTTCAAGCTCATAGGGTAATTGATTTTATTAATACGAATTACTAGTAAATTCTGATTAATAAAATTTATTAATAAGCCCATCCCTGCTTTTTACATAAACTGTTTTTTTTCCAAAAACCAAGTGAAGCAAGTGTCTCTCCGTCCACTGGTCCTTTTGCAACCCCCTTTACTTGTGTCATTCATATTATCATAGGGGTCACTCCTGCCCTCTCCTTATGTCTTATTTGGTTACAGTTACAAATTGAAAGGGACACTGATTTAATTAATTAATTAATACAAAAAATAAAATACATTTCTTATTCATTATATATTAAATAAAAAAATATTTAAAATAATTAAATATAATTTTTTTAATTAATTATCCCCCCCCCCCATTATTGAATGCCACCTTTAATTGTTTATTATTATCCGCATGTTCCAAATTCTCTGATAATAGAATTCATTGCGTAATCGTGTTCAGCATTGCATCATTGAATTATCTATAATATATAATTGTTGTTGTTGTTGTTGTTGTTATTGTTGTTGTTGTTGTTATTGCTGCTGGTGTTGTTGTTTATGATGATATTGTTGCTGTTATTTTTGCTGTCTCACGCTGTTGCAACATAGGCCTTGCTGAACATGGATTTGTAATATGGTTTTGTTGGAAATGTTCGTAGAGGAAAAAAATGTGAATGGCCTAGAAAGTTAATTACCTAAGAATGGGGGGGGGGGACTTCAATGAAATCTAAAAGTAAAATTTGGAATTATTTTCTTAGTAAATCGAAAATAGAGCTCCACATTGGTCAAGCTCAAAGGAAAAATACTGAAAGTAAAAAAAATATGAATAAATAAAGAGCATCGTCAAGTTGGAGTTGGGTAGATCTTGTTCATCATTCTATATCAACGCCGCTCCCCCCTCCTTGCATTCCAGTACCCAATTTCATTTCCTATTCATGAATCTTCAATAAATGTTTTTTCGATAAATACATCAAGTTTTATGGTCACAAAGCTCTTGGAAAAGTGAAAAGTTTTCGATTTCGTATGTAACTTCTGTTTCTGACATTTATCCAGCTGTTACAACGGTGACCAAGGACATTTCTCCCACCGATAACAGGATTCGCATCTCAACTAAATATAATTTAATTACCACATAAACTTCAATTTTAATAATATTATTAATAATATTAATAATAATAATAATAATAATAATAATAATAATAATAATAATAATAATAATAATAATAATAATAATATTAATAATAATAATAATAATAATAATAATAATAATAATAATAATAATAATAATAATAATAATAATAATAATAATAATAATAATAATAATAATAATAATAATAATAATAATAATAATAATAATAATAATAATAATAATAATAATAATAATAATAATAATAATAATAATAATAATAATAATAATAATAATAATAATAATAATAATAATAATAATAATAATAATAATAATAATAATAATAATAATAATAATAATAATAATAATAATAATAATAATAATAATAATAATAATAATAATAATAATAATAATAATAATAATAATAATAATAATAATAATAATAATAATAATAATAATAATAATAATAATAATAATAATAATAATAATAATAATAATAATAATAATAATAATAATAATAATAATAATAATAATAATAATAATAATAATAATAATAATAATAATAATAATAATAATAATAATAATAATAATAATAATAATAATAATATAATAATAATAATAATAATAATAATAATAATAATAATAATAATAATAATAATAATAATAATAATAATAATAATAATAATAATAATAATAATAATAATAATAATAATAATAATAATAATAATAATAATAATAATAATAATAATAATAATAATAATAATAATAATAATAATAATAATAATAATAATAATAATAATAATAATAATAATAATAATAATAATAATAATAATAATAATAATAATAATAATAATAATAATAATAATAATAATAATAATAATAATAATAATAATAATAATAATAATAATAATAATAATAATAATAATAATAATAATAATAATAATAATAATAATAATAATAATAATAATAATAATAATAATAATAATAATAATAATAATAATAATAATAATAATAATAATAATAATAATAATAATAATAATAATAATAATAATAATAATAATAATAATAATAATAATAATAATAATAATAATAATAATAATAATAATAATAATAATAATAATAATAATAATAATAATAATAATAATAATAATAATAATAAATATTAATAATAATAGTATTAGTATTAATAGTAATAGTAAAAATAACATTAATATTAAAAGTAAAAAGAAAAAGAAAAAGTCAATTTATTTAATAATAATATTGTTACAGTTGATATCAATGAGCTGGGTCCGGTTCAAGGATTAATGAACTCAATTGCAAGTGGGTATCACTGTTAATTCATTTGATTTGATGGGAAATGCCATTAATGGTGTTACTTCAAGATAAGCCATTAACTGATAAGGAGTCCAATTTGGTCCTGGTATTTGTGGGACAAGATTCCCCGCAACAGCAAATGACAGGGCGACGCACAACAGTCACATACATACACGCATATTCACACTCACACATACACACACACATACACACACATATATACTTTTACACATACACTCACACACTCACAGAAGGGGAAATCCTGATAAGAAGGTAACTGAACCCATTTAAGTGACAGGTATTAGAACTTGTGATATGGTAACTTGTATATGCCTCCCCATTCAACGCAGCCCCAAATTTCAAAGCCGATATATACATTGCCTACAATAATCCATGTTCATATGAAGTGGGGAATTAAATTTAAACATCTAAATAGCCTCCACTTTCTTCCTTGTGATGATGGGAGGGTGGTAAACAAATTGGGGAAAAGTAGCCGCAAAATCAGGCTGGAGTAAATGTCAATAATGAGTTTATATTACACAGAGGGATAAACATGGCCTAGGTGTTTGGTCAGATGCAAATTGTCCAAGGCCCAACCGAGGATTCCTGTACAAGTTGGCGACAGTTTTCTAAATCTACAGCGAATATTGTTTACATAAATTTCTACTAAATTTCTCTGGAAATTTCACCGGTTCTGTATTTATCAAAATGGATGATAAAGGTGAGGGGAACAAAATTTGATTTTATTCATTTGTGTTCCTTTGATATTCATTTGGCATTCCTTGACATGTAAGTACTTGGTTGACGATGAGGAAGTCGCCTCACGAAATGAAATCTTTTTGGAAATCAGAAATATCTTTTCTATCAGTTTGGCTAAACATTTGACTTGCTATGCAAGAATGAGGAGAGAATGACAACCGCCTTTTTACAGATTTATATTTCTTTATTTTTTTGGGTATTTATGTGAGGTTCATACATAAATGGGATGGGGAAAGGATGAAATATCCATTCAGCAGCACTGAATCTGCTTACATTTGTTTGAAATTATTAAGTTCCACGTAAGTAGCCCTTTAGAGCAATTTCCTTGTAGATGTCTGGGATCACTATAAGACGCATGTTCAACATAACGTAGTTGCCATTGAATATCTAGGGTTGGCAAAAGTCTGAAAGAAATATCAAATGTTTCACCCTTTTTCTAAATTGTTGGTTCAACAACTTTTTCTGGAACAGCGAAACTCATCGCCAGAAGCATTTTTCCTTTGTCCGGGAATTCCTAAAACTTATTAATAATTTATCATATTTTGATTAGTAATTAATGTTAATAAAATCCTCTACATTTATTTTCACATTTGATCAATTTATATTTCATTTATTTTCATTACGACAATAAATCAATTATTTTTCCTATGTAACCCAAATATAAGATATTATGAAAATTACTGTAAAATTGCCAGTTATATTATTTTACAGTGAAACATTTGTAGTTGATGTTATTTATTAATTTCATTTTTTATTTTTGATAATTCAGCTTAAATTCAAATAGTAAAAAGTTTGTTTGACCTGTTGATTTTTGGCGTTCCTTGAACCATGTTTATTGATGCTCCCCTTCAAATTAGTTGAGGTGGCTCTACGCGGGTTACACCTTCATAAAATGAAGATGAAACAAATGAGATCATGTTTACTGCTACCTTGACTATAATGCTTCATGATTTTCTCATTATATTGTTGTCTAATTTATCCTAATAGTAACTCAGCCATGCCTAGATAAAACCTCACAACGACGTATGGGAAAAAAATATTTCTAAAGTAAAAAATTTAATATCAACACTTTTAAACGATTTCTTAACTACAAGATACTCATTATAAATATTTAGTAATACTTGATCAGTATTTTTTAATTTAGCCGACTGGGACGGGTCACCTTCCCACCTCTGTCTTTAGCAATACTTCCGACTATCAGCCATTAATAAGCCCTCCTATATCTATTAATTCCTTGTTGAGCATTTCCCAGTGAAAATATTCATTGATGAATTTTTTTTCTCGAAGTCAGAATAGGTATTATTTGCAGTGGTAAGGGTACAAAGTTTTGCATTATGTATATATTAACGCTTTATGTTGCGCAGTGGAAGAGAAGCCATACGGCCACAATTAACGCAAGCCTATTTTCTAATGATCGATTTTATTAAATTCGATAATTTTCATATTAATATTTGTAAAACTATAGATCAAAATATTGTATAAGATATATGGTATTTCAGCACTGCCTTTATCAATGTTTGCCTTTATATTTTTTTGATCTAGTCTTACAACTATTTATATGAAAATTAGTGAATTAAAAAAAAATTAAATGTGAAACCAAAAGATAATTACTTTATTAAAATTGAGGATCCAGTTGATTCTCATTATGACCTAACGGCAGTCCGAACCTCATAGATTTGATTGTAATAGGGATAAATTGGTAACACTTGGTTTTTATCATGACGCTGAAGGATAAATGGTTGTTGTGTGTCATACTTTCAGTATATCTTAGATAGCCTTTCAGTGGTTACCCCGAATAACTGTGAATTCACCGTACTATCCCAAAAACGTTCATCTCTATCATCCTACTTTAAATCCTTAAAATAATAAAGATAAAAGTGAAAAAACCAAATAAATTTCATCTTTTCAACAGGCTACCATTGTTGCATAACCTTTTCACTTTAATATTTTTTAATTATTTTTTTATTACGTCAATATCGTAGACAAGAGGACATGGAGGTTGAATTGGTGGATCAAGATTGGACGTTACAATCATTAAAAAACCAGCGATCGAGATGATTAAGGAGCAAGGTCCTTTCATCTTGGAGAACAGATCCGCCAGATTATGACATACTTAATTACATTTATCTGTTAATATTTTAAATGAATCCGAATGTTTATAATAAACTCTTCCTTTTCCTTTTGTTAACTTAGTGACACTTATTGTCATTTTTGTTTCATTTTTGTCATTTTTGGCTCATGTTCAAGCAAGAGTTTTAGTAAGTTTTACACGTGATCTTAATCTTATTTAGTCTGATTAAAAGTTCAGGGCCCCTAACTTGCCGCAACATGGTACTGTTTTATTCTCTACTAGATTACATTTGCTCAAAATGTGACGCGGTGGAAACATCTTACCTTTATTAACTAATTATACATTATAAGAACTGTTTTTCCAATTTCACCACTGATTTCTTTTCCGTTGTATTTATTAAAAAGCTTGAAGACTGATTCAGTAAATATATCGATTTTTTTGATATTCACATTATACATTGTCAACGATGCAAAGTACAAACCAGAAATGTTGTGTAAGACCTTGTGTTGAAATAAACTCACTATGAATGAATTATTTGATTTGTTTCGGGGTTTTCTTTCTTGTAAACTTCAATTTATTTAGGCGTATATAGCAGAAAAAGAAATAGAAAAATATAATTTGTAATTTGACTAGACTAGAATGATTTTTCCATATTAGAGCTTGATCTTTCTTGCCTGTTTTGTATTCCTTAAATATTATTTGCTTTGGAAACTTTTCCAACAAATTTCCACTTAAAAAGAATTACATATTTTTTCTTTTTTTTTAAAAATCATCCAATAAAATTAATACAAAATATAAAATAATATTCATATAAAATAAGATTGATTTGCAAACACCTGGAAAAGGCAGCGCCTAAAATTTGTGTTGAATATAAATCAAAATATTGATCGACAGTCAAAAAAAGAAAATAAAAATAGAGTTTATTATAATAATGGCAATTGTGCCTACAAACCATTTTGGCACCTAACCATAACCTTTTGATCAAGTTTACTAAATAAATATTTTTTCTATTGTTTTTTTTCGGTTGTAATCTCTTGTCAGAATTGTTTATGATAAAAATAAAAAACATTTATCCCAACAAAAAAAAACAGTTGAATATAAAAAATCAAAAATTTCCATATTGGCAAACTGTGAAGGCAATTAATCATTCACTTTCAGCTCGTTATCAGGAAAATTGCGAAAGGAATGCCAGGAAGTGATGTGAAAGTCACTGGCAGATAACCACGAAATATCCGCAGTTAAAATGGGATAATTTCCCACTGTTTTACCATGGGCTCGTTAGATGGGCTCGTATATATATAGTACTATAATTTGTGTAAATAAAGAAAGGGGGGCTTTATTTGTTTAATATTTTATAATTCAAAAATTTTATTATTTCTTGTCAAGTTTCATGTACAAATTCTGTCGATCTCTTTCCCTTAATTTGTGTCCTGGACGCCATTGACGGTAATCTCACCAAATTATAATGAATTATAGGACAAACTTTCTTTAGAATTATTATTTTTTTATATTTAATCATTTATTATTATTATTATTATTATTATTATTATTATTATTATTATTATTATTATTATTATTATTATTATTATTATTATTATTATTATTATTATTATAATTATTATTATTATTATTATTATTATTATTATTATTATAATAATAATAATTATTATTATTATTATTATAATTATTATTATTATTATTATTATTATTATTATTATTATAATTATTATTATTATAATTATTATTATTATTATTATTATTATTATTATTATTATTATTATTATAATTATTATTATTATTATTATTATTATTATTATTATTATTATTATTATTATTATTATTATTATTATTATTATTATTATTATTATATTAGTAATAATATATTGTTATTAGTAATATTATATTGTTATAATAAATCTAATGTTATACAATAGTAATATCCTTGATCCCGATCAAATGTCAATTGATCCACCCAATCAGATGTCACTTACAGTGCGTAAATGAGGCCAACCCTCAACAAATTCATTAATAATAAATTACAAATTAATCTCAAGTGCCCTGAAACAAGGTTTACTGTCCTACGATGCTAGAATTGAGGTGGCAACGAAGGGAATGTTTATTGTCATTAGGGAAATACAAAGTAAAAAATGTGATGCTGCCTGACATGAATTCATAATAATTTGGCCTAGGGACTTGCCATTCCAGTCCGGACTGGTCGCATTTGAAAGGAAAACAATTTTAAAAATTTGCAAAATTTATCTTGCTTAGTGAATAACAGTAAAATTTTAATTGTTTTCAGTAGGACTGGCAGATTGATATCAAATCTTCCTCAATTGTTATGGATGACTGCACTTTACCTTATCTCTAGGAATCATTCGTTATCACCTGGAATGCCTTGTCATGCAATCGTCCCTGGACTGTTCAACCTTCATTCAACCTCTACAATTGACCTATCAATTAGTTCGACAAATATGATTACTCAATTGGAAGGGGAAGGGGTGAGAGGGAGTGGGATGGAGTGGGAAAGGGTGGGAGGGGGTAGTTTGGTTAGTTGGTGGGGAATTTACCGTGTCAATGCCAGTAAAAATCAAAATCAAATTATTTATATATTATGATTATATATATTGAAATTTTGCAATAAATTCTCACTGGCATGTTAACTGCATTTTAACCGATTTTATGCTTCATCAGCCGCTTAAGGTTCAGAGACTTCGGATGTCATTTTGTACTTTCTTGAGGAATTTCTGTACCGAAAAGCTTATGGATGAAAAGAATTTGAAGATTCACATTAGTACATAAAGATGTTTTAATAAAAATAAATTATAAATTCGATTTGGCGGGATATTTCAAGGGCATTCAACTATCAGAGAAAATAAATATCTTTGTCATTTTGATACACTTAATAATTCAAAAAAATAAAATGAAATTTATATAAAAAAATTAATGTAAAAACATAAAATTACAAAATTATATTTTCAATAAAATTCTTTTTAATTAAATTAATTAAAAGTAATTAAAATTGAAATTAACAGAAACATTAATAATATCACTCCAATTCTACCAAACAAAAAATATAAATTTAATAAATATAATAATTTATAAATATAATAATAATAATAATAATAATAATAATAATAATAATAATAATAATAATAATAATAATAATAATAATAATAATAATAATAATAATAATAATAATAATAATAATAATAATAATAATAATAATAATAATAATAATAATAATAATAATAATAATAGTAATAATAATAATAATAATAATAATAATAATAATAATAATAATAATTATTATTATTATTATTATTATTATTATTATTATTATTATTATTATTATAATGATTTTTGCTAACATTTCAATGACCAAATCAAGATTTAGAACACGTCAAAAATTGTAAAAGAATTTAATAAAAATAAGAAAAAGTTTAAGATTGATCTAGACAATTCAAAGAGGTGATTATTAAAACGGTTGAAAAGACTCATAAAACAAATTGAAAATGCCGATTTTTCTTTATCGTCATCTGCAAAATTTGAGATAAAGTATTGTCAAAGTATCGTCGAGGTATTGTCGAAGTATTGCCAAAGTATTGTCAAAGTATTACCAAATGAAGGACAAAGGAAAGAAACTAGCGAATATATAGTAAATAAAATTGATAAATATTTATTAAGAATTTATTAAGATATGAGATCATTATTCAAGCTCATAAATATTATTTTTATTCTACAATTTCATTAGATTTTATTATTCATTTTTCCAGTATTTTCAGGTAATGATGAATTTTATTTTGGTAATTATTGCGATATAAAGTGAGTTAGATCAATTGAAATGAAAAATTATTATATAAGAAATTAATAGCCAAATACTGTGAAACCTCGATAATACGAAATATTGGGATCTGAGAATTGGGTTCTAATTATCAAGGCTTTCGAATATATATAAATTTTTGTTGACATGATGTCATTTTTGTTCATTACCAAATGTTTTTAGCTGTTAGATTGATATAAAGAATGTGTTTGCTATTGAAATAAGCTGTTACGATCACTGGCGTAGTGAGGGGGGTAGAGGGGGCGAACCGTCCCAGGCGGCACTTTGCCTCACTACGCTACTTGTTACGATTATTACGAAAAGTTTTATTCGCGTCTATTTAGTACAAAAATAGTTCAAACGGTTCATTTTTCCATAAATCTAGTTCGAATTATTGAGAATACCTCGAATAGTACGGTTAATCGGTTCTGGAATTCAGCCGTACTATTCGAGGCATTCTGGCGCTAATAAATTTACGGCTTAGTATTCCTATTAAGAAATTTAAAAATCGTGATTATAATCTAGTAAACAAAAAATATTTTTTTTTGTATTTTTATTTTTCTGATATTCAAGAGCAAAACAAGCATATTTAACACAGTTGTACATTTAAATACATATTTAATGAAATTTATAAGCCGGCAATACCAATTCATTGCAACTAAATCAAAAAAAAGAATTTATTTCATTTTAAAAATATTAAAAATAGCTGATGATAAACAAGTAAATAAAATTAAATAAACACAACAATTTAATTTAAAAATGATCAACCAAAGCAATTCACTTCAATTCTAATGTTTAGATTCATTTTTTATTGTTTGAAAATTTCAATAACGATGTCTGAACTTTTTTTTGTCGTTTCTACTCATACAATTCTTTGTAGCAATTAATTGCGTTGGCTATTGTTCGACGAATTGTAATGCGGCGTTCTATATTAGAATCAATTTCCATTATATGATCCGAAACTTTTTCGATCATTTCAAAAAACTTTTTTAAATTTCGAAAATTTTATTTAATCATTTTAAAAACAATCATATTTTGAAAATTTCAAAACCGTACTATGCGAGGTATTCCTGTAAATGCAAATATAGAGTTCATTAATTTTTATAACAGTTTTACTGTATTTCTATTTGTCGTCCGAAGGTTTTAATGAACAATTCTAAGTAACTTATTACTACCTTTCATGCCTTGTAGAAATTTGTCCAAACTTTTTATACTTATAAATTATGGATTTAATGGGGCTCTTCAATATTCCAAAAAAAAATTTTTTTAATTTTCTGCTCCCTTAGTAAAAATGGCCTGTATTATCTGAAATGTTAAAGAAATATAAAAACAATTAACTAAGATAAAGCTAACATTAATATCTCTTCATTTTTTCAAAAGTGTTTATTATAGGAAAGGGTCACATTAAAACTCATGCACATATCGAAAATATGCATGCAGCTTACAATGTATTGTGTTTGTGTGTTATATTTGATTTTTCTATCACTTTTTCAATTTCTACAGTAAAGATATATCTCAATGAAATAGCAAATAATAACTCCAAGATTTATAAGCAAAATTCCTAGAAACATATAAAACTGTGTTTATGTAAATTTGTGGTTTGCCATTAGCATTATAGGTGGTGGTCCTCAACTTATGACCGTCCGATTTATCACGATTCGCATTTACAACCGGAAAAAAAATTTTTTTAATAAAACTAATTATTTTTCAAAAATTACTTAATAAATTACCTGCGGCTGTAATAAATAATGCACAAGTTCAAGAAATATATTTGACTTATTTCCTTTAAGGCTTGGTTATATTCAGTGATGGGATTCAGCCGGCATGCCCGTACTGATTCTGAATAAGCTCTAGTAAGTGTGTACGGATTTTTCATTTTACAAATCAATAACAAATTGGAAAGCGTACCGGTTCCAAAGAAAATTGAATCCCATCACCAGTGTTATATTATATATTGCTTAGATAGGGATTCGGCATCAGAGAAAGGAAAACCATTTCAAGAATTTTAGAAAAATTACAAAATTCTTCATGGAATAAAAATTATAGTAAAGGTATGAAAAAGAAAAGAATATCGAAGATAATACTTATCTAATCATACAGCTTACTGAATTACTAAACGTCGGCTTTAATAATAAAGACATTAACGAACTTATTGTAAATGATTCGGAAGGTCTTACTAATACAGGATTATTAGATCTTGAAACTGAAATTGTCGTGGAAGAAGAAATTAATGAAAACGAGTCAAACATATCAGCAAAACGAACGAAAATATCGTGTTGAGAGAAATGCCTGTCACGTTTCATTTCATTAGTGAAGGAATACAAAATTTGAAGTAGTGGGTTCAGGCAATGAAAGACTTTAAAATGTGAACCTCTGGATTCAATATAATCTCGCCTGCTACCAAGAAATATACAGAGAGAAAAAAACAGATTACCATTCTATGAAAATTAGACACAGATTTAAAAAAATTCACACTTCTTTACCTCATACTGAAGATTAAGAAATTCGTTGACCTTATGTAACGGCGAGGATGCAGGGGATGAGAAGGATGGGGGAAATGGGAATGAAACGGAAATGAGAAGGATGTGGAGGATGTGGAGGATATGGAGGATGCAAAGGATGCAGAGGATGCGGAGGATGCGGAGGATGTGGAGGATGCAAAGGATGCGGAAGATGCGGAGGATGCGGAGGATGCGGAAAATGTGGAGAGAACGTATCTCCTTCGTATTTTGAGGAATATCTGTATTTACATTTTGTAATTTATTCAATTCACATCATTTTCTATCATGAAATTGTGATAAAAAACAGTATTATTTAATAAAATAAAAAATCTTTATTTCTAATGTGCATTCAAGGGGTCGAATATTATTAAAATTTAAAAATTAAAAAAAAATTTAATTTAATTAAATCAATCTTTTAAATTATATATTTAAAGATTTTTAATATAATTTGACCAGTGATCGACAAATTGGAGTAAATTACCAAAAAATGAAGTAAAAATGAAAATTTTGGCATTAATGAAGGTGAACAATTAAATAAATATTTTGTATATTGTACTTGGTCGGTGGTTATTAAACTGCCAATAACTGGTCTGACTCCGAGCATGTTATATAATAACGATAATTACAAATCCAAACTACATAAAAATTTATTGATTATCGCAATTGATCACAGTGAATTCAACGATACCAATTCTCAACACACCTCAAATGTTTCAAATGCTTATTACAACCCTTCAGGAGGAATAGCACAACCACTTTACTACTGCCGGTAACGGGCGATTCGCAAAATTGTTCTGATTGCCTTTAGCTTGATTTGAGTTTCTCAACCACTTCTGATTTATTAATTCAATACGCAAGTTTCTTCCTACTGTTTCCTGATTCTCAACAATTTATTTTAAATCTCCTTGTAAATTCAAATTTCTCATCAATTTCTCTCTTCTCGTCCCAAATTTTTTCTCTTCTCTGCTATTTTATATCTCTGTTTTTTATATCTTTCTATCTTATGGCACTTATTGATTGTTCATTCCTTTTTTCCGCCTGTTCCATTGGGCACTCCTTAATCTCTGACAGCTTTCGAGATGTATATTAATAATTTTTGACAATCCTATCTCTCGGATTCTTATTTATCTCAAATAGGCCATAGAGATAACAAGATAATCTAAATTTTGTTTTGCTTTTTGTTTTGACCTTCTTTTATTTAATTGTGTGTTTTTATTGATTTTCTTCTGTTGCCTTCTCATTTTTCAATATGTATTTTCCACTCCTATTTCACTGAGTTCTAGAACAATACCCCATTCATTTATTATCATTCCCTCCCCTTTACGCCTTCAATAATTATTTTATCCTCAACAAAATTAATCTCTTCTTTCAGTATTACTAAGAGATTTGTTTTACACAGTAAAGATTAAATTATTTAAATCCAGAATAGCTTTTTCCTGTACTGTTATTTTATTTTATAGGTTTTCAAGGGTCCTAGACGCAGTGCTTATTGTGACTATGGAATAATTACTATTAAATTAGAAATTAACTTTATTAATTCTCAAGGTCGCACTGATTCCCGTTCTGTATGGAGTGCAAGTTGTGCAATGACCCGAGTTGCAAATAAAACATACAATTAGAATAAAAAATATTTTATAAGTGTTTCTGATTGGCTAAATAAAGGCAGCAGCTCATTATTTGTTATTTCTACAACATAATTATAACATGTTTAAACTTTCGCTTATTGGCCAAAGTGGCACTCTATAAGCTATTGGCGTATAAATTAAGATTTGGTTCTAACTAAATACATTATACTTTTATAAGACTTCATAAAATAAATTTAAGATTGAAGATTAAAGCATTTCATTTTTTGTATTTAATTTAAATTTTTTTTAAAATTCTTTCTAATTGTCGTTTTCTCTTTTGATTTATTTACATTGCTCTTAAATTGTACTATAACCAGTGCCGTAACTAATATTTTTATGGCCCCCTCGATCTCTGGTCCTTGTGCTGGTGCACCTGCCTAGTTACGGCACTTATTATAACATATGGAATTGTTAGAAGCCTTTAGAAATAAAATGGATATTTAAAATATATTTATAAATGTCCTTTTGGTTGGGGCCTAGTGAAAATATATGGAACAGTCCTGGCTAATATAATTTGCATACAACATTATACGAGGGTCGCATTTATATACATTATTTGTGTGGAATACTCGCAATTAACACTTGGAAACACTTTCATTTGTGTTAGTATAAAACATTGATCTAAAGTCGAAAACTAAATGAAGATGAATAATATGATGTAATTAATTCATGTAGTCAACAGTCTTAGCGTTAATGCTGTCTCTGTTGTTGCCAATAATAATAATAATTTTATATATTAAAATAGAGATTATTTTAAAATTTGTCTCACATTCATAAAATTAATTTTTCTCAATAAATGGGAAATGCTAAATTTTATTTGTCTTGGGCGTCAAATATGGAGATACCGGAACTGATTCAATATAAATTGCCCATTTATTTTGTGGGCATCCTCTAGTATATGGAATCACTGACATAGATAGGGGTGGGGTTCATAAGCAACGTTCCCTCTAAGCAGCTCAAGTGTGTGGTCACGTGGCAGTCTTGAAAGTACTGCACAGTTATCAAAAGTTATCACGCACGTCAAAAGTAAACAGACCAAACAAAATGTTTACTATTTGAATTTCTAAAAAAATGAAATAAAAAAATAACATCAACTACAAATGAACTTGGTCTTAGTGATAGTATATTACTTGCTTTGAGTAATAAGTAGCTGAAGAAATAAAGGGTATTGTGAGTTTGACTCATTGACCAGTTCTTTTGATTCAGCATGCTTTACAGAATTATTGCCATTAATAAGTTTTTAATGAATGAAAACTGTAAAATTCTGAATCAATTTTTTTGAACGAAGCCGGTCCCACCAAAAAAAGTTTTTCAACGGCCCCCACCAGCTAAAAATGGCCTGGTGAATGTCCAATCAAATAATTATAAAATATTAATGCAGCTAATGATCACAGGGAACACGATTTGATTTGCTGCCAATCAAACGCATTCAAAATTAAATGTTTCAACGCGTCCTAAAATTTCACGGTCTACTGAACAATAAATGTTTGAGTAAACGGCGAAATTCGGCATTACTTTATCATTTCAATTAAACAAACGCAAACTGTCACAATTTCGCCAAACTGACAAAAGGCGCTAAATTTAACATTGAAAATCACAATTTCACGCTTCAGTGACTATTTCACCTTTTGAAAGTGATTTCGCTTGCAATTGGTAGATATCGAATAAAGTTTGATGTGTAAAAGTGCAATTATTGACTATCAACTTATTTTGATGTGCATCATTTTAATGAACTTTTAGACATTGCGTAATCGACTTGACAGCTTTACAAGCCTTCATAACGGTTTCTAAGGTTTGTTTTACAATTACTCATGAAAGTGTAGATTTTCGAAATATTATGGAATTTCCTCGGTTGAATGATGATGATGAATTTGGCAACAATTTTTGGTAACATGATAATAATAATAATAATAATTATTATTATTATTATTATTATTATTATTATTATTATATAGATTGCAATTAACCAACAACATATTTTTGTCAGAGTTTTTATCAGATTCTAATTCTCCAAACAAAGTGAGCTACCTTTCTGGAGGTGTATTGAACCTTGGAAAGACGCTGAAAACGTTTTCTTTGGAAATTATTTCCCCCATCAAATATTAGAGCGATATTAAAAGAAAAATCGGGAGAATTTAAAAGAGGAAATTTGTATTAATTGTGTTACTCGATTAATGGAAAATGACAAGTTTCGAAGTTTTGTTTGTCAGACATTGGAAAATTTCCTACAAACACCCCGCGGGAGCCCGAGAATTCTGGTGACGCCAATTTATAAATTTGTCCAACACAATTTCTAGATAAATGCAACCCGAGAAAAACATGCGTTTAGATAAACAGAGAAAAGTTCAAATTTATAATTTGACGCCATTTTTGACTGAATCTTTTCTTTTGGTGGGAAAAGTGACATTTTCAAGTTCAATGGATTTGATTCGTGGATGAATGATTGGGTCATTGATATTGTCTGTGAATAGGGAATTGGGAAATATTGCTCTAGAAATATCCCTGAGCCATCCTTCTGATGATCTCTTTTTATGAAAGGGTTTGAAAAATTCTAATTTTTATAGGGGAGTGAGAAAGAGGGAGGATGGGGAGGGAGGGGTATTGGTCTTTTAAATTTGAATTTCAATGATTATCATAAATCCTATTTAAAGTTCTCAATGGAACTGGAATCAAAAGATTTTATTTAAAATATATAAAGTGCATTAAAATTAATTCAAAACCTTTTATTCCCTTCCCTGGATATGCTCCTGAATCCTTTGAGCCTACCCTTCTGGGATATTTACATTTTCAATAATTTAATCAATTAAATTGCGAACATTTACTGGCGAATTATACGCTCATAATATTCGAATTATTCACGAGTTTTTGGAAATTGTGCAAAAATCGAATAAATCATTTAAAAATGCAATTAAATTTTTAATTAAATTTTAATTAAATTTTAATTAAATTTTAATTAATGATATTTATCGACTATTTTGAATGAATCGATAGATAATTGAAAATGTGAATAAAAATTGATTACGCAATTCTGGATCGGATTTCGCTAACAACTGAAAGTGATCATAGATAAAATGCTTCCCCATTATTGGATAATTCACCGCACCCGAAAGCGCCTTGAAAACAATCCTAAACAATAAATCAACACAAACTTTCATTATTTAGTTAACAAATATTTTATCTCACTTTTTTTCAATGTCAATCCTTGATGTTTTTGTTGTTTCTTGGCGTGCTGTTTCTCATGGCCTTTACTTATCAGAATTCATACGAATACAAACGATTGGAAACGAATTTCGAATTTTATTATGAAGAAAATCATTGAAAATAATTTTGAATAATTTTCGAAAAAAAAAATTTCCTCAGTCAATCCACATTGACACAAACACACAAACACAATTGCTAATGAAATCCAATCAGATCTGTCTGTTGTTTGGTTGTGTATTTGCTTTCCATTGTATACGAGTGGCATAACTGAAATCGATTGGCCAATAGTTTCTATGCGAATTATCGTATCGGATAAATCGACCAATCAAATTCAAGCGACAGTGAAGATGAAATAAAGTATTTTATCAGGACGAATTCAGTAACCTGGCATATTATCAGTATGCACCAGCAACAATCACCAGGTTAGTGATAGCACTTATCTATGAAATTAAAGATAAATTTATTATTATCATTAATATTTTTTGACCGATACTTGAATTGTGTTGTAAACTATTTCGTTTTATAGATTCCCAAAATCCTCAACATCCTCAACATTTGCCATATCTGAGAAGTTATGAGAATTTGGGCTTACGAAACTGCTCTTACGACATGAATCTATGCAATGGAGTGAGATATCCTTTTACTTATCCTTCAGTTCAGGCGTCTGGTCAAGACTTTCCTGATACCAAAGTTCCACCAAACCTCATCAACAGTAAGCTTTAAATCAAGTTTACATTAATAAAACATAAAATAGTAGATTATCATCTTTTGAATTCAATGTGGCCGAATCATATAGACTCGATATCTCGAGCACAAATGCAATATCCGCAAATGCAATATTCACAGTGCAATTATAACCCCTTGCAGCCATCTGTTCCAACCCATTATTCAATCCCATCAGAAAACCAAATGTTCATTGAACAAGTAAAAACAATGGTCAACGACCAAGCGCATTTACAAAACTGTCAGAAAATGAATTTCTCCGATTATTCCATGCTGGCTTCGGAATATTCGAAATCCGATGGTAAGAATTTGAGGGAAATTTGTGACTGATTGTCTCATTAGATTTTCTCTCCTCCTCAGTCAACTCGTCAAACCGGGCGAAAGAGTGCGTAATTTGCGGAATGGAAAACGGTGACACGTATCATCAAGATGGCAATGGGAATTTCCATTGTTTGAATTGCGTGAGAAAGAATCCATGCGTCAATCCGTCATTGGACTTGATTCCGTCGTATAAAAAGAATCAAATGAACAAAAATCTCGCTAGAAAACAAGTAAGCAGAAAGGGAAATTTGGGGATTTTTTTTTTTTTTTTTAATTTTCTAATTATATTAAATAAATATTTTTTTTTAAAAGAATTTTTTTAACAAATAATTCGTAACGATTCCCGACTGTAGACATGGGAGATTTTTTTCTATGAAAATCTCTTGCAAAATTTGGCGACTCACTGACGATGTGGGGCTAAATAAACATTGAGAGTTAGGAAACTGTGAATAGAATCTGATGGAATCTAGATTACTTGATGGATTTCTGGCAGTTTTACAGGCCGGACGATGCGGCTCGTTTGCTTTCACATAAAAAAAAATCCAGATACGGTTGTTTATTGCACAGGGAGAAAATATTTTCTATCGTGTTGGTTTTCTGGGCGCCATAATTGTTTGTTTATTGCAACAAGTATTATGGTCAACATCAACCGAACAATGCCACCGACTTTCTATCAATCACTTTATCCATATTTTGTATATATTATTATAATTTATTATCATTTCAACTTTTTCCATTTTCTTTCTCTCGCTCTCTCTCGCTTCCTCTCGCTCTCTCTCGCTCTTTCACTTTCGCTCTCCCTGGGGAATTTCCATAATTATTTTTATCCTAAATAGATTCACTTTATCAAATCCATATCGGTTACAGTTGAAAAAAAAAACAAAATTTGTTATCAAGACTTACATCATAGCTTATCGAAATAATTGACAACATTGAGATAAACACTTTATCGAGTAGCCAATGCAAGCAATGATGTAAGCCGAATAGACCGTATGACATCATAGTTATTTTAAAGATATTATATTTATATTACCAACCGCTTATCTCTTAGCATTTCGTTATTTAGACTGCAAAACGAACAGGACTCCAGTGCTCGAACTGTAAAACAGAAAACACGACCCTTTGGAGAAGAAACAGCGAAGGACAGCCAGTATGCAACGCATGCGGTCTCTATTACCGGCTTCATAAAGTACTGGCTGAGATTTTTATTAACTTCTTTATTCGTCAATTCTAGACACATCGGCCTCCAACAATGAGGAAAGAGATATTACAGAGTAGGAAGCGAAAAACGAAAAAGAAACAAACGATGTGCATGAAGTATATGGGTAAGAATCAATGGAATGGAACGGAATGTATAAGGTTGACTAATGTGATATATTTCTAGATCAAGAATTCCCAATCAAATCAGAAACCCAACTCATGTCATCTCCATTCACTAATGGCCATTGCATTACAACAGACAACAGACAAATACGATTCCACATTTCGACATCACGGATTCGAGCTGACTCAGCCGCCATCCAATATCAATGATATGGTCCAACATCCGATCACAAACATCAGTCATCATGGACCATTTGACTATATACCCCAATAAGGGTCACCGCCATAGTTCGTGTTCTCTAACGCCGTTCGATAGATCGTTTTCATGTAGAGTTTTATTAATATAGAATTGTTCGTTTTTCTAACCTTTCACTCGATCATATCAATTTGTCTTTATTATAAATAATGCTGTCATTTTGATGTCGTCAATCTGGCGAGTCGGACCCGACCGCTGACATCCGTAAATACCAACCGCCATCAGTTTGGCAATTAACCATCAATTCGCAGTTAAAAATGTATAAAAGTTAAATAAAATATTTCTTGTTAAATAAATCATTTATTATATTTGTGCAAATCGATGTCAATCAAATTTCAATGGGAAATTAATTGATTTTCTTTTTTATTGATTTCTATTTATTGATTTTATAGTAAATTTTTACCTATAATTTCTAAATTGAATTGCCATTTTATTATTATTATAATTATTATTATTATCATTATTATTATTATTATTATTATTATTATTATTATTATTATTATTATTATTATTATTATTATTATTATTATTATTATTATTATTATTATTATTATTATTATTATTATTATTATTATTATTATTATTATTATTATTATTATTATTATTATTATTATTATTATTATTATTATTATTATTATTATTATTATTATTATTATTATTATTATTTTTATTATTATGATTTTTATTATTATTTTAACAACTTCTTTTTCCAATTTCACCACTGATTTTATTTTCCATTATATTTATTAAAAAGAGCTTGAAAACTAAATAAGTAATATATCGATGTTTTAGATATTCTTTATATCAAAAACATCGATATATTACCAATTTAGTGTCTTCAAGCTTTTTTTAATAAATAATTATTATTAATATTTTTATTATTATTATTATTATTATTATTATTATTATTATTATTATTATTATTATTATTATTATTATTATTATTATTATTATTATTATTATTATTATTATTATTATTATTATTATTATTATTATTATTATTATTATTATTATTATTATTATTATTATTATTATTATTATTATTATTATTATTATTATTATTATTATTATTATTATTATTATTATTATTATTATTATTATTATTATTATTATTATTATTATTATTATTATTATTATATTATTATTATTATTATTGTTATTATTATTATTATTATTATTATTATTATTATTATTATTATTATTATTATTATTATTATTATTATTATTATTATTATTATTATATTATTATTATTATTATTATTATTATTATTATTATTATTATTATTATTATTATTATTATTATTATTATTATTATTATTATTATTATTATTATTATTATTATAATTCTTTTTATTATTTTTATTATAATTATTATTATTAATATTATTATTATTATTATTATTATTATTATTATTATTATAATTCTTTTTATTATTTTTATTATAATTATTATTATTAATATTATTATTAATAATTATTATAAAAAAAGGAAATATTTTATTTGAATTACTGGTAAAGATGTCTCATTTGTGACCATTAACAAAAGAAATAAAGATTTTCCTGGAAAAGTTCCTGAAAAGGTTCCCGCAGTCCACAAGACCAATATTGATAATTATATTGATATTTAGTGAAAATTAATTGAAATCAATCAAAATCAATCCAACAGAAATCCGAAATTTATCACCTAAAAATAAAGAAAAGGGAAATGTTTTTATTGAAAAGATAAAGAAAGCTGCAATGAAAGAATAAAGCCGATATTGTGGCATGTGTCAAGGGTTAGCTGGTTTGTAATGAAGGGCACCGTTATATCGATTGTTGCTAGTGTAAATCGATACTATTTCTATATGAAATGTATCATTTGATGAGGAACAATGAGATAAATAACAATCAATTTTCACCTCCAAGAATACCCTATCGAGGGGCCTACAAGTCATGAAATATTTCCTCGTTAACTTCAGCCGGAAATACCACAACAAATTTCTTTCAACTTACTTGTTGGTGATTGCTGGTCACACAGACATTGTCACACCTCGCAGTGCTGTGGGGAAACATTTGGGAAAGTAGCCTAGAAATCGTTGATCACGGCGTGGCACATGGATTATTGGCACATGCCATTCGTTGATATCAGCCAATGTCACCAAATTCAACTAGACAATTTCTGTCTAGAATTATTCATTTGGATTTCATTACCTGCACCACTGGGCAACTTTCCCACTTCTCAACTTCCCATTATCTTGCACTCATTTATTGATTAGATTAGTGATTTTCAATTTATCATTGATTAGTGCACCATTAATTGATTTTTCAATTCGATTGATCGCACTAAATGTGCAATTTTATTGCAGCCAATCAAATTGCGATTAGGGCGATAAATTCCATTTATATAAATTTATAATGCAGCTAGCACTTAAATGGGATATTGGTGACATTAGTGCTCCGGGTGTACGTGAGGATGTGAATAATTATATTTCCTTGTTTCTTATAATCTTCTATAAGCTGCACGGATTTATCAGTGCTACACCATTTACTCTTTGATAATTCATTTCCATTTTCGGTGCAACTTTTCTAGTGACACTAATGACAATATTAATATTAATAATAATAATAATAATAATAATAATAATAATAATAATAATAATAATAATAATAATAATAATAATAATAATAATAATAATAATAATAATAATAATAATAATAATAATAATAATAATTATAATTATAATAATAATAATAATAATAATAATAATAATAATAATAATAATAATAATAATAATAATAATAATAATAATAATAATAATAATAATAATAATAATAATAAATGCAATGTCAATTGAAAAGAATTCAGAGGTGAAAATTGAAAAAGTTCTAATAATAATAGTAATACTATTAAAAAATTATTTCAATATCAATTTTATTGCTTTCAAATCAGGAAATTCGTGAATAAATTTAAAAATTCAATTTATATTTTTATGTAGAACTATTTTAGGGCCTTTAAACTAAAGTCATTTGTAAAGTTTGTGTGGCTGTGGGCAACGTTCCCTTATGAAGAGGCGGTCTCTGGGTGGAAACCCAAAAGCCTGAGCAAGCCCAATCATTTTTATACTGACAAAAAATTAGTGATTTAACAATTGTAGCTGATGTTATTTTTTAATTTCATTTCGGTTTTTATTTTAGAACATTGACCCATGTGACCCATCATCAAATCTATTGGAAAATGAAATTATTTCCAATAATTTTTCATTGTCTCATGGACACTGAAAATGTTTATCCAAATTTACGATAAAAATATATTTTTCTTTTTCTTCAAAAATCGAGGCATACATTTCTTCATGCTGCAAGATAGTAACAACATCAAAGCAACCATGCCACTGGAAGGGTCTCATATCTCACGTATCATGTCATCAAAAGATATTTTTAATTAATTTAGTATTTTTTACATATTAGTCGGAGATTTTTCTATTATTTTTTAATCGTTTTTTTAGTCATTTCTAATTTAATTTCCTTTTTTTTGGGCATCACCATGATGGATTTTGCTTAATTATGTACTTTTTATTTATTCATTTTAATTTAGTTGGAGGTTTGCGGTTTTCTGGCCGTTTCTAAAATTTTTTAAATTAAATTAAATTTAAATTTTATTTTTTGACATTGACTTGATAAATTCCAAATGTTTTTTGGATGTTAATTTCTCCCTTTGTTATGTTCATGCTAAACTCAGCGCCTTAATGATAATTTTACATTTAGTTTTTATGTTTATTATTCTTTTGTCTGTTTAGTGGTAAATAAAATATTGAGTTTTATGTTTTGATTTTTATTTAACTTAGGGTTTTCTTTATTTGATTTATTATTTATACATTTGAACAAATAGATTTTAGCCTTAGTTTTTGCCAAACAATAGTCATATTTTTATAGTTATCGCCGTTTGAATGAGAAATAATTTACCTAAACTGGATTTAAGTATGGCATTAATAAGTTTACCTTATGTGAAGTTAAAGTATAGGAGATTAACATGATGACTGTCGGTAGATATGGTAACCATACATAATCATAGATAACCTTACTATTTTAAAACTGGAACCGTTCAACATGTAGTTAAGGCCTACATGTTCTAAAATTCATTCAGAAAGAAATTACGGTATAAACCTTTTTTTGAAAATAAAAATAAGAAAGGATAATTTTTTGGTAGTAACTATAAATTATGTAATATAAGTAAATGATCAAATGAGCTTTTGCTGCAAAATATGTATTATATCAAATAAGCAATAGTAATTTAATACATATTCAAATATCCTATTTTTTGCATTTAAAAATAAGCACCGTTTTTCAACCATGCAAAATTCCTCCCAAAAAATTTATTCATATTTATTCATATTTTTTAAAGATTATACTTAACCGATAAGGTTTGACTGAAAGACAAAATATTTGAAAGACAGCAGAAAATATAATTTTTTGAAAAATTGATCGCTTAAAAAAAAGAATATTAAAAATTTATTTACTTCATTTTCATGTAGAATTTTATATTTGTTGTCTAAATGTTTCAATTAAATTAATATTTTTCATATATAAAATTATAACTTATTTGTTTTATTATTCTTTCATTTTAAAATAAAATGAATTCTTATTATGACTTTGAATACTGAGAAAAGTACATTTTATATGATTTATTTATGTATTAAACCTTTTTATTTTTATTAGGAATGAACTTTGTTATATTTATTATAAATATTTCAGTCCAAAGAGATTCGTAAAGTAAGTAACTATGTTATTATATTTTTATTATGAATTAAACCAAAATACGTAATTCACTTATTTAAAAAATGGCAATTCCAGGAATAATGAATAAAGATTGTAGCTACACAATAAAATTAGTTCTTTTTTCTTATTTGTTGCAGTTAATTGAATTTAATTCATTTTTTCATGTAATAACATTTTTCAAATCGGAGTCGTATTTGAAATAAAATGGAGTCGGAATCCGCACCACTGTTCCTAAAACCTGTTATTGAAATATTGATATCCTTGAAATTATCATAGTTTAATAAATAATTCCTATTTGACATAAATTTACTCATACTGATTTACTCATTCAACTAAATACCAATAACATTTAATAAATTCATAAAAATCTTATTTAAATAATTTCCTTTAATATTGATATTTAACCATATAAATTGCCATAATTACTCATACTAATATCTGAACTATTATAAATAACCTCACATAAAACAATTTAATAAAAATTCTAGTGATCAAAGTGTCATACAGCACTATTTACTTAGAACATTAATAAATTTTCAATTCAATCCATCGATATATTCTATAAATTGCCAATTGTTAGAGATAAAGTCAGTATTTAACCGAACATTTCCATTAAAACTTTGATACTAAACTCACAAGTAAAGTGTAAACCTAGAATAAATCCATATATACAATTCATACATACATTCACAAAATTCTGCGTAAATTGATGACTATTATTATATTAAATTACAAATTTTAGTCTATATTATATTTCTAAACCAGATGTATTGTTGCAATTTGTTGAGAAGCGAGTGGAACCAAAGGTACAATTAGAACCATTACAGACAAAAGTCAATGCGAAAAAAGAGCTGCGATGGACTTTTAGTTTATTCGTAGTTCCAAGGTCTTAACACATAACATTATCAGTGCGGGCCTTAGACCATTTTGTGCTATATGCAAGGATAGGAAGGCCGCACTTACTAGGTTCAGTTTTCTAGGACAACTATAATTATTCCGTTCATATCCAACTTTTCTGCAATCGTTCTCTATAGATATGGTAGCTAAACCAACCAAACGATCCTGAGACATTGTAGAACTAAGATATGTTTTTATGAGTTTGAGCTTCGAAAAGCTTCTCTATGCACTCGCAATTGCTACCAGGAGTGTAAACGAAATTCGGAATGTCGCATACACATTTGGAAAAAGAACAACCAAGCCCATTCCACATAGATAGTCTAATAAAGTGTCCGGGCAACATCTTTCTCATCGCGGCACCCTAAGCCAATTTTTTTTCTCGAGGCACCGTTATATAAAAGATCAACAGTTGAAAATCTTAGAATAAATTTTTATTTACAAGTAACGAATCGAATACAATTAAATTTTATTTTTGTTCAATGCGAAATTTAAAAAAAAGGACATTGAAATTTCAGAAAAAAAGTCCACACTCCACTACTCAAAACTATGTCAATCTAAATTAGGTTGTCGGGACTTGGCACAGTACTAATTTTATTACAAGGACATTGAAAATGGATGATGTTTAATGAACAACTTGTGTCATTTAAAAGAATTTTTAGCTGATTTAAAATTTTCAGTAATTCGGTTATCTCATCATTTAACCTCAGCAAATTTACTTGAATATTAAGTTTTAGATTGTGTGTTAGGTCAGAAGTTGAAATCTTAGGGGGGGGGGGTTCTGTGCAACTCTGAATTATACTATTGGCCATCCATGTAGTGGTCAGCTTCTGTAGAACTCACGACCTGCATTATTTGTTATTCCTCCGTTTCTATCTACGCAATGAGTTTTTTAGAATAAAATTTAGTGGTGACCGCGACGAGATCCATATTCAGAGCCCTCGTTAAAATCGTCTTACTGCTAATGAGTATGAATCGTGGATTGGTCTGTTCACTCTGCCCCTTCGCGATACCTATTCCACTATTTATCTATATATATAATGAAATTATTAAATTTATAACAAATTCACGCATAAATCATGAAAAGTTTCTATTAATGCTTACGAGGAAGAACAACTTTTTTTCAGTTGTAATTTTTATGACGTAATGTATAATTAAATAAGTAATCCATATAAAAATAAAGTAAAGTGTTGGGGTGTTGACTAGGTCAACACACATTCACTATTTTCTAGGGGATGAAGGTCAGAACAATGATTATTGTCGACATCATCCTAAATCGTTCATAATTTAAAATGGCATTGTCTATTTTAATACTAATTTTAGTTAAAAAATAATAATTATAAATGGATGATCAGACTAAGTTCAACAATTAAATAAATTTTTTATATCCAAACCTATAGTTATGTCATGTAATCCAGATTTTATTTGAAATAATTTGAATGGATGAACGTCTAAATGAAGTACTGTAAATACTCGCGTATAAGTCGAAGTGGAAATTTTAAGAGGTTTTTAAGTCCTAAATTGGAGACCCGGTATAAGTCGAAGTAAAAAATTAAACAAAAACATTGAAAAATTTTATTGAAAAATAATGATAGGATGAATAAATTATGATTGTTTGATTAGTCGTCAAAAAGTTCATTGTAGACCTCCTCTGAAACATCTCCAACATGGTCATCTATGTGATCATTATCTTTAGAGTAAACTTTAGAGTAAATCTGCCTGATCATCAGAATCGTCTACGAACAAAGCATCATCTTTAGTTCCATCCATAATAGCATTGCTGAAATGAATATTTGATAATTTCTTCTGGGATCGATTTTGAAGCTTCATCAACCAAACCAGCTACAAGAGTTATGTCGGGTTTCTGTAAATTGCCACTTTTAGTGTGAGTTGCTGAACCGGAACTCATCCATTCAGTCCACATCTTGTGAACTCGATCTTTAAAAGGTTTGTTGAAACAGACATCCAATGGCTGGAGAACAGATGTTAGGCCTCCTGGAATATCAGCAATGTCGATTTTAGACTTAGCTGCTGTTTTCTTACAACCATCTGTAAGATGAGCATCGAACATGTCCCACACCAACATTGATCTCTTATTGAGCATCCCTCCCGGCCTTTTGTTCCACATGTTGCTTATCGTATGAATCACGACTTCGTTTCATTTTTTTAACAACTGAGGGTTTTCGTTTTTCAACTTAAGAATTCAAATGAATTGATAAAGTTAATCAATTGAATAATTGTATATTACTGTTTTGAACTGTTGCAAAGCTGTCGGTTATTAAATAACATTTCTTAATAAATGCTTTTTGGTTTAATAAGTTAATTCAAAATTAATTTAATTATGATGAAATAATCCTTTTTCAATTACTGGTATATAATTTAATATAAATAAATGTGATTAAGAAAAACTTGAAAAATTAATTTAATTTTTTATTGACCCGCGAATAAGTCGAAGTGGCTATTTTATTTTTTAAATTGAAATCTAAATATATAAAAGTCAACATACTCTACGATTAAAAATATAAAACCAGCAACTTTGATCTATTATCGCACGATCGTGAATGTATCCGTAGTGAATTTTTTTACGGTTTATTTATTCAATTTTTTATTAAAACTACAAACCAGAAATTTAAACGTAACAAAACAAATTATTAAACACGTGCCGTAAGACTTTTACCAGATACCGACGGGGATAGTGAACAACAATCACACATGGAAAGATGACCTGTTCAAATGCATAAACTGGGAACTATAAGTTCCCGAACACATATTCTGGTACAATGATATAGAGCCTCAAAATTATTTGCGATCTCGGTCCCGAAAAAAATTAGACGAAATTAATTTAATTTAAATGATAATAGTGCTAAGATCAATTTTATGAGAAATAAAATTTTATTATTCATTTTTGTTTGTTCACGTGGTATGATGGAATGCTGATAGTACAGCGGTTGCCAAACTTTTTGACCCCACGGACCAGTTAATTCATAATTTAAATCCCGCGGACCACTAATAGATTTTTTAAGTGCTAAATATATTTAGAAAAAAAATTTGATCAAAGAACACATAAAATGTACCTAGTTAATAAAACGAAACTATTAATAGTAATCAAGTTATTAATAAATCATAATAAAATAAATTAAACAAAAACTGTACAAACAAAACAATTAAAAGATGGTTTAAATATATCAAACCTTTAGTGTTATACATTGCTAGTGTGATGAATGTTCCTGCTTACTTGAAATAAGATTATGGATATTTGGATCCAATGTTGTTACTGCAAGACGGAGAACTGCATTTATTTCAAGCCGAGATCGGTACCGCGTTTTGATAACTGTGAGAGACGAAAAGGCCTTTTCGCACAAATAAGTTGTGGAGAATTGAATCAAAATTTTCATCACATGTTCACTTAGCAAAGAATATTCACTTTTTATGGAAAGCCAAAACTGAGATCTTGATAAGGATGCTTGAAATTTAAATTTAAGAGTTTCATCGGACGATAGGTCGATGAGACTTTCATTTTAGATGCACATTAAAAACTTGAAACATTCCTCAACGGTATCACCTAAACCGCGGCGTTATTCTACGCGCAGGAAGAGTACATTCTGCGCGACAGAGATTGAAGGCCGATTGTCCAATGGCCAGTGCACAGTAAACGATAGAAGTTTTTATAACTTCTCACCTATTTTATGAATTGAATCATGTTTTAATGCATCTTAAAACATAACTTCGCATGATAGGTAAGTATATTCAAAATTTTTCTGCGACCCACCACTTTGGGAACCTCTGTGATAGTACGACTGACGATGATTGGTGCATTGAGAATTTGAGTGAGTGATAGCATTTCTCCGGGATGTGGACTGTGGTTGTTGTTGAGACACTCCATCTGTGTAGAGTTAAGTATTTGTGTAGAAGTGCGGAATATCAGCCAAACTTTCTTGTTGTGAGTTATAGAATTGGAATAAAATTTTGTTAATAATCAAATGTATTATTTTAATCCAAATGAAAATAATGCATTATTAAATAATATTATTTTATTTAATTTTTAAATATTAATTTAATAATTTCATAAAAATTAATATTATATTTTAATTAAGTTGTTTAAATTCAACATTTTGTCGATTGTTTTAATATTTATTTTAAATTTCTCGACTTATACGCGAGTATATGCGGTAAGCTAAATTAGTCTTGATTTTCTTTAAGGATGAAATTATTTAAGGCAACCTCAAATGTTGGGTAATGCAACTGAAATTGAGTGAAATATACTAAATTTGGCCATTAAATTAATTTTAGATATCCTGAGAATGAAATCATTACATTTTAATCAAACACCTGTCCAAGTTTGATGAGAGTGAGAGAATAATGTAGATCAACCAGTTAATTTAATCGGCTATGAAATTTAAGTGACCTTCTAACTCCTGCCTAATGTTTTGGATCTCCATCTAGTGGTTAAAAAATCATTTATTTAATTTATTTTATTTAATTTTCATAGAAATTTACATTAAATCTCTCTATTATTGTCTGTAATGTCTCGTTTTCTTCTTTTTCTTTCATTTCTAGATCAATTTGGTTGACTTCGTTTTCATATTCTCTTTTATCAAACTAAATTTCACTCACCTCGTTCTGCGATTGGTTTGGATGTTTAATTGGTTTTCTAAATTTTCCTTTTCACTTTCATACTTTGATTTTAATTTCTCCATTTCAATAATTGTTGTATCCAGTTCCGATTGCAAATATATTTCTTTTTTTTTCGACTTTTCTAGTATTTACGTATTTTTGATATCTAACATATAATCAGCCAAATTCATACAATTGTGTTGAGTCCAAATAAGTTGAGCTCTAGCGTACTCATCTTCCGTAACGCCAGACCAAATAGGATTTATAGTATTTCTATTATCATCTATATTATTTAAATTAATATATTATCATTTATGATATTTATAATATGATATTTATAATATGATATTTATAATATCAAACTAAATTTCATTCACCTCGTTCTGCGATTGGTTTGGATGTTTAATTGGGTTTCTAAATTTTCCTTTTCACTTTCATACTTAGATTTTAATTTCTCCATTTCAATAATTGCTGTATCCAGTTCCGATTGCAAATATATTTCTTTTTTTTTCGACTTTTCTGTAGTCAGTCCCAATCGATAATATTCTTCATTTTTTTTCGACTTTTCTAGCTGTAAAAAAAATTGAATAAAAATAAAATATAAGCAAAAACAATAAAATGACAAAATAACTTACAGCAATTTTCACTCTTTGCTAAATCTAGTTCATTTTCTAGTTTTGTCAATTTTATTTTTTGTTTTCCGATTTCATCCGTATACTTCCTTTCTAATCTACGTTCTAATTCCTGCCTAATGTTTTGGATCTCCATCTAGTGGTTAAAAAATCATTTATTTAATTTATTTTATTTAATTTTCATAGAAATTTACATTAAATCTCTCTATTATTGTCTGTAATGTCTCGTTTTCTTCTTCTTTTTCTTTCATTTCTAGATCAATTTGGTTGACTTCGTTTTCATATTCTCTTTTATCAAACTAAATTTCACTGACCTCGTTCTGCGATTGGTTTGGATGTTTAATTGGTTTTCTAAATTTTCCTTTTTACTATCACTTTCTTATATTTTGCTCTCCAATTTTATTCTCATACTTGCTTTCTAATTTACTTTTTACATCCTTCCAAATGTTTTGGATCTCCATCTGGTTGTTAAAAAAATCATTTATTTAATTTGTTTTATTTAATTTTGATAGAAATTTACATTAAGTCTCTCTTTTATAGTGCGTAATGTATCGTTTGATATCTAACATTACGTATTTTTGATATCTAACATATTATCAGCCAAATTCATACATCGATATTCGTGGTTTTTCGATAACTTTGTAGATTAAAGTTTTTTTAAAGATTTTCAACAATCTTGCCGTAAAGACTGACGAACAGGCAATTTGTTAATATACGCTATGAGAGAGATGAATTTTTGCGTAGTAGTCGGAATAATATTTGATTCCCAAGAAGGAAAATTATTCAGACCATACAAATATGATGGACAAAATTATGAAAGACTATAGGTCTCGTACTATCTCTGAATTCGCCGAGACACATTACATTTCTTACAAGCATCACCTTAATACTTACCTGAGAAGTGGGAATGGTCCCTAACTCTATGTACAATAGATTTCTTGCAAGGATAACAGGTTCCGGAATCTCGAAAAGCCCGCTCTTCAATGAAAGATAAGGTTTGAATAGGTTATAGTAGGGTATATAAGCTAGATCCTTACCTGGTTTTTTATGCACAATGCTACATGAATATCAAAGGCATTTTAAAGTCTAAACCCATTAAGAATGTATACCATCTAAATAATTTTCGTATGAAGTGACCTGATTTCTATTTCTGCGTATTACATCACGCTTTAAGAGGGCTAGGATACTATAGATGAAACACATCATCGGTGGTTTGGATAATTTTTTAACTAATAAAGTCTTTGGAGTGGGGATGTAACTATGACCAGCTAGCCTATTCATATGGAAAAATTTGTTTATTTTGAAGTCGATCTCTTTTTTCACTACCCGCCATCCGCTTCCTAGGTATGTAAATTGTTCTATTTTATTATTTGACTAGTGATGCCCTCTACTAAAAAATTGTTTCAATATACTTGGGTACTATTCGCGAAGAAAAATATCCGTTAACTCACCATCTTTCTCAAACTGAATTAAAACAACGAACTGCATCTTAAAGGGAAATTAGTTTTCCTACAATTTTTGGTGTTAACTGTATCTGTACTAAGGCATCTTTCTCCAGATCAAACCTTAGATTTTAATTTATTCCCTTAAAATCTATTTCGATTTCTGGTTCGGCATCTATATCAACCGAACCACCTACTTTATTATTTATTGAGCCAAATATTTGATTATTTATATCTGTTTGACTAATTATATCTATTGATTATTTAAAACTGATTCATTATTTAAAACTATTTGATTAATAATATTTAAATCACCTTCAAACCATTAACTTTAGCAACTTAAGATTTAACACCAGACCCAAGACTAACAACAGGCCGTTTTTATTTTTATTATTATTTATATTATTAATATTATTAATATTAATAGATGTGTTATTTTTATTTATGTGATATGTTTTGGATATTTTTAAAAACTGTTTTTATTTAAAGTAAACTGATTGAGATGTTTACTATGTGTTTTAAAAAATTTTTATATTTTATATTTTGGGTAGTCTTGAATATTATATAAAGATAGTAATTGATTCCATAGAATTTATGGCCATAGTATCTTTTCATATTTTTATGTCAAAAAAGAGTATGCTCTGTTGAAGATACGCAGTATCGTGGATAAAATTGACTTATTAAAAATAAATATTTAAATAATTATATAAATATTATTTGAATATTTATCTAAATATTTAATGTTTTTTATTACCAATTGTTAGTAGTTAATTCGTTTTTATTACAGAATAATTATAAAACGGATTAATTATTAACAATTAATATTTATACACCTGTTACAAGTTTAATATAGTTTTTAAACTTTGTTTTTGTTGATCGATTTCCTGTGATTTCTGACTAGTTGAGTGTACCCCATACGCCATTGGCTTCCGCCATTCTATCCATGGAGTAAACTTGGATTTGATTATCTAAAAATGAATATTATTAATATATAAAATATATTAATATATATAGTTCTGAGTTCCATAGACTTTTCAATAATAATTTTCATATAAGTTAACCCTACAATTATTCGGGTCCACTTCATTTCTTCATAGAATAGGCAATTGAAGATTCTATTGAAGTAGAACATCATCGTCTCCAGACAATCCATATCTAGCATGTTCTGGTAATCAATAAGATTCCACTCTATGAGTTCTTCAGTCCGATTTATTAGATAACTGAGGATTTCCGTAATGCTTCTGTTGACTAACTCATTTAACAAGTTTTCGATGAAATTAAGTTGCGACATTTTTACGATAATTTAAAATATGTTTTATTTATACTACTACTGATTGTGTGCAATAGGATTCTGATTGGTTAATAGACTAAAAATGTAAAATATATAAGTTTTTTGATTTGATACAACATGAACACAATATTTCTATTAGTAATTAGTATAATGAGTGTGCTAACGCAATACAACAATAACGGTGGAGTCTTCAAATAAATCAATATATGTTTGTCACAATACCGTCAAATTGATGGATATTTTAACTATTATTGATAGACCAAACTTAGAAAACTGCCATGACCGCCATGTGTGTGGAGGCCGCTTGTTGAGCCACCTCCGGTTTTTATAAAATTAGCATAAAAATTATAAACTTTTGCATAGTTTCCTTTTTCTTTTAGAAAGTAAAACCAGATAAAATTTTCATCTTCGCCTTTTGAATGTTGACAAATTTAATATTCTCCATATTCTAAAATATTTTATTGTAATGAATAAAATATATCATACATTTATTTAAAAAGTCAAACTTTGGATTTAGCATAAATAAACTTACCAAAATTAATTAATATTTATCATAAAAATTTTGATGTACTTTTTCTACAATTTAAATAACTCTAAATAACTACAACAAAACTGGCGCATTTTTCTTAATTCACACTAAAAAATTTATGTAGTGTGCAGTTTATAGGGGGTGCCCCGATTTTGAATTGTTTTCATGTAAATAGAACGGCGTTTATTTTTTTATTTCTTAAAATAAAAATTCTAGTTTATATAGTTGTAAAATGCATTTTTTGTTGTTTAAAATAATATTTTAATTCAAAACCGAAATAGTGGTATTGGATCTTCGAATACCGGTATTTAATACAGTGGAGATATGACCGGTATCCCGGTATTGCATTGCCTAGTTGGAAGAGAAACCATTCCATTCTATTTATATATTTTAGATTACTTCGTAATAAGAGAATGTATTGCTTTTTAATAATAATCCAATTTCAATTATTAAAATAATTTTTGCATTTTCTTTGCATTATTTCCATTCATTTTATTGTTAGTTAAGATGTTCATTATCTTGAAAAGTAATATAAAAGTTAATTAAACAATTTCAAAAATTACGAAAGTTTGAGAGTTGATAAAAGTGACTATTAAATAGAGTGTTTTCATTTATAGGACGAAAATTGTAAGGATTAAAAATGGAAATTTTTATTATAAATTATTGTTTGGCTGGAAGGTGCTGGTGCTGGAGTTTCTTTTGGAGTTGATGTTGTTGGTGCAGTTGGTGATGCTGTTTCTGTTGGTGCTTTTGGAGTTGATTTTGATGTTGTGTAGTTTGTGAATGAATTGTTTGTTGATTGAATTTTTCTAATCTGCCATTTTGTAAATATTTAAATAAAGTTTTTCTAAAAAATTTATTTAATTTATTGATAAATTAATTAAATATTTTGTATTGCGCAGGCACTACACATATTACACAACAATTAATCAAAACTTGATCAACCAATAAAATTCAATTATATATTTCTGATATTATTTATTCGTATCTGAATACCATAATTTCTTCAAACTCTTGCGAGAATTCACTTTAACATTCAGATTTTGCAATTGTAATATTCATTCAATAATTATATATATATATGCATGTTTTATATATATATGCATGTCGGTAATAAATGCATGTTTTTTAAAATATATCAAATTATTTAAAATCAGATCAGATAGTGTACGAATGCAAAACTGGAATTTTGTATCATTGCATCGAGTTAGGTATCAGGTATTTGTCCTTGTGAGATATCGAAATAAAATATGTCAAAATTTCAAAAAAAACCTATTAGACAGTAACCATGACTTTAAAATTACTTCATTTTAAATTATGTACTAACAACAAATATTCTAACACCAAATTAAGTGAATAAAATACAATTATTCAATAACACGATTGAAAGGTGCTTCTTTTTCTTTGCTTTTCAGCTAACCATTTCTTTATTTCAATGTAAAATTTCTCTATAACAAATATATGTAATGGTCTTGACACGGAATTGTTGGAAATAGTCCGCAAGGAGGAATACATCCAATTTTTGATATGTACACATATAATCACCAAATTCATACAATTGTGCTGAGTCCAAATAAGTTGAGCTCTAGCGTACTCATCTGCCGTAACACCAGACCAAATAGGATTTATAGTATTTCTATTATCATTTATATTATTTACAGTATTTATATATGTGTATTTTATAATTAATTTAAAAATATTATTATTATTATTAGTTAAATATTATTATTTTAATTTTATGTTTAATATTATTATGTCATACTATTACATGTTCAGTGCATGCACAGTGCAAAGTAACAAAGTACTGATACAGTTTGACCAATGTAACTAGGTCTATCCAAACACACACAATATCTTTACCCTTGACCGAATCAGAATTTCAGGATACAATAATCACTGCAAAGGGATTTTTCCTTATGATGCAGAAATCAGGTCATCGATTTTCGTGGATTTTCGAAAAGTCAATTTCGAACAAAATTAATACGTTTTTTAAGATTTTCAACAGTCTTACCGTAAAGACTGTTGTTTAATAATTTATAAAAGTTTTTGTCTAGTTTGATCGTTACGCCGTATTTGTATTTATATAATTTTTGAAAATTTTATCTTGTTTAAATTTAATTGCTCTGTGTTTTTAAAGAACATAGTTCCTCTTGAAACTTCTCAACTTTCGAACCGGGTACATACATCTTTTCAGCGGCAACGGGAAGATCATCCAGTTTATCGTGAATTGACGTGGGTATTTCTAAATCCACTTCTATGGTATAACCATAATTAAGCAGATCTAAATCTACCATTGTGCACTCAACAATTATATTAATTAATAAATTATCATCTGTAACCCATTCAAAGTCACTGCAAGGTAATGGTTGATTTAAAACCCAACCATATAAATTTTTTATATCTATGTAAAGCAACGTGGTCTCGGGGTCTGTTTATACATAGTGCTTATTTACAAAAGTTAGTCCGCCACGGATACCGCCCTCGAAAAAGTTATACATCTCCATATCGGTGAGGAGCTCAATTGGAGAGTTTAAAGTTAATAATGCGGAATTCCAAGACAGCTGGAATCCCTAAGAAATTTAATGGCTCTAGCCGGTTAAGAGCAATGAACTTAGCTCTAAATTGTTGGAAAAAATCAGCTAAAAGGAAAACAGCAAGTTTTAAATAAACCATCATGTAATCAAAAGTGAAGTACATGAGGTTTCAAGCTAAATTCTCTGAGCTGTCTCATATTCAGCAGGCTTCACATCTTTCCAAATAGGAGGTAACTGATGAGTGTTATGCAAAACCTCTAAGGAAGTTGCGGCTCCTACTATCTTACTCCTGTATATTATATCAATTAAATGATGCTTTATAACTGCATCTTCATTAGAAATGTCTATCAAAGGATATAAATACTATAACCGGGATTTTTGTTCTATATGTGTTTACTTATATTTGATCATTAGGGTCAAATTTTATATCAGAAAGATTGAAGGAATTAGGACGATTTCTATATTGCCTATTTATACTGTCATATTTAATAATTGGCAAGAAACTATAGAAGAAGCAGAAGTGGTCGTTATTAACTACATTTAAGTTTCTTAGTGATCTTGGGGTTTCAATAAAACTTCTGCCACTTAACCGGCTTATTTCAGAAAATTTAGTCAGAACAAAGCTTATGTAATCGAGTTTATTGATAGTCCAATTACTACCTTTCTCAATTATTTTTAATATTTTTTCATTTAAACGAGCAATACCTTCGTCAATGAATGTATTGCTCCAAACTCGGGCGGAATTCGAGATTACAAAAGATTGTAACTCATCATCTTTTATGAATTCCACCATAATTTAACTAATCTTCTTTTGACAAATAAAACATTTATTTATTTAAAACATTTATTTAAAACATAAATAAATCTTTTCATAATCTTTTTTTCATAAATAAATCTTCTCATAAATAAATCTTCTCATAAATAATATTTTCATAAATAATTCTTCTCATAAATAATTTTCTCATAAATAAATCTTTTCATATAAAATTCATAAATTTTCATTATTATTATTTAAAAAACTTATAACAGAAAATAAACTCTTACATTTTCGCCATTTCGAAAGAAGAAATTCTCCAGCAGCATCAGACCCAGCTGAAGTATTATTTATTATGTTTTGATCTAAAACCATAATAATAATGTTAATAAACGATTACCACTTATTCATATTAATTCTTTGATTAAAACCTAATAATCATATTATCATAAACCTAATAATTAAACTACGTCCTTTATAATTGTAGCGAGAATATGAACTTAGAGTGTATGAATGTGTTATGTGCCTTAATCTTCTGTTCTCCCCTGAGTTTCGTGAGAAAGATGCTCTTGACCTTTTCCTTGACAGTGTCGATCAATTTTGATAAACTCCTCTTCTTCTGGTCCCCTACCATTACCCCAGGTGAGTGTAGAGGCTATTGGAGTCCATCAATTTGAGGTCACTGCCATAGATAGTTATCATACAGCATCTTCAATGTTTGGATAAGTTGATGAGCTCATCGATTATTGTTTGTAGGTCCTGTGCTGTGTTTGCAATTAAGACTAAGTCATCTGCGTATGCGAGTATATTTATTTTTGTGTCCGCTATACATGACCAAAGGTGTAATTCCATGACTCCTCTCAGCATAAACTCGATAGAGATGATGAATAGGGTCATGGGTAAGGGACAGCCTTGTTTTACACCTTTGATCAAGCTGATGTGGTCCGATTCATTGGCTCCACATTTGTATCTAGTGACGCAATTTTTGTAACATTCCGTATCTGGTTCGGTTGGCTCGTTCGATCATTGACTGGACTACATAGTTGCATCCATATAATTTTTCTTCATTTATTGAAAAAATTTATGTCGCATAACTAGCTTGTGGCGGCCGAGTGTTCATAGCGACATCGCTTTTTGATCCTTCGATGTTTCTGAATGAAACTGATGAAACTGAATTGCTATATAAATCTTTACGAATATCCACATCAAAGCAATTTTAAAATAAAAATGACAGAAAACTTTATTTTCCAAAATTCGCCAATAAAAATTTAAATGAGGCGACCGCGATTTTTTAAACATTTATAAAATAATTTTATTTTCATAGTTTTAAAATTTCCATATAGGCAGAATTTAATTTGCTAAAAAGGTGGCTATAAGAAAAATGTCCTTTCGATACATACTTGTTTTCATTATAACGATTTATAAATAGAAAGAAATATCCTTGTACTAATAATAATTTTAAAAAATGTAAAACAAAATTTGGATTTTAATAACTTTAATAAGTTGTGACGAAAATTGTAAAACTTTTTCTAATTGGTTAAAGACTCACAATGTTCGTTGTACGTGCTATACCATTTCCAGCAGACTCGTACTGATTCCGCATCGAGATTGGAAACAGCTGGGCCACTTTCAACGTATTTGTGTTTCAAAAAGCTAAATAATCCGTGTTTTCAATATTTACGACACGATTCCTATTTTAATAATGATTGAGGGGTTGGAAGAGAAACAATTACATTCAATTTATATATTTTTAGAATGTATTGCTTTTTATAATCCAGTTTCATTAATTAAAATATTTTTTTTGAATTATTTCCATTCATTTTATTGTTGCTAGTTAAGTTGTTCAGAAAAATAATCTAATCTAGAAAAATAATCTAAAAGATAAATAATTTCAAAACTTACGAAAGTTTGAGAGTGGATACAATTGACTATTAAATAAAGTGTTGTCATTTATATACTACATATTACACAACAATTAATCAAAACTTGATCAACCGATAAAATTCAATTATATATTTCTGATATTATTTATTCGTATCTGAATACCATAATCTCTTCGAACTTTTTTTTGAGAATTTACTTTAACATTGAGATTTTGCAATTGTGATATTCATTCAATAAATATATATAAATATCAATTTCTTTTCAAAATAATTAATAGTTAAACCTAATGAGCATCACTCAGATCAGATAGTGTACGAATGCAAAACTGGAATTTTGTTTCATTGTATCATTGCATCGAGTTAGGTTTTTGTCTTTTTGAGATATCGAAATAAAATATGACAAAATATTAAAATAAATCTATTAGACAGTAACCGTGACTTTAAAATTACTTCATTTTAAATTATGTACTAACAAATAAGATTAGTGTACCATCACTAAAAATGATTTTTACAATTGATCTTGACTTTTAAATAATAGACATTAAAATTTCCTCTTCAAATGCGGACGAAAATAATAAATCATTTGGATTATAGCGTGATGGTTTATTTACAATAATATTACAAATGTATTTTCGATATAATAAATAAAATGATCCGTTTAAATATTCACATTATCTTGCCACCTTGTTTTTTTTTCAATTGGAAGATATTTTTAATTACCCTTTATCATTGCATCGAGTTGTAAACAGGAACTTTCCATTGTGAGACATCGTTCACTGAGCTCAAACGAAAATTAAAATGTATTCAAAAATCTGAAATCGCAACAATTTGTGACTGGTGCCCAATATCGGACTCTAATAATTTAGCACCTTTCGCTCTCATCATTAACTTCTTTCATAACAACCTTTAACACTATTCTTTGTACTCAAAACCTTTACTCTTAAACTTTCCAAATTGAATTAGTGTTTCTTGAGTACAAAAAAATGAGCAAAGTCATAATTTGAAGTATCTTAAAGCTGGTCTCTAATCATTTTCGGTCTAGGAGTCAAGCTTACAGTGCATAACTTCATGAAGTCGGTGTCACCGACAACGATATTTATTTTGAAAATTAAATTCTTCTCGATATTTTGTCAGTTCTATATATTGTAGCTGGTACATCCGATGTATTGGGACTTTGAAATATTCAGCCTAAAATTTTTTTTTTGAGTTTTACAGATTTCCCGTACAAACTATTATTTAAAAAATTTATAAAAGTCTCGTATAATTCACAATAAGAATTAGTTCTTATCTATATAATTTTTAAAATTTGGTGCCTATTTAAATTTAATAGCTCTGCACTTTAACGACTTTTACACCCATTTCAATATAAAGCTTCTGAAGTGTTCATGGTTCTTCTTGAGTTAATGCGTGACCATCAAATTGTAATTTTCAGGTTCAACCGATAAGACATTTCCCATGACAGTCCTTGGAGTTGCACCAAGACCCTTCAAACTGTCTGCTTGTGCCTTGATTTTGAATCATGACAATAATGTGAGATCTTTCCAAGAGCATTTTCTTCATTTGTCTTCAAGAATGCCTTACACTTGGTATCGAAGTATTTTTTACATATCCATTTAATCACTCGAATCGTATTTGTTCTGTATTCAAATTCTTGGTACAGTAGAACTTGATTTCCTTTCTGCGTCAACGAAAATTCCATAATTTTAAAATTATTTAGATTGCTAATGTCAATTCTATATTAACAAGCATACGTGATTTTATGTATATAATTAAATATTTGAATGTTTTTTCACAGTTCTGTTCTTGCATTGTTCGGTATATGTTATTGTTATCATATTCTGTTTTATCCGGTTTCTGAATTTCTGAACTCTTGGTCCTCAATAAAAAGCAAACATGAGCAGGATATATTGTCGGATAAACTCAGTATATATGATAATAATAATGTCTTTGTTATTTGGGGTAGTAAAAAAATACTCAATTAGTTTGATATATAGTGTGGTGTTTAAAAATTTCTGGTTTTTGCGATCATTATTTAAAAATTTAACTTTAATTCTCGAAAAGTTTATTTCTCCTAAATTTTAAAATTGTCAAAACCGGTAATTACCACTTTAATTTACATAAACAAAAAACATCTATATAATTATTTTTTATAAACATAAACTTAAATAAATTAATGTCTAAACACAGAATAGATATACATATAATTAAATATTTACATGTTATGTCACAGTTCTGTTCTTGCATTGTTCTGTATATGTTATGTTATCACAATGACTAGGAATGTTCGTATCCCGTTATTCTCATTTCTTCGAACACGAGTTTCACCATCAGGAAATTTAATACGGTATCATGTCGTGTACTACACTTTGAAAAAGGTAAACTCAAGTCATTGTGAAATTTCCCAAGATTTCCATCAACTCCATCACCAGCAGTTTCATACAACAACAATAGTTTATTAACTCGTTGAACGGCGTAAATTAATTGAAAAGAACGGACACAAAACAAAATTGAATATAAAATTTATTAGTTCAAAATATTTCATAAAAAATACACATTAAAAGAAAATTACCAAATCCAATAACACGATGTCGTAAAATCGAAAAATTGAGATTTATCAATGTTCCACTTGGCTAGACGGACGCTGGTTCAATGAACATTAGTAGCCGAGATAAGACCTGACAACTCACGAAGATCACATGTGAAAAATCCATATTTTTGATAGCCGGCCAGACGTTCATGAGATTAGGATAACACGTGGACCCCGGAACAAAGAACCATTATATAATCGATGACGCAACATAGGAAATTACGTCATCTACAAATCTGTTAAAATGGTTAATGGGAGAAGTATTAATCCATTCCAACAGATTCCATTCCTACGAATTGCAGAAATTGTCTTTTAGAAATTTGATAAATTGTTAGAATAATAGATAAATTTGGCAAGGTTGATTTCTCTATTTTATAAGCATTTATACATTGAATAGCAAAATGCCAGATACTAAATTCAATCTTATTTACGTATATTATTTCAGAACATTGATTTAAAAACGTCATTACCAGGCGGGATGTTACTTTTTTTACGAATTTGGAGAAGAATGTTAATAATATGTTGCATAATTACGGTACCTCAACAAGCAATTCAATGATTCGAAATTATGAATCTTCGTATCCGTCGAAGTATAATACAAGTAAATCTTATTCAAGACCAACTTGAGAACAAACATATAAAAATAGCTACGGAATTAGTGGAAAATACAATACAAACGAATATAATTTTAAATATAAACCAAATAGAAAACCTATACGAGATTTGTCAACTTCTCCGTCTGTTAAATATTCATCAATGAGAATTTCTGAATCATTCCTATATTCTACATATATCAGTCGACAAGGAAGTAATTCATATCTTTCTGATAAAGATTCATCAAGATATAATCCTAGTTCAATTTCATCTATCTTACTAATTTTCTCATCTAAAAGAGAGATACCATCATAAATAAATGTGTTACTCCAAACACGAGCAGAGTTTGATATTATTAAATACTGAAATTCATCTCGAGAATCGCTTAAAGTCCTTCTAATTCAGTAATTAATCGAGAATCAGTACAAAAAAGAAACCCAGTCGAAAAATATAGAGATTGCTTAGGACTTTGTATTGGCTCTATATTTTTCGACTGGGTTTCTTTTTTGTACTGATTCTCGATTAATTACTGAATTAGAAGGACTTTAAGCGATTTTTCTAAGCCATTTATTTCGGATACAAATGCAAGTTTTGACCGCATTGGTGGTGTTCTGTCTCTATCCATCTTTTTGAGACAGAACACCACCAATGTAATAGTATAAAAGTTATTAATTTTTTAGTCAGACACTAATTTACAGCAAATTATCATTAATTTTCAAAATTTTATGAAGAAATTTGCGGGTGATTTATCATTCACCCAATCAGGTAAGACTTTAATTATTATTATTATTATTATTATTATTATTATTATTATTATTATTATTATTATTATTATTATTATTATTATTATTATTATTATTATTATTATTATTATTATTATTATTATTATTATTATTATTATTATTATTATTATTATTATTATTATTATTATTATTATTATTATTATTATTATTATTATAAGAGAGATGTAGTTGCATGCTGACTGCAAACTACTGTTACAAATTATTTTCTCTTATACCAAATATAAAAATGAAAACATTACAAGTTTTCAAAAATAAAAATTTTTAATAATAATATCCTTTCTATGCTGAAAAAATTTCGATAATTTTATATGAAAATATAATGTTTAAACATAGAAAGAATTGTGAAAACTATAACGAGTTTTCAATAAAATATATACATTATAAAAGAATACAAATCAATAAAAACATATTTTTTTTTAAAAAGATATATTAATATATCACATTAGTCCGATAAAATGACATCATCAATGTCAGTAACATCATCATTATTTATAATTCTTGGACTGTTCTGATCATCGAAAGATGGGCTTTCTCCACCAAAAAGCGGTCCAATCTCTTCATGAGTAAATACCTGGCCAGCATCAGTTTCCTCAAATCCTAAATAATGTCCATATGCCAGACTGGTATTAGGCCCCACCCATAGTCTCTTGTCATCGTTGTTCGACAAGGCTATCTTCCTATTCTTGAAAGTAAAGAGCTGATGGTTTCTAGTACCTATTCTCGTTTGTGGCACCGTATATACTACGCTGTTGTTGTAGCAGTCTAAATAAGACTGGTGCCCTATCTCAGTATTACCAAGCTGAACTCCCTTAGCCCTAAGTGTTGCCTTATCTCCTAACAAACTATAACACTTAGGGCGGAAGAACACCCACTCCTTATAACCAAGCCCTTTACTTTCATCCTTAAATTTCCCTATCACAGAATCCAAACTCTTTGAATACAAAGGATGAGCAGGATCATAATTACTAGTGTCTAGAAGATTATCACGAATCATTGCCGGCAAAAGAGTGTCAAGCTTACAGTGCTTTATCTCTAAGAAAAAGGAGTCGGTGTCGCCGGCAACGATATTTATATCACAGTTAAATTCATTTCTATATTTTGCCAATTCTATATACTGTAACTGGTACATCCTCAGTTTAGACAGGTCTAGCACAGATTGGCCAATGTAGCTAGGCCTGTCTAAACATATAGAATCCTTATTTAGATAAGCTGCAATCAGATCATCATCAATTCTGATAGATTTTCTGAATGTAGGTTTTGAGGCATATACAATCATCTTTTCAGCTGAATTGCATAGCCTCAAATTCATCCGTTTTTTAAGGTTTTCCACGGATTTCCCATACAGACTATTATTAAATAATTTATATAAATCTCTATGCAGCTCGCATGTAGAATTTGAGCGCAAATTAGTATTAGTCGATATGTAATCTTTAAAAATAGGTGCATGCTTAAATTTAATTGCCCTATGTACATTTTTAATTAAAGCCCCCAATTCAATATACAACTTGAGAAGTCGCCAATGAAGAACATGGTTCTTCTTCGGCCAATGCGTGAGCATCAGCTTCTCAACTTTTGAATCTGGCGGGCACATTTTTTCCGGAGCAATCGGAAAATCATTCAAAAAATCATGCAAGCAATCAGGGATATCGATATCAACCTCCATAGTATAGCCATATGGAAGGTTATCAATATCAGCATTCATACATTCATACAAGACAGAATCAAGGTCATCATACACCCATTCAAAATCACCATACGGAAGATTTTGGCTTAAGGCCCAACCATACAAGTTGTTTATATCTATATACAAGAGTTCTGTGTCTTCAGAACTTACAACATAATGTTTGTTAACAAATGTTAACCCACCCCGTATCCCTCCTTCATAGAAATTAAACATTTCCATGTCCTGTAAAAGTTCAATGGGTTCCTTTAATGTCATAAGCGCTGAGGCCCATGACATACCGGGAATACCATAAAATTTTAGAGGCTCAAGACCATTGTATGCAATGGCCTTTTCACGGAATTGTGTAAAATAATCTGCGAGGAGAAACACATCAAGTTTAAGGTATGTTAACATATAGTCTAACATATTGTCGCTAATTGTTGCAATTTTGTTGAGTCCAAATAACTTGGGCTAATTCATATTCATCATTAGACACAGAATCCCAAATAGGAGGCAATTCAAGAGTTGATTCCATGACCTCAAGAGATGTAGCGAAGTCATAAGGGAAGATACCTTTGGCTCGAACAATTGCGCCATCAAAAACAGAAGAAGTTAAAGGCAGATCGGAAAGAGTCTTAACAGCTTTTGCAAGTGATGAATTAACAAACTGCATGCTGTCAATAAAACGAACAGGCAGTTTGTTAATGTACGCGATGAGAGAGATAAATTTTTCCGTAGTGGTTGGAATAATATTCAATTCCCAAGAAGGAAAATTATTCAAACCATACTTCAAAATATGATGGAGGTCATACCCCCTCAAATTGTGAAATACAACAGGTAACTGTCTCTGAATTCTGCGAGACACATTATATTTCCTACAGGCAGCACCAAGATACTTACCTGTGAAGTGACAATGGTCCCTAACTCTATCTCTAATAAATTTTTTACAAAGATAGCAGGTCCTGGAATTATAAAAGGCACGATCTTCAGCGAAAGACAAGGTTTGCATAGGCTTATTACCGTTAATTTCGTAATATGGTAGGACAATTGTGACAGCAATTTCCTCCACCTTATGCAAGAAAGACAACACGCAATCCTCACCAACAAACTCATAATAAAATCTAGTTTTGTTATAATTGTTAATTAGTAACATGCCTGCTGTTATTGGCATGTGTTTTTGATGGTGGGTGATATCCTCAGGTAAAATCGCCTCAAAATCGGCATATCTCACGAATGGCGGGGTTACTGTTTTTGCATAGTTTGAGAATATTAAATTTTTCTCTTTCGGTAATGTATATAAAGTAGAACCTATTTGATTCTTACGGCATAGGTCTACATGGATATCATAAGCGCTCCTATGTCTGAAGCCATTAAGGCAATGTGGGCACCATTTGACGCGAATCCAAAGGTGACAGGAGCTATTTGGGTGTGAATTCATAAGTTTTTGAAGATCAAAAACTGCGGTGTAATGAAAATTATCACCGTCTTCTAATAATAATAAATATATGGGTTTACCACCTATAACCTTAGATCGGTGAATAATATCTAACTGGGGATGATGAGGGATATAATCTTCATTGTTGATATAATCTTCATTGTTGATATAATCTTCATTGTTGATATAATCTTCATTGTTGATAGGTTTCGCTGGTTTATTTCTATATATTAAAACGTTAATAGCTAAGTTCAGTTCACGGTTTTTGCGTTCGAATTTAGGTATGTTACTTAATCTCATCGGGCAATCACTAATGGGGTCAAAATTAATTTCATCCAAATAATTTTGGTAAACACTAACTCGATGCTTATTTCTGCGTATAACATCACGCTTTAAGAGGGCTAGAACACTATATATAAAACACATATCATCATCTGTGTTCTGGATATTGACAATTGCGTATTTAGACTTTAACGCTGTCGGGGTGGGGATATAACTATGTCCAGCTAACCTATTTATAATCTTATACTTATTTATTATGAAGTCAATTTCTTTTATTTTAACAACCCGCCATCCGCTACCTAAATATGTGAATTTTTCAATCTTATTATTTAATTTAGTGATGCCATTGATTAAAAAGTTTTCTGAAAAAACTTCGGCGTTATTGGAGAAAAAATTATCTCGGATTTCGCCATCTTTCTCAAATTGTATGAGAACCGTGAACTGAATTTTAACGGGCCCCATACCGTTCATTTCTGATACTAGTTTTTGAATAATTTTTGGTGTTATTGCTATCTGTACTAAGGCGTCTTTCTCCACGTCAAACCTTAGATTTTTTCTAGCCCCCTTAAAATCTATTTCTATTTCTGGCTCGTCGTCTATATCGACTGAACCGCCTATTTGATTATTTAGTATATTATTTAGGATATTATTTAGGTTATTATCTATTTCATCACCACCATCATTAACTTTAACAATTTTAGATGGAACACAAGACCCAGGACTAACAGCAGGCCGTTTTTTATTTTTAATTAGATTATTATTCACATTTTTAATTATGTTCTGCGCTAATCCAATTTATTTTACTTCAATTTATTTATATGCGTATTAAAATAGATTGGAAATTCTTTGAGTCTCTTCTATATTACTCTTTCTGATGTGTGATTTTCTTTCTAGCTGAAATTAAAATGCAAATATGTATAAATTGTACTTACTGAACTTCTTCATGATGTTAATATGTTATCCAGCTCTGGTAAGCGGCAAGCGTTGAACACCTCCCTAAGCCTATAAAGGTAGAACACTGACTGAATAGTGAGTTATATAGAAATACAGGCAAGTACAGGTGTTATCTAATGGGGGGAAATCTTTATTTACTGCAATTTGTCGCGGTAACTGGAATCACGGATTTTGTTTATTGCTGCACAAATGTTGTCTTGATGATTGCATAGGCAAGCAAATAATTATTGACGGGGAAATATATTGTGATTATAAAAATGTAAATCATATTAAATGAACGCGAGCGAGATATATTTATTGGAGTTGCTCGTACAAATGAACCTAAAGCATATTTACCACAATGTCCTTGCATTATATATAATTACCCTCCAATATCCTTATATGATAGTCAGCATGAATTAGCATTACGTAACAGATCTTTCTATATTGTATAAGGTCAAGGTCATGTTTTTAATAAATTTGTTCTATAAAGCAAATAATCGAATATATAAAAATTTATTTGACAGCAACAGATAATAATTTCCATTCAATCATCCATCGATATGGAATATGCTTGACATTAGGTTATATGAATTAGCTTTACGCAACAGATCTTCCTATATTAATGTTAGCGTACCTTTTGAATTTAATATTAATACTGATTTTAGCGAGTGGGAACGCGACTGGCATTCACTCATTGTGGCATATTTGAGGGAAATTCCATCCATATAATTTTTCTTCATTTATTGTCGCATTTCTTTAGCAGAATGTTATTTTCGGTGGTGTGGGCTGGAATACAAGTGATCAGGGCTACTAACACCAAATTAAGTGAATAAAATACTAATTATTATCAATATTTTATTCAATAACACGATTGAAAGGTGCTTCTATTTCTTTGCTTTGCAGCTATCCATTTCTTTATTTCATTGTAAAAATTCTCTATAACAAATATATGTAATGGTTTTGGCAGTGGCGTATCTAGGGTTCACGGCGCCCGGGGCAAAACTTAAAATTGCGCCCCTCTCCACGTGAATTTTTTCTTTTCCTTATTATTGGTATATTATTTTTGCACTAAAGTGACATTTCTTTTTTAAGAAAAAAAAATTATTATTTAAAAAAAATCAAAAATTTTCACTCTTTATAATTGATTTGCAGCAGTTTTAAAAAAAATTAATTTAATTTTGCAACAAGTTAGTTTTAAACTTTATTTATTGTAATAATTTACAAACACTTTAACACTTTTTTCGCTTTAACACTTGCGAACTTGTCAATGACATCATCAAAGTTAATTTTGTTCAGTGTTTTTCTCAATACTTAATAATGCCAAATTATTTAAACGTTCTTCACTCATTGTTGCTCGAAGATATGACAAAATTAATTTTAATTTGCTAAAGGAACGCTCGCATGTTGAAACAGAAATACCAATTGTCAAAAGAATTTGCAATGAAATTCTTAAATTTGGGAAAACATCTTCACCATAAGATATTAAAAATTTTAAAAGATCTATAGGTGATTTTGGAATTTCATCTTTTCGAGCATTAAGAAGCATTTTACAGTCAGTAACTTCATTGCATAGTTCGTTTTCATCAATATCTGAATTGTAAAATTTTCCCAAATTTGAACATTTTTCTTTTAATTTAGCAGGATCATGCCAATTTAGAAAATTTTCAGTGTCAAGGAAATATCCAAAATTTTCGTTCAATGAATTAAGGCGAGTAAATCGAGTTTTTAATTCTTGAATTAATCTATCAACTGAGCATTTCAACACACGATCTAACTCTTGTTCAGCAGTCAAACCAGAATCAGTCATTTTTTCACCTAATCTAATTTTTATACGTCGCACTCTTTTCTTTATTTCAACGCCCCATTCAAAACATTTTTTTTTACCTGCTTCAATTGATTGAATGCATAGATCTTCAAGAAATTGCTGCATATGTATGCTTAATCCTTGTAAATCATCGGAGGCATCTTTAAAATTAATTTTTGGATCTTGCATTCGTTTTTGTACACGATCAATTTTCTCGAGAACGTGATGCCAAAAATTTATCAAAACCAGAAAATTAAAATTCAATATATTTTGCAATAAATTGTATGATTCGCTTCTTGTGTCAGATGTTTGATTGAAATCATCAGAAAGATCTTCAATTAATTTCACAAGATTATCGATTCCAAAAAAAAATTGCTTTTACAGCTTCTGCTCGTGCACTCCATCGTGTTGTTGATTCACGTTTTACAGTCAAAGGAATGACATCGGTTAATTTTTGCCAACGATTGGTTGATCTTGAAAAAAATAAATAAATTTGTTCAATTACACCAAAAAAAGTTAGCATTATGGGATTAGTTTGAACAGAATGTAATCCTGCAAGATTTAAACTATGATTATCGCAGTTAATAAACACTGCGCGAGGGTTCAAATTGGTAATTCTTTGTTGCAATCCAGAAACATGACCAGCCATAACTGCCGCATTATCATAACATTGCGATCGACAGTCCGAGAGTTCTAATCCATCAGTTTGTAATAATTTGAGTATAGTATTTTTAAGAGCTTCGGCATCTTTTTCAGCTAGCTCAATAAATCCCAGAAATGATTCCTTAATTTCCACTGTTTTTTTATCAAAATCTATTTCAACGTGACGAATAACTTCTGAAAATTGTTCACGATGTTGTAAATCTGGAGTAGAATCAAATATCATGCCAAAGTATTTGCTTTTTTTAATATTTTCAATCAAAACATTTCGAACTATTGAAGCTAAAAGGTGAATAAACTCATTTTGTATGCCTGGTGATAAATAAGATGTTGTTCCTGGATGTAAACGAGAATGTTCCATGTGACTTGCCAAAAGTGGATCATATTGCGCAATCAATTGTAAGAGACCCAGAAAATTACCTGGATTGCCTTCTGTATTCAACAAATTTTCATTATAACCACGTAATGCTAAATTATGAAATGCTAAGAATTTTATGCATGAAAGAAATCTTTTTAAAATTTCTCTCCATCGATCTTTTTCCAACAATATTTGAGCTTGAACTTCCATATCGATTCCAGCACCTTGAGACAATCTTCGTTCAGTTTCTTTCCATGTTGTAAAATTCTGACGGTGTATAATATTATTTTCATGATCATTTACTCTTTCTGAATGCTTAAAATCTCTAAAACCAGCCGGTGAAGAAAATGCAGTTTTACAAAAATCATTATAAAATAACAAACAACAAAAGCAGAAAAGTGTTTCTTTATGAGGCGAATAAATTAACCAAGATCGATTAACATATATACCGTTTGCCAACTTCTTCTTAAACCATGATGATGTAATTGAACGTCCATTATGCACTGCAAAGCTTCCTTTATTATTTTGAAATAAACTCGGGCCACGTAAAATGACTTCAGTTCTTAGTTTTTGTGAAACTATTGGACTGAATGAATGAAAACTTTCTTGAAATTCCAAATATCCAAAATCATTGAACAAAAGCAGATTCGGAATATTTTCTGAAATTGTTGAAAGACATGATCTATTGTTGGATTCAGTCATTTTATAATCAAAATCCGACTCTTCATTGTTTTGTGAGGCATCAAAATCAAAAAATTCATAATCTGACTGAGGCATATGTTTGTCTTCTTTAATATCCTCTATCTGGTCATTTTCTTCAACCTTTTCCTTTTTTAAATAATTTTGCAACATTTGACTTGACTTTTTAGCTTCATTTCGGAATATTCTGGCCTTTTTACGATTTTGTGCGCCACTTAATTTCGGTTTCGGCATCTTTGATATTCTAAAGTTTGAAAGTTTTTTCAAATAATTTTGAGCTTAACAAATAATTCTATAAATCTTACGATTGAGTTCTGGATATAACTCAAATTTCATGTATTTTGGAAAGGCTTTGAAATATATAAACAAAGTTCACCATAAAATTTAAATTTAATTTAAATAGTACTAAAATTAAATTTAAATTTTATGGTGAACTTTGTTTATATATTTCAAATAATCAAAATTCGTTATTTTAATGTTGGTTAAATTTCAAAATCGAAAATCTTTAAATAAAGTTTAGGTTTCAAAAATCAATTTGGCGCCCCTAAAATCGTGGCGCCCGGGGCAAAAGCCCCGCTTGCCCGGCCCTAGATACGCTACTGGGTTTTGGCACGGAATTGTTGGAAATAGTCCGCAAGGAGGAATACATACAATCATCAGTAACCCATGCAAAGTCACTGCAAGGTAATGGTTGACTTAAAGCCCAACCATATAAATTATTTATATCTATGTAAAGCAACGTGGTCTCGGGGTTAGTGCTTATTTACAAAAGTTAGTCCGCCGCGGATACCACCCTCGAAAAAGTTATACATCTCCATATCGGTGAGGAGCTCAATTGGGGAGTTTAAAGTTAATAATGCTGAATTCCAATACATAGTTGGAATCCCTAAGAAATTTAATGGTTATGAGCAATGGACTGGTGAGTGTAGAGGCTATTGAAGTCCATCAATTTGAGATCACTGCCATAGATAGTTATCATACAGCATCTGTCTCTCGGATCCCTGTAATAACCACATTTTTTAGGTTTGAATGTCAGTGTTTGGATAAGTTGATGAGCTCATCGATTATTGTTTGTAGGTCCTGTGCTGTGTTTGCAATTAAGACTAAGTCATCTGCGTATGCGAGTATATATTTTTTTGTGTCCGCTATACATGACCTAAGATGTAATTCCATGACTCCTCTCAGCATAAACTCGATAGAGATGATGAATAGGGTCATGGGTAAGGGACAGCCTTGTTTTACACCTTTGATCAAGCTGATGGGGTCCGATTCATTGGCTCCACATTTGTATCTAGTGACGCAATTTTTGTAACATTCCGTATCTGGTTCGGTTGGCTCGTTCGATCATTGACTGGACTACATAGTTGCATCCATATAATTTTTCTTCATTTATTGAAAAAATTTATGTCGCATAACTGGCTTGTGGCGGCCAAGTGTTCATAGTGACATCGCTTTTTGATCCTTCGATGTTTCTGAATGAAACTGATGAAACTGAATTGCTATATAAATCTTTACGAATATCCACATCAAAGCAATTTTAGAATAAAAATGACAAAAAACTTTATTTTCCAAAATTCGCCAATTAAAATTTAAATGAGGCGACCGCGATTTTTTAAACATTTATAAAATAATTTTATTTTCATAGTTTTAAAATTTCCATATAGGCAGAATTTAATTTGCTAAAAAGGTGGCTATAAGAAAAATGTCCTTTCGATACATACTTGTTTTCATTATAACGATTTATAAATAGAAAGTTAAGGACTATGAAATTATATTGCTAGCGGCCTTGTTATAATATTTATGCGAAATAACCTTGTACTAATAAATTATTTCCATTCATTTTATTGTTGCTAGTTAAGTTGTTCAATATCTAGAAAAATAATATAAAAGTTAATTAAATAATTTCAAAACCTACGAAAGTTTGAGAGTGGATACAATTGAATATTAAATAAAGTGTTGTCATTTATATACCACATATTACACAACAATTAATCAAAACTTGATCAACCGATAAAATTCAATTATATATTTCTGATATTATTTATTCGTATCTGAATACCATAATCTCTTCGAACTTTTTTGCCAGAATTCACTTTAACATTGAGATTTTGCAATTGTGATATTCATTCAATAAATATATATAAATATCAATTTCTCGATAATTGGTCAGTTCTATTTATTGTAGCTGGTACATCCGATGTAGATGAGTCTATCAAAGCAGATAACATCTTTATGAAAATTTTTCGCTATCAAATCACAATGAGAATTAGTTCTTATCTATATAATTTTTAAAATTTGGTGCCTATTTAAATTTAATAACTCTGCACTTTAACGACTTTTACACCCATTTCAATATAAAGCTTCTGAAGTGTCCATGATTCTTCTTAGGTGACACTTTGCGTGACCATCAAATTGTAATTTTCAAGTCCAACCGTTAAGACATTTCCTATAACATTCCTTGGAGTTGCACTAAAACCCTTCAAACTGTCTGCTTGTGCCTTGAATTTGAATCATGACAATAATGTGAGATCTTTCCAAGAGCATTTTCTTCATTTGTCTTCAAGAATGCCTTACACTTGGTATCGAAGTATTTTTTGCATATCCATTTAATCACTCGACTCGTATTTGTTCTGTATTTAAATTCTTGGTACAGTAGAACTTGGTTTACTTTTTGCGTAAACGAAAATTCCATAATTTTAAAATTATTTAGATTGCTAATGTCAATTCTATATTAACAAGCATACGTGATTTTATGCATATAATTAAATATTGAAATGTTTTTTCACAGTTCTGTTATGTCACAGTTCTATTCTTGCATTGTTCGGTATATGTTATGTTATCATGTTCTGTTTTATCCGGTTTCTGAATTTTTGAAATCCTGGTCCTTTACAAAACCGGTAATTACCACTTTATATTACATAAACAAAAAAAGATCTGTATAATTATTTTTTTAAACATAAACATAAATAAATTAATGTCTAAACACAGAATATGTTATATTATCATGTTCTGTTTTACCCGGTTTCTGAATTTTTGAAATCCTGGTCCTCATTAAAAGGCAAACAGGAGCAGGATATATTGTCGGATAAGCTAAGTATATATAATAATAATAATAATGTCTTTGTTATTTGGGGTAGTAAAAAAATACTCAATTAGTGTGATATATAGTGTGGTGTTTAAATATTTCTGGTTTTTGCAATCATTATTTAAAAATTTAACTTTAATTCTCGAAAAGTTTATTTCTCCTAAATTTTAATAGTTACAAAACCGGTAATTACCACTTTAATTTACATAAACAAAAAACATCTATATAATTATTTTTTTAAACATAAATATAAATAAATTAATGTCTAAACACAGAATAAATATACATATAATTAAATATTTACATGTTATGTTATCACAATGACAATGAATGTCCGTATCCCGTTATTCTTATTTCTTCGAACACCATCAAGAAATTTAATGCGGTATCATGTCGTGTTTGAAAAAGGTAAACTCAAGACATCAACTCCATCACCAGCAGTTTACTGAAATTACACACCAATAATTTTTCTTCATTTACTACTCTTCATTAGTTAATAGGGTTCCACTAGATTCATTACTAATATGTTTTTGATTATTTTCTTTATTTCGAGGAAATCAATTTCTAACCGCTAATAGATATTTAATATTTTTAATATTTAAGTCATTTCCTTAATTCTTTTAAACTATATATGAAGAAGACTGCCGAAAATACGTGAATATCAAAAATATATATATTAAAAAGCTTGTCTATGGACCGGTAAATATATCAAATAACATCGATATATCGATTCATAGTCAAGCTTTTTACTAATTCCAATGTCAATTGAAAAGAAATCAGTGATTTATATATACTATTCGAAATCCGAGTTAATAACTCCTCTTTTATAACAAGTTACATTACCATTTCAAAGTTTATCTTCTAAAGTGCAATAGACACAACTTATGATATTATAGGCCAATGACTTTATAGTACTCATTAAAGAAATTGAAAAAAGTAAGAATTTGAAAATCATAATGAAATCAAAATAATGAATCAGAAAAGCTGCATAAATAAAAGTAAATTAAAATGTTAATAGTAAATAATATCGACCATAAAAACAAAAACAAGAAGCAAGCTATAACCGAGAAAACAAAACAAACCGCATGATAAAACATACTTAAGTTTCATAGATGTGAACGCCCTAAATAATGATCATTACGTAATTACAAATTATCAAAAAAAATTGGAATAGCAAATACTACTTACCGAGCCTCATTATTTTATTTATTTTGATATTTATTTAAACTTTTTATTTATCTACCTATCTCTTATCTTTTTATTTTTTATCTACCTCTTATTTATCTAATTTTTTAACCTATTAACTAAATTTTAACTAAATTTAACTAAATTTCACTCACTTCGTTCTGCGATTGGTTTGTGTTATTAACTGGTTTTTTAAATGGTCATTTTCATTTTGAAGCTTTGATTTTGACACAGATCTCCAAACAATACGTTTCGCCATTCCCCCTGAAAAATTACAAGTCTGATCCATAAATTTGCTAGTTGACATATATATACTATATAGTCTTAACATTAACAAACAACTAACCTACGGCATCCACGGGTCCTTTACCGTGAGAAGTGGCAAAAAACGACCACGTCAATCTGTCTAGGTGAAATTGATTACGGAAATTCTCAAGCAATGCAAATGTAAATTTGTTTTTCATTTGTGATGATGGGCCATCACTTAGAATGTGGATTTCAACACACTGGCTGTGTTCAGACAAAAACTCTCGCATAACTTGAACAAAATTTGATGCAACAGTTGTCTTGTCGTGAACAAGACTGTCAGACACAACCACATATGAGCACGGCGTCGACTCTCCACTCCACAAACACGCTGTGAACACAGAAACGTGGCTCTGAAGCCAATGCGCTCCTTGTGTTTCGTCTTGGAACGCACAACCATAATTTTCGGCAAAATCAAATTGACAAATGACACGTTGAGGAGTCGCAGTTGACTTTAAATCATTGGCGTGCTTGTTCTGCCACCGTTTTGTGTAATGGTGTTTTAGAAATTGCGGCAAATTCAGAAGAAGGTCCTTGAAAATATTGTATTCGAATAAAAGCAAGTTCAGTTGATGATACCAACGCATTCATTCTTACTTCTAAGGCAGACCCCAGAGACTGTGTAACTTTCCTCTTCACCAACTGGCTGTGGTGCAAAATCTCATTTTCTCTTTTTTCCCAACGACATATTTCCACTTCCATCAAACTTTCATATTCAGACAGTGCGATTTCTCTGAGACCGTTTCTCAAGCAACATTTTTCGCATTCACCAAAGAAACACTCCTCACGTGAATCCGCGCACACTACCAAATCGGTCCATTTCTCTGAATATGGTGGTATGATCTCAGGAATCATGCAGGATATCGAGTTGACGGTACTGAAAGGTTAATTTATACCCAAGCTTTATGTATGTATATATATATATATATATATATATATATATATATATATATATATATATATATATATATATATATATATATATATGCTGCATTGTGCAATGTTCACTTTACACATTACCTGATAAAGTTGTAATGCATTTGACAGACGCACACATTCTGTGGAGTATCCCCTACCACTAGCACATGTGATGGGCGCAATTTGAAAACTTTGATTTTCCTATCTTCATTGCAGGATACTCTGTCAGAAACTGCTGGTATGCTTCTGTCAGTGTCATTGTCAGATACCTCTGAAATGTTTGTGTTATAAGCACACGTTATCGTATGTTTCGTTTTTGGTCAATATATAACATTGCAATTAAAATAAATCTACCTTTGGTTTCTCCACCTTGGTTCCATCAGGATTTCTTACAGATACATAATCACGCTTCCCTGGGGCTTGGTATGATACATCATCCTTTATATAGAATGACTGAACACATTCCACAACAGTTTGGCTTATTACATAGGAACCACGGGGATGCTTCTTAGGTTTCATCCCATATTCTGTCTGGATTCGGTGGAAGATGTGCGCACATTTCCTGGGTGAACCAGGAAGAGCTGTCTTCATTGAATGTAGAACCCTGAATCCATGACCATATGTATAATAATCAAATAACGTTTAATAAAGTTCCGATATTCTGCAAATAAATTAATATCGCATAATACCTGTTAAACGCCCTAGTTTCGGAACTTTGTGAGCCATATGGAGAAGACATGTTTGTGCATGATGGCTCATCGTGAGCAATATTCTTTTTTCTTTGACGGTATGCCGCTACTCTTAACCGTGTCTGAAGCTTTATTTTATCCCTTTTAGCTTTCGGTTTTCGTCGAGAATGGTATTCTTTCTTGCGAGCATTCTCCTTTTCTTTATATTCTGGGTGTCGTTCCCGGAACTCCTTTTGCCGTTGTGCATTGGTTTTCGCCATGATCTGAAATTAAATTCCATAAAGGTTCATTCATAATCATTGAGTTAAAAAAACATCTTTGATGAAACTATAAACTATATCAGGCCTAAGTTTAAAATTATGATGTGTAAGTTTTATAAGATTAATACATAGTGTATAACTGATAACTGATTCCTATTCTTCATCCTAGGTCTATCGCTTCTATAAAGCTATTAGGGTGTGCCACTTTAGGAAATTATTCACTTTAACTGTTTCATCTGATATAGAGAGAAATACGACAGTAACGCGCATAACGAAAGAGGTAACGCGCATAACGAAAGAGGTAACGCGCGTAACAATGAAAGTAACGGGCGTTACTGAATGTTTTTTGTTCATGACAGGTAAAATATAAAGATTTTACATTCAAGAACAGTATAAAACCGTTTATAAATAAACCGTTTCTATTTTGTAAAAGTTAGGGATGAATGGGGGTTACACATACAATTATATGGAAATTATATAGTGTTTTTGTTATGCGCGTTACAAAATATTTACACACATTTTAAAAGCAAATTACTTTCATTGCGTGCAAATAAAACATATAAACTGATAAAATAAATCATTAACAATGTATATATTTATTAAAAATATTAATTACAGTATTAAAAATGCACGATAAAGTATATTCAAACTTACGGAAATAAAACGCAGTAATGATCATAAAAATATAAACAATTATTGCAACAAATTAAATTACACTTTATCATTAATGCCTTGAACGTTTGTCAAAAAATTTCATATTCATATTGTTTTATATATTACTTAATAGAAACAGTCAAAACATATTGTAAAATTAATAGAAATTTTTTCAGTCAGGCTGTCCTGTTTGCATGGAATTGACCATATAGGACATAACAAGTATGTTACACTTTTATATTTATGACAATAATATCGTTACAGTCATGATGTGTATCACTGTTACAAATAGTTGGATATTTATAACCTATAAAAATAATTATAATAGTAATAATAATATTTTCATAAAAACAATAATATTTTTCATAATAATATTTTCATAAAACATAATAATTTCATATTTTCTTAATAATATCTTGACAACTGGTTTCATAGTAATTTTCTTCATAAAAAACATTTTCAACATTATTATTTCCATAAAAATTAATTTCATAAAAATTACTTTCATAAATTTTATAAAAACTTACATTTTTTGCTTTTTGCACCTGAGATTGGCACTGCATTATTCCCATCATTTTCGGTTCCATTACTTACTAAAAAATCATAATAATAATAATTAAAAAAATTAATTTACCATAAATTCGGAAACATTATTTCGATTAATTCCATCATTGTAGACTAAAATATAAATAAAAATAGAAACATATTTGAAAAAATTACCCATACGGTTTCTTCGAATCATTTTCTTGATATCACTTGAGATATTTTGCATGTCGTTTAAAAGTGATGAAAAAATGAAAAATATAGTATATAGCACGTTTATTATTCACGAACTAATAATATATAATAAAATAACACGACATTTTTGACAATAAAATTTATTGAAACAAAATTATACATTGATAACAACCATGCAAGACAATGTTGGCCACACGTAATTGAAAATGGATGTTAATACCGAGTTTGATTATATACAAAATAAGTTTAGCAATAGTTTGTAATTTATTAATTAATAAATTTGGGTAATAATATCCAAAGGGATCGAATGCATATACTCGGTTTTTTTATCCAGTGAATAAACTCCAAGAAATTGGTTTCCCAATAATTGAGTACCAATTCGGCAAACCTGAATAAAACTAATCAATAAATTAAATTATAAAATAAAAATCTTACTCCATTAAACTGAACGATGTTAAGAAAAGGTATTTTTGTTCAATACACGGTAAAAACAAAACCGAAGCTTGATTTTCTTTACAAACTGAACAAGTTAAATACCTTTTCTTAACATCGTCCTGTTTTTCTGGTTTCAACCTTAAATACATGCAGCTCCAAAATTATTCATTCAGTGAATCGTTGTAGTAGATAGTTGTGTGGACTCCAGCCCAACAGGAATCCTCGACTCTCACAAAGTTTTTTTGGGCATCTGATACCTCCCCCTACTTTTTATAAATTTTTTTGGACACCCCTTCATTTTTTTTAAAATTTAATTTTGTTTAAATCGTTGATTACATTATCAATTTTCATTTTTTATAAGAATCTTTTATGTCAATAAACTTGAAATTAAATTCTTTATTAAATGAGACTGCCGTAATCAAAATTGCTATATTTCATTTTTAGTGCACTATTTTTGAATTTACTTATTTTTAAACACCTTGAGATATTTTCACTCAAACAATATATAGGTAAAATTGAAATCTCTACAAAATGACATTTATTTCAAATTCACAATAATAACACCTTAAACCAGTGGTTTCCAACCTTTTTGTATCGACGCCCCCCTTTTTTAAAGAAAAATTAATGCGCCTCCTTTAAAAACATATATTGATTTTCTTTAATTAATCTAAAAATAAAATTTCATACATAAATAAATGATATTATCATTTATCTAATGGTCTAGAAAACAATATACTATATTATGTAAAAATATAATATATTTATTATAAGAAATTTAATAACAAAAGAAACAATTAATAACCAAATACTACAACATAAAAATTTAATGCGATATTTGAGCTTGTTTTCCTGCACAAATCTTCTCAAATCGTGGTATCATTGAAGAAATCGCGATTCTCAATTCCTTTTCTATCATTAATTGAGATCGATGCTTCATTTTTAGAATAGCTACTGTAGAAAAGCCAGTTTCACACAAATAAGATGTTACAAATGGCAATAAAATTTCTAAAGCTTTATTTGTCAAAGTGGGAAAATCGTCCTTTACTCTTAGCCAAAATGTAACAATATTATTTACATCATAAAACATCTGCGTTAATGTGCTATCACTAGATAAATCAACGATCATTTCTTGTTCTGCTGTCGTAAGGTTAAAATCATTATATTCCTCAATCATAAATGGATTTATAATCCATTCATATTTGGACATGTCTAGATCCTTAAAGTACAACGAAAATTGCTTCTGTAGACTTGTCAAATGATTGTTAATAAAAATTTTACTTTCTTCTATTTCTTCAGCGAGACAGGTAAGTTTAAAAGTTGGAAACATGTCAAAGTTATTATTTTTATTATTTTTATTATCCACAGTTCTATTTTTTTGATAAATGCAGTGATCTTGTCTTTCTGCGTAAAAGTATGAAATTGAGCCCCTTGCATTGATTTATTTAAAAAACTAAGTTTTTGAAAAATATCAACTAAATACGCAAGTTTAACAAGGAATTTCGTATAAAAAAACAAATGTGCTTCATCTCTATTATTATCACTAAGAAATATAGCGATTTCATCTTTTAGCTCAAACACCCTTTGAAGTACTTTAGCACGTGAAAGCCATCGTACCTCACAATAGTATAGAAGTGATCTATATTCTGAACCCATGTCGTCACACAATTTTGCAAAAATCCTTGCTCTTAATGGTCTATTTTTAATAAAATTTACAACTCTTGTAACAATTTCAAATACTGTGAGGAGATCTTCATTCATATTTTTTGATACAAGTGATTGAATCATGCAATGTGTCCAAACTGGACGAGGAACTACCTTTCGAACTAGTGCCTGTAGACCAGCGTTTTTTCCAGCCATGGATGGAGTTCCATCTGTGCATAGCCCAACACAGTTCTCACATAGAATGCCATTTTCTTTAAAAAAATATCAATGATTTTAAAAACTTCCTTTGCTGTAGTATTAAATTCAATAGGTTTGCAGAACAACATTTCTTCTTTAATATCGGTTTCAACAACATATCTTACATATATTATCACGTGCGCATCCTTAATAACATCAGTAGCTTCATCTACTTGCAATGCGAAAGAAGATAGTTTTACTTTTTCTATTAATTGGTCGCAAAGATCTTCGGATAAATCTGATATTCGTCTTCCAACCGTGTTATCTGCAAGGGGAATTATTTTAAGTTGGTCAGCACATGATTCTCCAAGCATAGTTTCTATCATATCAATGGCTGCAGGTAACACCAGAGTTTCACCTATCGAATGTGGTTTTTTGCATTTGGCAATTCTATAAGAAACTTTATATGACGCAAGCAATGCTTTTTGTGATATAGACATGGTCTTTAGAAACATTTCTTGTTGTTTACTTAAACTTTCTAACTTTTTTTGAAAAATTCTTTCGTCTTACCAACGTGATCACCATGTACTTTTTCAAGATGTCGTTTTAACTTATTTGGCCTCATGCTGTCTGAGGCCAAAGTATTCATACACAGTAAACACAATGGATGCTCTTTTCCATTAATAATCTTATATGTAAATCCAAATGATAAGTATACTGGGTCATATTTTCTATATTTAAGCTTACTAATTTGTGAAGATATGCTAAAAAAATTTTTTCTTCTTTACTTTCGCTCTTTGCTTCTGCTTCAACTTCAGCTTCATTTGATTTTCTTTTAAAGCTAGTTACGTATTTATCCATCTAAAAGGGATATTATTTTAAATCAAGCCTTTTATATTAATTTAAAATACAATACAATTAAATCAATATTACCTTTTAAATAAAATATCAGTCTTAATTTGGATAATTTATAAATGTAGAATTAAAAACTAATTTTTTAACAAATTTTATTAATGAATATAAATAATAAAAAAATATCTTGTGCCATTTTTACTTAACCGTGAATTACTACAAAAACAATATTCATATTACTCCTTCAAAATGTTATTGGTGAATATAAAATAAAGTAAAAAATCGATATAAATGAAAAAAAAGAAGTAGATTGTAGTGAGCCGTTACACGGCTTTAACAATATCTATATACCTATTATACTATATTATATTATATATATAAATGCGCGGTCACTAACGAATAAGGACCAATGAGAACACAATTATAGTCAATCAAAATTCGTGCGATCAGCTAATACTTCTACTTATCAATCAGGCTCTATTAATCAATCTTAGACGAGTAAAGCAAATTCGATGCCATGTTATTATTATCAAGATAAACTGTATTCGGCTCCCAATAGTTTTAGTGTTGGCTCTCATAGACCAACATCCTCATCCATTACAATTTGCGAAGTGCGTAACAAATCCTAACAATAATATGAACCCGAATAGATCTTTTTATCAAACCTCCACAAAAATCAATTATGGATCCAAGAAATAACGGACAAATAAATTGCTTGGGATATCTAAAAAAATGGATACTTAATAATTAATTGTTACTTTTTATGATTAGTGGTGAACGATTAATTATTTTTGTTTTATTTATATAAGTAAATTTTGTAATTTAAATTAAAACTTATTGTAATTTGGAGTTATTTGTATATTAAAATTATTGTAACTTGAAAATAAATAATTAAGCATTCGTATTTAATCTTGATCGCTATATTTGAATTTTTATTTTGAAATAATATATTTATCCTGATCGTATTAATAACAATTTATTGAAATTCTATAATCGGACATGTTCCCGTTTTCTACATCAATTTTTATGATTCTCAGAAGTTTTCAAGAAGACCCAGAAAATCTAAAAAATCTTGATCCCAGCTTTTGGATTATTCTCGAAACCGATCATTATTCTATTGCCAAATTACCAGATTGGATTACCTTACCCACCACATAGATGAAGGTCAAAATAAATGTTATTTTATGTTTACAGATTCGAAATTTTGCGCTAGTTTCGAAAAACTACCTTGAATTATATCAGCATTTTTTAATTAACAAGGTACTATTATAATAGTTATGATATCTATCTGTATGTTTATATTTTAAAATACCAAATCAAAGTGTTTTATCTATGTATTGAAGTTGTTATCGTGAGCACTATGAACAACTACTTTTGTTTATAGAATATAAACAATCAGATGCTTCTTATTTCTGAAGTTTGGCGTGCATAAGTACGAGAATACTCGAATGATGCAAGTACTTATCTTTTGTTTTCATGCTCTATTAGTGCTCGGATTGAAAATAGAAAATGAGAATATTTTTAATAAATAATTTCGCATTCATTTGAAAAATTTCCGACAAGAATTGTAAATTAAATATACTGATTTATTTTTTAACCTATTTGATCTGTATTCATTAACAAGATTTTAAAAACATCTACACGCCTCCTTGCAACAGTGTCGCGCCCCCACTGCCTTAAACAATGCCTTTTTAGCCAACTTTTACATACAAAAATTTTCAACTTTTAAAAAATACTTAAGAAATCCCATTGTGATATTTAAGAATTATATTAAAAGATATATTAAAAACTAAACATTTATTAATATCCCAGAGAAATTTGAGCACTATCTAATCTCCAAATCGGTGATATCCATTTTATATCCCTGTATTGAAATATTTACAAACCAGCTTTCCCCATTCAATTTCTTCAAAGGCATCATGAAAACGGGAATTTCGATTGTTGATGAATATATTTCCATTGCAACATAGATTCTTATTGATTTTCCACAACCCTTTATTTACTGCAGCAACATCTTTTGTTATATGTGTTATGAAACTTGAATATTGCGACTTGATCAATTTGACTGCATTTCAGAATTTATATGGAATTTCATCTACCAAGAAATATATCTTATGGTTATGATACTTTTGTCTTGGTTTCACATCATTCTTGACATGCCTCGTCTCAGTTATTTTCTTAATTGGGTTTGTTTCTTTCAATAAAAATAGAAACTATTTTCTCACCAAAAACGTTCTTCTTGGATTGCATTTTTAAAAATAATGACTATCATGTCATTTCATCTCTCTTTTATACTTGTGTATAACCAATCAAATTAATGCATTTGTATTGCAAACAACATGCGTGTGTGAATCATTGACCTTCGTTTGTGTCCTTTGTATGTGAGTCATACATGGTTTGCAGATGTATTGCAAATTAGTTAATTCTTTAATTAAAATGTGTAATAATTAGTGTGATATTAAAAATAGTTTACTATTACAAGTAACATAAAAATACTAGAACAATAAAAAGATAGTTTAAATTCATTAAACGTTTTATTGCGAGTATTTATGCTGAAATATTTCAGAAGAAATTGTTCCAATTTCCAATAACATTTTTGAAGCTCGAGTTATCTTATGCCCTCTCAATTTTAACAACTGCCACTGGATTTTATTTGTTTATTGTAAAGTTTCCTGTAACTAATACTTCATCGATCCTATCTTTACAAACAAGAAAAGGGTAGAAAATTAAGAAAGTGCACATATAATAAATTCTAAATAATAAATAACAATTTTGATTGCCGAACTTTCATTTGCGCTTATGCAATGATTGTGTGTAAAGAATGGAACTGTTTTCCTGCTTGTTTCATAATTTTAAATCGATCCATAATACTACAACATCTGAAGTGGACTTCCTCAATAAAATTAACTTTAAAAAAGCAATTGCATTAAAAAATAAACAAAATAAAATATTAGAACCTCTTTAATTAAATCTAATCTATTAAGTTAATCCTTTAATTATTATGTAAGGTATTAAATATCAAATTTAATCCTTTAATTATTACGTAAGGTATTAAGAAGAAGAATCAATAGTATATAAATGATTTGTTTTTTTCATTTGGTCATAATTTGCAAGTACCAAAGATTGTAAGATTTTTTTTTTAATTATTAAAATTTAAATATTTTATTTTTTAGATAAGAAAAGGTCTATGCCCAAAAATAATGTCAAAAATGTTATGAAAAAAATGCCCATTATGAAAAAATTAAATCAAAACAACTTACTTACTTTTGTAAATAAACATTATGTAAAAACCGATGAAAACACTGAGTTACTTTATATAGATATTAATAATCTTTACGGTTGGGCTTTAAGTCAACCATTACCTTGTGGTGAATTTAGTTGGGTTCTTGGTGGATTTGATTTAATAATGGATGAATGTAGGAATTTAAATCTTGAATCTTTGTCTTATGGATACACTCTTGAAGTTGATCTCGTAATTCCTTCTGAGCTTCATGATAAGTTGGATGATTTCCCTGTAGCTGCTGAAAAAATGAAAGTTGCTGGGTCTAAGGTTGAAAAATTATTATTAACTCATCTTCCAAAATCGAATTATGTGATTCATTGGAGATTATTAAAATTATATTTGGAACTTGGTGTTAAAGTAACACGTGTAAATAGGGGTGTAAGATTTAAGCTATCTCCAATTTTTAAAAAATATATAGATATCAATACAGAATTAAGGTCAAAAAGCATAAATAATTTAGACAAAAATTATTATAAATTGTTAAATAACAGTTTATATGGCAAAACAGTAGAGAATTTAAAGAGAAGAATGAATCTTCGTCTTTGTACTACTGCCGGTAAATTAGTAAAATATTCATCAAAACCAACTTTTAAAAAATCTATTAAAATAGACGATAATTTTATTGCTGCATTATTGAATTCAGATTCTATATGTTTAGATAGACCAAGTTACATTGGTCAGTCTGTACTTGATCTATCTAAACTTAGAATGTATGAATTGCAATATAAGGATTTGGAATCATTTCGCAATGAGTTTAGTTGTAAAATTAATATCGTTGCAGGTTATACAGACTCTTTTTTCCACGAAGTCATTAACTGTAAACTTGAGGTTCTTTTACCTGCAATGATTCGAGATAATTTATTAGATACTTCCAATTACAATAGTTGTCATTCCTTATATAGTAAGAACCCTGATTCTGTCATTGGAAAGTTCAAAGACGAGAATAAAGGTCTTAAATATAAGGAATGGGTTTTTCTTAGACCTAAATGTTATAGCTTGTTAGGTGATGAGGAAACAAAAAAGGCTAAAGGTGTAACATTGAAAGGTAGTGACATAAAACATCAGTCATACCTAGATTGTTATAACACTAACCAAATTTTTTCGATTCCTCAAACAAAAATAACGAGCAAAAATCATCAAATTTTTACAATTAAAAATACTAAAATAGCACTAACTAACGCAGATGACAAAAGGGTTTGGGTGGGGAAAAATACTAGTTTAGCATATGGGGATGTAAGATTAAGTCAATTAAATGTTGGAGAAGTTGTTGGAGAAGAAATTGATGAAAATGTTGGAGAAGAATTTGATAAAGATGTTGGAGAAGATGAGGAAGAATTTAATGAAGAAGATTTTGGAGAAGTTTTTGGAGATTATGTTGGAGAAGATGATATCGGTATTGATGACATTATATTGTCTGATGAAGACTAATTTTATTAAATAAAAGTTTATATCTTTACATTTGTTATTTTTATTTGTTTGGTTAATTTTTATGTATTTGGTTGATATATTATTATTATTATTATTTTTATTATTATTCCATTGAAAATTACATTTGACTTTGAAAAATATTTTATTGAAATTAACCTAAAAAATTATTTCATTAAAAAATTTCAATTCTCAAACACCTATTATTTCAACTTTTTGTTAATAAATTTTAAAATCTTACTTTAATTTGCTTATTACATTACTTATTTAAAAATTATTACTTTAATTTAAATTTTTTACCATTGATTACTTAATTTTAAAATTTGGACCTTAATTAACTTTAATTTAACTTTTTAGAACCTTAATTAACTTTAATTCAACAATTTGGACCTTAATTTACTTTAATTCAAAAATTTGGACCTTAATTTACTTTAATTTAAAAATTTGAACCTTAATTAACTTTAATTCAAAAATTTACCACCTTTTTCTATTGAAAATATCCTGAGACCTTAAATTACCATGCTTTTTTATTGATGACTGCCTTTTTCTATTGAAAAATTTTTTTTTGTATTGAAAATACCAGGACCATCGAGACCCCCTTCATTATATTTTAATAAAAAAAAATTGTACTAAAAATCCCTGAAAGCAAAAAAATGAGTTTGGAACAATCGCGTAATCAAAAGTTGCAACAATTTTACCCCCCCCCCCCCGTAGGCTCCTAACTACCTACTAAGGACGTCCCTATAGCTTGGCTTAGTCGAAGTGAGTTCGTTGCTTCCCCTGTCAATAGGCATATATTGAAAGGTAGGGTTTACAAAGTTATTGAGGATCTTGCTATATTCGGCTCTGCTTTGGTCTATTTCAAAAAAGGGGTCATCATTGGAAGATTTTCGGTTGTGGGACAAATGTTGATTATTAATTTGATTACTGTATTTATTATTCAAATTATAAGAAATTTTATTGTAATTATTAAATAAATTCATAATATCTCGCCTGCTTATCCCGGATTCCGCTTCGGTTTTCTCAGCTATCGCAGTCAACAGCTTGAGGGCCAAGTCATCTCCTTCTCAGCTGTGGTCATTCACCACAAGTAGGATACTCACGATGTATCTGGTCGCATTGGAATTTGGTGTTCTAGAGAGTCCAGCTTCTCCCACATTCGTCCGTGATTTTAGAGGTACCTGTCTTGTTAAATACATTATACAATGATTCCAGGTCATAATAAAAAAGGTTTTGCCAGCTAAGCTCCTCCATCTTTTCCATCAGGGCTAGGGCTCTCCTGTCCATGTAGTTTGAACGGTCGATTTCTCCACTGATGGATTTGTCAATGTAGACAGTGTTTGCAGGATTTGGGTTCGAGAGGAGGCTCCTGACATCAATCCAGTCTTGTATGATATCTTTGGAATATGAGCTCTTCCTTAAGAAAAATTCTTTAATATTATTTACGGAAATGATAAGGTTCTCTGGCCATGATCCTCCGTCTTCATACACCAAAGCATCCGAGTTCTGCCCGGTCCTATCGAATGTTATATATCTTGAAAATTTAGTTTTTAACACTGAGGTTTTTGTTTCGATGCTGTGCTTATATAGTTAGTTGCAAAATGCGCAGGCCAATCAGAATTGAGGCGCCGTTAATTTATTTGATTTAATTTAAATTTTGTTTTTTATTAGTTTTTCCCAGTTTTCTTTATTTTTTCATATACTTTTATTTATTTTCTTAAATTTTCCCATTAAATACCTATTTTTGATGTTGTTTTTCTCAGTTTGATCGGCTTTTATATCCTGAGTTTTATTTTTTGTTTTATTCTTTTATGTTTTTAATTTATTGCTGCACCTTTATTTTATTTCTAATTTATTTTCTGATATATTTGTGATATTTTTATTGTTTCTTATTGTTCCTTTCTCATTTTCTTATTTGTGCTATCTTATTTTACTTCAGCCCAACAATATGTTTAGATTGGCCAAGTTACATTGGACAATCTGTACTTGAAACTTAGAATGTATGAACTCCAATATGTTGATTTAGAAAAATTTCGTAATGTAATGAAGAAATATTAATTAATGAAGATGAACTTATAGACATAGATGATGTCTAGTTGTCCGATGACACATAATGAATATTATTAAATAAACTTTAATACTTTTGTCTTGTTAATTTTTATGTGTTTAAAGTATTTGTTATTTAAGTCTAGTTAATTTTTGTTTTGTTAAGTATTATTATTATTATCATTATTATTATTATTATTATTATTATTATTATTATTATTATTATTATTATTATTATTATTATTATTATTATCATTATTATTATCATTATTGTTATCATTATTGTTATCATTATTGTTATCATTAAAATTTTCATTAAAAAATTTCATTTCTCTTCTGCTTTGTTTTTGAAGGTGCTGTTGGTGGATTAGCAGGTCGGTTGGATCTACTCAGGTCGATGACATGCGACGGAATTCATGCTCTACCTGATAATAATGACTAAGATTTGGAGGTGAGGCTACCAACATTGTTCGCCCGATAGAGGCTGACGACCGCCTGAATCAGGCGTGATTTGACCAGAACGAATAATTTCAGATATTTCAAAAACAACATCGTTATTGTTGTAATCATGGTCTCTAATTAATAAATTAATATTGTGATTGATTCTCAAATGGGAATGCAATTCACTAATGCTGCTACCATATGATTTGATTCGCTTTCCGCAAGCTTGTATTTGGCATCCTTTTCCCGTTTAAAGTAATTCCATGGCGTTTTTTTCTTTCCGTTAATTTTGCTGTAAAATAATATTATTTTTAAAAAATTATAATCAATAAAAATTAATAAGTAATAAAAACTAATTAAAATTTACCTTTTACAGAAACCTTTAACGTCGAATCTGTGATGAATTTTTTGTTTAATTATATATAATAATATTCACACAAAAAATCTCCCCAGGTTTATTCGTATTTGTGCACTTGATGAACTGTGGCAAAAGGTGTTGCACTGTACATATTACTTATAAGCAAGGATGTCAAAATTTAACTATATAAATTTAGCAACTCTTTTGAGAAACGACTTATCTTTCCGGCCTGGCTTTTTTTGACATCAAACGAGCCATCAAATGTATCAGAATTGCCTCAGATGGCCGCTCGCGACTCCAATATGTCCAGATAAATTAGATATAATGGGGATCATAAAATATTAATATTTCTTGGAAATGTGAATCCATTTATTTTATGTTGAAGTGGTCCATGAAAAACCAGTCACCAAATAAATACTACGGAAAATATATTTAACGAAATTAATATATTTCGGTATTTACCGGTTTTTTTATTTTTAATATCGGTAATACCGAAGATGTAGTTGTCGCAAAAACCGGCATTACCGGTATTAGAATCCCTACACCTGTATGGACTGGCTTGTGCTGCAAAGTTCTTACAATTAAGGGAAAAGCCAGAATCGAACATTGTTTGTCTAAGGGACAGTGCCCTAAAGCGCAAAGTAGAAGAAAATAGAAAAAATAGGATCCGATTTTATCAAGCATTTTGTTCTGTGGGGCAACTGAAATAGCACTTAGAGGAAAAACAAGTGCAAGTGCAAATGCGCAAAGCTTCTAGGATTTCAGGATTGATGCAGGAGATGAAGTACTCAAAAATCATTTGGAAACTTCACGAGCCAATGCAAGATACACATCTGTGTGTGTAGAACATGAGCTAATCAAGTTAACTGAAGAAGCCATAAAGGAAGAAAAAAATAGGAATTGTAATAAATCCATCAATGACAATAAAAAAATCAATTTTAGTCTGTTTTCACTTCACCCAATGGAAATGTTGAAACTACCAAAAAAGATGAATGCAAAGCTCATACAGAAAACATCATAATGAAGTATCAAATTGAAAACTTTGATGCTGAGGCAAGTACTTCGTTTGAGACGTGGTCAAATAAAAAGTCGGATTTTGAAATCAAAAGTCGCGATGGAATGATGGATTTATTACAATTCACAGACCTTTTTCCAGCTTTTAAGAAAGCTGTTCTTATTGCTTTAACTTTGCCAGTGTCAACTTGCACGGTTGAAAGATAATTTAGCACACTGAGAATAGTCAAAACGTGGCTAGGGTCAACAATGTGCAAAAATAGACTTTCTGGACTTTGCATGATGAGTATTCATCGTGACAGAATCAATGACAGTAAAAAAAGCGGAAATAACGGACAAAGTGATGAATAAATTTGGTCTAGATAATTTTTTGGTCTAGCCACACCCCCATGATCATTCTCACACCATGACACCCATGATTTGCATCATGTTGGTAATGAGCAATCGATGCGATCGGCTTTCTTCGACAATTTGACACAGCAGTGTTTGACCTTTGCCAACTTTTTTTCTCTTCTTTCATCTGCGTGGGTGTGAACCACATCCCTTCAAATTCATTTATCTTTTTCTTCAGCAGTTCACTTTGTCCCTTCAACGTTTTTATAATGGCATTCTTGTTGGCGCAGGAATAACAGGGTTTGAGTGCCGCTGAGGTTGAGGGTTTTCCAGACATTTCTACGAAAAAGAGATGAACAAATCAATAGCAAAAATATATATAAAGACGTATTACTAGAATTCGTTGGTGGTAATAAATGGTGAAACGAGGAGTTTTCAAAATTGAGATATTACAACCGACACAACTACAAAATTTCAGCGCGCAAAAAAATAAAATTGAAGCGGAGGAAGCTCATCCCTAAAGACAACATTTATTGAATCTTGAATCAGAACTTTTATAGTTAGAAATTGTTAATCCTCGATCACACCCAGGCTAATGTTTTGAATTTCTTAAAACTGCATAGCTCATTGTACTTGATTAAAATCATTCTACGAAATTTTCTATATTCACAACGTTTAAAAAGAAATTTTTGATAATTCTATAAAATGGTTGAATTAAATTACTACTAAAGTTTGTTAACATACACTGAAGGAACTCGGTTGATGCGAAATGATTCGCAAGCGTTGACAAATCTCCCAAATCAACTACTAAATTTATATTTACCGCTCGATTTCCTTAAATTGGGTTGTGCTCACGATTTATTGAACTAATCGAAATTAATTAAGCCATTGTACATTTGTAGTTAGCTGATGCGTAATTGTGAGGGATGAGCTTCCTCCGCTTCAATTATTCCACTGATAATTCGGTTAGTTAACTCTTGTCGAAAATGAATTAAACACTCGGTGGTGTGATTTGCAATTACCTCTCAGGCATTTTGTTATCTCATCTCGATCTAGGGGTGTTGTCATGCAGGATAATTACAATCTATTATCGTCTTGGTCTACTAATGAGAGATTTGGATATTTTCGATCGTCTCGTATTATTATCAGATCTATGTTTAAATTCTTGTCACTACAGTATGGTCACTCTATAATTGAATGTGGTTTTTATTTTAATTATTTTTTTAATTATTTTAATTTTTTATAGTACTTTTGTTGTTTCCTATTGTTATTATTCTGCTATGTTTTATTTTTTTGTTTTAATCTTACTTCTTAGCCCAGTAATTATAAAAAAGTAAAAAAAAATTTTAATTTTTAAAAAATAAGTCAAAAATTAAAATATGTAAACTTTTAAATTTCGATCCTATCGAAACCTTATGACAAATGATCCAACATGTTCTCTATTATACTGCTGATCATTTAAAATTTAAATCATGTTTGAAAAAATCAAAACAAAATTTGACTCATTATTGTTGAAGGTCTAAGTAGAACCATAATGTAAAGCACACACGACTCTATACATGGTGAAAATTGTGACCATAAAATAATAAGGAATCCTTTAAAACGACATTATAAAAGTTCTTTTTTAAATGGAGATAGAAATAAGTATTAGGAAGAAAGTCATAAAAACTCGAAAAATGCTGAAATATCACAGAATTTACCAGAATTTGATTAAAGTTAGATTTAATAATAATATGAGATCTAAAAATAATTAAAAAATTTTCAAAAAATGATAATGACAGAATTTTTGTCTCAAATAAATAAAAAAACACTGAAAATTTATATTATTAAATATGTCGCATTCATAGCCGAGAAACAATATTTATAAAATCTTTGTTTATCTACATCAAAAAATAAATTATAAAGCTTTGAAATTTAAAATGTAAGAGGAAATAATTAATATAATAATTATGATTTATAGAAGATGTAAAATATTGAATTATTTTGATCATTTCATAATGTAAAATATAAAATTGGAATATTTAATTGATTTATTTTCACAATAATAATTATTTATCATTTAATCAATTAATTATGTCAAATTTAGATAAAATGTTTGCAAGCGTATGGGAAATGATGAAGAGGAATAAATTTGAATTTGATAATGAAATCAGCAGTGAATTGATATGCAGAATTTGCAAATGTTTAATGATAAAGGCTTGCAATGCTCCATGTGGTTGTCGCTTTTGTTCTGATTGCATTGAGCATTATTTGGATGGAAAAGATAAATTCTGTCCAGGAGCAGCAAAACATTGTGGAAAGAAAATGATAAATTTCAATAAAGATGTTTCTGAAGATCATGCAGCCAATTTAAGGATTTCAGAAGTGATAGTGAAATGCCCTATGCAAAATTGTCAATTCAAAGATGAATTAGATGTGATGGAGAGCCACATGAGAATATGCAACAAGCAGCCAATTAGATGCCCGTTCAATAGAATTGGATGCGAAATGAATGATGTAGAGAAGAACAAAATGAAAATACATCTCAATGAGAACAATGAAGGCCATAGCAAATTACTGATTGATCAGATCATCAATTTGTGCAATGAGATGCAGGCAATGAGAGATGAGAATGTGAAAATGCGTGAGGAAATTATCAATATCAATGTAAATTTTATTTGTAATTAATTTATTGATATTTGTGATTGGAGGTGAAATTGTGCAATATTGAAAGGAAAGAGGCGGAGAACAGAGCAGAAATAGAAGAATTGAATGAGGAAATGGTGGCAGTGAAGAATGAGAATCGCTCATTGAGAATGGAGATAGAGATAAATATTGGATCAATCAATCAAGTTTGATTATTGATTTGATTTGTTATTGATTTGTTATTGATGCAAAGCAGATCAGACAGCAAATTGAGGTGATTGAATCAAAATGTCAGCAGCAAATTGATGAGATGAAAGAGAAATGCGAGCAGCGGCTGCAACGGGAGAATGAAAAAGTGATTTATTGATTTATTGAAATGTTTGAATTTGAGATTCAGTTGCAGTTTGAAATGGCGAAATGCGCCAATGAAATTCGGCAGATTGAAACAAAATTAGGAAGTGAAAAATATATAAATTATGGATTTTTTGAATGGCAAATCGATAAATTTTCACAACAAAAGAGAAATGAATGGATTTACAGCGAGGCATTTTATTCCGGGCCAATCGGTTACAAAATGTGCTTGGCCGTGGTGATTGGAAGTAATAGAACTGGTTTCAGTGTGATGCGTGGGGCAAATGATGAGCAATTGGATTGGCCGTTCAAACAATCGGTGACAATCGATGTGATCAATCCAGAAAATGGCAGCATTTATATGAGCCAGTCAATGAAATATTCAGATCGCCCTGATGATGCCGGATGGAGGAAACCGTCAAATGACAGAAATTATCCAATTTGCATCTATAATTATGATAACTCAATCTATCAATTAGCAACCAAATATAACAAATTGCTGCTCAGGTGTAGAACTGAAAAGTTATGACATTTAAACAAACATTTCAATAAAAAATTGATTTATTTTGGCTTTTATTTGTTTTATTGTGTTTGATATAATTATTTAATGCTATCAAGTTGTGATTGATAAATAAAATGAATTATTTATATTTGCTCATTTATTAATATTTCTGTGAGTCATTATACTTATTTCCACTTTTAGATCATTTCCTGTTTAACGCGTAACTCATGAGTATGCATAATTCGTGATGATGGCAAATGGAGGAAATGATCAAATGATAGAAATGATCTCATTTGCATTTATAATTGCATTGATATCTCAATCAATTCATTTGCTGCCACAAAAAGATAAATTGCTGCTGAGATACTAAATTGAAAATTTGAAATGCATTTAAATAGATATTTAAATAAAAATGATCTAATTGTTTTCACTATTTATATTAATTATCTTAATTTTATTTAAAAATAATATTTGCGCTTTATTTATTCATATTCTTTTACTTTCAGTATTTATTGTTATGAGCTTGACCAATTTGATGCTTTAATATCGGTGGTTAATTCTGACTACTGTGTATGTAGGAGAGGTGCGTCCTTCCGGACGATATGTGGTCTCTGTATTACTAAAACTGGCTACTCTGTTACTTCATTATTTTCTTAGTCATTACCCAAATGAGGGCGAAAGACATTTGGAAATCAAAATATCAAGTCATTGGGGCATCGGGACATCAGGTCATCGTGTTATCATGACATCTGGTCATTGGAACATGGATATATCAGTTTACCATGTTATCAAAATTTAGTGTCAGTGTTTTTGTATATAATATTTTCTATTCTATTTAGTGAAGTCAAGTAAACAGTCAGTAAACAAAAAATGAGAAAATAAAAGCCATTGCGATGCTCACAATAAAACTTCATTTTCCTTCCTTTCCTCTCTTTAATTAATGTTGTTACTATTCCATGTTCAAATCAACCATCTGACATACCATTACTTTTTGGTTGGTACTTAGTAAATTCTTTAGTCTTAACCCTTTAAGGAGCCTATTGTTTATAATAGCTGAAAATATTCTATAGGATGTATCTAGTATTGCTAAAGGCCTCTATGATGATATATCATGACGATTTTCTTCTTTACCGGGTTTAAGAATAAGTTTTGTTTTGTATGATTTCCATATTTTTGGGCATGATTGTTGCGTATTATTATATCTTTTATTTATTTATCTTTTATTTTATTTTTATTATCATATCTTTTATCTTTTAATTATATTTTTGTTGTATATATTGTTTCCGCAATTGGTATTACATTAGAAATAATATTATTCTTAAATAGAGGGGGTGTTCTAGTTTATTATTATTTATGTTGATCGCTTATATATTTGTGAAGTAAGCTGCCATGCCTTTGGAGGGGGGGGGAGTGGTAAATTTTGTCTTTACATTTCGTAACTTAAATATAAGTTTGTTTTTATTTATTCTTCTATATTTATTGGGATATATTAATTGCTGCATCCTATCTTTTTCTTTGAAGGCCATGCCTGGATTGTTTAGGTCTCTGTCCTGTTGTGTGGACAGGTTATTATTGTAGTTAATATATATTAATACGGATGTGTATGGGTTCCTGTTATTTATTATTTTAGTAATAAGGCCGTCTATCTCTCCTCTAATAGTCCTTATATCTGGAATTGTGATCTTTCTGTTTGCGTTGAGATAAAGGGCAAATGGCATATGTAGAAACTTGATTCTGAGATATTTTGGCATTGTCAATACTGCTCATCTTTAATGGAGACATTTATTTTGTTTATTGTTTCATGAAAGTTTTGTATTGCTATAAGAGAAGGGCTATATGAGATTGAGTTAGCTTCTGAGTTTCTTGTATTATGGTTTCTGTTTGGTTAGTATTCGTTTTATTTCCTTTATATTCCATTGATGGTTTTGTTGATAAGAAATAGTTATAAGGGGGGTGGCAATTTTCTTTTGAATATCTTTATTATTTTTGTTATTGTTTGAGTTGTTTGGAGTGCCTTTTGGTTTAAGATTGTCAGTTGTGTTATTGTTTATAATGGTTTTATTTGATTAGACAGGGCGATTATTTTGGGGGTATTCATTAAAACTAAAGGTAGTCTGTGGTTTTTGTGTTATTTTTATGTTTATTGTGACATTTTTCGATGTCTTCTAATTGACATGGTGTTGCTGGGGGTATGATTTTTACTATGTCCTTCTATTGATTGTATAGGTTATGTATAGAGTGGTCTACATGAATTATTGATGTTATGTAAGTTGAAAATTTTTGTTTTTAATGCAGTGTTGTTTGAGTTTTGTGGGGTTCTTGACGTACTAAATGTAGTAGTTAAAATGATATATAAAATAATAATTGGTTATATGGACCTAGACGACCGCAACGGTCATTGTGAAATCCTTGAACTTATTCATTCACTGAAAATAGCAAGAACACGCACAATTTTAATAAACCATCTTTGAGATATGAGTAAACGGTCAGTTATTAGAACGTATTCACCAATTCAGCTTTAATTATTTGTTTCTCAGTTGCATCATCACATAAGGCAATGGTCACTGGATGAGTCCACGAGTTTCAATTCTGTATGATGCATTTAAAAATTTGATAACTCCTTTTAAACTATTTAAAATATTATTTAAATGCAAAAAGTTGAAATATAATTATTTATCATTTAAATATTTAATTTTATTATAATATAACTTTGTTTTATTAATGTAGATTTTATTTTTAAATGTCCAATAAATGTTTATTTGCATTTTGTATTCAATTTTCTGATTAACGTCAAATATTTTGACTAACTAGTATGTTTATTATATATTAATGGATATATTTATTGAATTTAATTTAGATAAGATAGATTTCTATATGTAATTCGGAAATGCTGAATTGCAAAATGGCGATTCTGGACTGGGTAAAATTTCTGAATTTATATTATTCATTTTATTATTTATAATATTTTTTCCACGTAATTCGGCTCTCAATAAAGTTGATTATAGTTTTTAATGTTATCATTTTAATCCAATTTATTTTACTTCAATTTATTTATATGCGTATTAAAATAGATTGGAAATTCTTCGAGTCTCTTCTATATTACTTTTTCTGATGTGTGATTTTCTTTCTAGCTGAAATTAAAATGCAAATATGTATAAATTGTATTTACTGAACTACTTCATGATGTTAATATGATGAAGATATGGAACTTTGATTTAAATTGGATCTGATTAAAATTAGGTTAATTATTCGTCTAAAAGCGTCTTTTTGAATCTCATCTCACAAGCCTAAATGATATTTGATTTGAAATTATCTGTATGTGTAAGGGCTCCATTGTTATTGAATTTATTCGACTAAGCTCTGGTAAGCGACAAGCGTTCGAACACCTCCCTAAACCTATAAAGGTATATGATAGCCAGCATGAATTAGCATTACGTAACATACCTTTCTATATTGTATAAGGTCAAGGTCATGTTTTTAATAAATTTGTTCTATAAAGCAAATAATCGAATATATAAAAATTTATTTGAAAGCAACAGATAATAATTTCCATTCAATCATCCATCGATATGGAATATGCTTGACATTAGGTTATATGAATTAGCTTTACGTAACAGATCTTTCTATATTAAGTGATATTAAGTTAAAACAGAATTTTTATTATCCTGAAAATTTAGATTTGAAATCTTTAGGCAATTTAAATGTATAAATTTACTTTGATTTCTCCTCAAGTTTTTCGGTTGTCTAAATTCTTAATAGTAATAATAATATTGAAGGTAATAATTGTTGAGGTCTCACTTTTTTAAAACCCCAATTTGCTGGTTCTTATATAGTTATTTGAATAAAAACAGAGTTTGAACAAAATTTATTAACAAATAAAATTAACCTTTTAATTACAAGAGTTTATCCTTTGATCTTTCTCAAAAATTCGCTATTCAACGATGCGTGTTATGTATAGTTATAATGTATATCGTGCGTGTTATGTTTTGATTGTAAACAAAATATGTTCTGTGCTGTCTTATTTTTAAATCTCGCAGAGATTGCCTCTTTAAGATTCAGGAAAACCTAAGAAAATTTGGGCAAATTTACTGAATATTGATGCCGTATATATACTATTTTTTAATACTGTTAAAATAAAATATTTTAATTTCCGGTATATTATATTCATTTTTAAATATTATAATTATTATCTCCTGCTATTCTTATAGCAGATGTTATTATCTATTTTATCTATTAATTTTAAAATATATTAATTTCCAGCTTGTACGCACGGAATATATAATTTTCTAATACTGATAAAACATAATTAAATATATTTTTGTATAATCTACATTGTACTTTAAATAGTAATTAATATTTTTATAATAATAATTAATGTTTTATAATATAATAATTTTATTCAATCCCCTTCTTTTTATTATAATGTTGAAAGTTTGTTGATAAAATTTATTAACATATTCACAATATAAAATAATTAACCCATAAATCAAATGTAGTCAATAAATGTAAGAATATATACATATACAATAAATGGATAAAATCAATAAAATAATGATTGTCAAACATAAAATATATACATTGTTAATAGGATCACAAAGGATAAGAATAATTATTGTTTTTTTTGGGTTGTATTGGATTGGATTGACGGGTATGTTGAAGCATTGGAGCTTTGCCTATTTCCGTTCCTCAGAGAACACATTAATTCTATATTTGTTTGCCCCCGTTCTGTAATACTTATCATCATCTAACATAATAAATAAATAATAATAACAACTTAACGCATAAAATTTATTCAGATAGAGTGTTGCCTTGAGTAGGTGGTTTCTCTTTTATGAGAAATTTTAAGCGATTAATCATGGATTGTGATAAACGCCGAAAAAAAACAAAGTCTGTTTTAATTGGACACCGACTTTGAATTGACAGGCCGAGTCAGTAAATATTAAAACTTCTGTGTCGGATAATACAGTGGAATCGAGTCTTTAATAATCATTCTGAAAATGCCTAAGTATATAGATGGCTAAAATTGTTAAGAAATATGTAATAATTAACAGATATAAGGTTGTGGCTTTTATTGTATATATATAAATCTGTATTAAATTAATTGAAAATTAATTAGATGAAAATGAACAACTCAAATTATCTCTTTAAGAAACAACACGAAAATTTGCAATCACCGGGGTTAGGCTACCCTGGACAGCGATTGTAAAAGTTCGGTTGCTATGGGAGAAAATTGAATTGCAATCTTTAAATAAATTATTACAAATTAAATCTATGTGCATAAAATATAAATCAAACCTGAAAATATAATAAAAGAACAATTTCTTGACCAAAATCATTTTATGTTAAGATAAATTCAACCGAAAACTAATTATATTTATAGGACAATTTATTATACATTTCAAAATATCGAAAAATGATTCCTGAGAATTCATAAAATAAAGATCGTAGCAATAATAAAAAGAATTACCTTGGAATCCATAAGCGAAATATACTGAAAGTAAGAGAGGAATTCAATAGCGATAATTCATAGAAATAAATAATTAACTGGATAACTTATATTCAATAAAATCGGAATACGTAAGTAGCATATAATGAGGACTCCAGCGCACTTTCAAGGTCATTAATTTTTCAAGGTCAAATATAGACCAATCGAATCATTTATTTATTTATTTATTTTTTTTTTAAATTAACATTTTATTTAATTACTTCTTTTTAATTTTTTCATTTTAATTTTATTAATTAATTATTTTATTATGTTTTATTTTAATTTATTACATTTAATTAATTTATTAGTTTATTAATATTTTATTTTAATTACTTACGCTATTTAATTATTATTATTATTATTATTTTTTATTTATTTATTTTTTTTTTAATTAATTAATTTATTTTTTATTTTTATTTAATTACTTCTATTTATTTATTTATTTATTTTTTTTTTATTTTTAATTTTCTTAATTAATTATTTTATTATGTTTTTATTTTAGTATTATTTTATTTATTTATTATTATTATTATTATTATTATTTTTTTTTTTTTAATTTTACATTTACATTATATTCTAACAAGAGGTAAATTATAACAATAATATTTCAATTTGAATAAAATATTAATTAGAAATTATTTAATTTATTATAAAATAAAACGCTGAGTTAATTTTAGATAAACCGGATATTAATTTTTCGGAAAAAATAAATAAAATAACACAAAAATAATATTTCTTACTTGAAACTAATTATCTAAATTAATTGGACAAATGAATAATTAAATGATAAAACACATTTTAATTAACTAAGTCAAACAATTCACAATATATATTTTATTATTCACATAAATTTAATTGTTAAAGTGCTTGTTTCGATTTGCATTCATTTCTAGACATAGTAGTTGCAATATGCATTTGGCGAATCTTATAGTGACCGTAGGCATAACTTTCATTACAATTGTACCAATACCTTTTATCGTCCAAACATTGGAGAGCTCGTTTTTCTGTCATGAAAGTATACAACTGATGATTGACACTTCCTATTCTTTTTTGTGGGATGCTCACTGTTCCACCATCAGTATACACTTTTTTTATAGGCTTCATGTGTAAGATTAGAGTTTGTAAGTCTTATTCCTTTGGCTTTTAGAGTGTTTTTATCGCCTTGGAGTGAGTAGCACTTGGGTCGAAGAAACACCCATTCTTTATATTGATTTCCTTTATTCTCATCCTTAACTTTCCCGATTACAGAACAAATTTTATCAGAGAACAACGGATCTCTCACTGGATAATTTGAAGTATCTAGGAGCCCATCTTCAATCATTTTTGGATATAGTTGTAAGCGTAAATCTACATTTTTACACTCTAAAAAGAAGGAATCTGTGTCACCAGCTACGATATTAATTTGACAATTGAATTTTTCTCTATAACTCTGTAGTTCTTTATATTGAAATTGGTACATGCGAAGTTTGGATAAATCAAGTACGGTTTGTCCAATATACATTGGTCTATCTAAACACACAATTTCCTTATTGAGTATAACAGCAATGAGATCATCCGCAATCTTGATGCTACGACGAAACATAGGATGACTACAATAAGTTATCAATCTTTTGCTTTTGCTGCATAATCTCAAATTTATACGTTTCTTCAAGTTTTCCACAGTTTTACCGTATAAACTGTTGTTCTTTAACTTATAATAATCTCGTTGAAACGAATCCGTACTAGCTGCTCTCATTTTGGTATTGTAATCAATATATCCTTTGAAAATAGCCACTTGTTTGAATTCTACAGCACGATTAACTTTTGTGACTTTTGCGCCGTAACTCAACCACTCTGTCAAAACTCTACCATTAACTACATAGTTTTTCTTAGGCTCATGAGTTAACAACAGCTTTTCAACTTTACTACCAGGTGGATACAAAACTCAGGAGCTATAGGTAAATCATCTAGCTTATCTTGTATACTATCAGGAATGACGATGTCAACCTCTAGAACATATCCACGATCTCCATCAAACTCATCCCCATTTGCACATCTTTCAACAATACCATTCATTTCAGTCTGATCATTTATCCATCTAAATTCCCCAACAGGAAGTTTTTGCGACAGCGCCCATCCATATAAATTATTAACATCTAGGTATGACATTTGTGTTGATTCATCAGCTTCAACATGATGTTTGTTGATAAATGTCATTCCACCACGAATACCAGCTTCAAATAACGGTAAAGCTCTGGATCTTGAATAAGTTCTACCGGTTCAGGTAACTGTTTAATAGCTGATGCCCAACTTAATCCGGATATGGAAACAAACGATAGAGCCTCAAGTCCATCTTCGTCAAATGTTTTTTCTCTGAAAGCTTCAAAAACATCGGCCAACAGAAAAACATCCAACTTGAGATATACGAGCATGTAATCTAGCAGTGTCTCACAGTTGTATTGTCGCCAGATTCGATTTGCATGTATATAATCTTCTTGACTAACTCCCTCCCAAATCGGTGGTAATTCTGTTATTGACTGTAAAACATCCATTGATGTAGCCATATCATAAGGAAAAATGGTTTTACAAGTCATCATCTGTGATTCGAAAACATCTGAGGTCAGTGGAAGACATGGTAAATTTCTTGATAAATTTGCCAAGCTGCTATTTAAAAATTGTAAAGAATCAATGAATCTAATTCTTCTGCCTTCGATGTCGCTGTAAGTGTGAGAAAACTTTTCTGTTGATTGAGGAATAACATTTAAATTCCAATCAGGGAATTTTCCAATTGCATATTTTAATATATGATGAATGTCATATCCACGAAGATTATGAAATACAACAGGTAAAGACGGATTGATTCTTCTAGCCAAGTTGCAATCTTGACATGCTGCTCCGAGATATTGACCAGTAAAATGATCATGATCTCGAACAGGTATATTGATAATCTTTTTACAAAGGTAGCAATGAGTTTGATTCGTAAATTCTTCCTGCTGTTCCCAAGTGAGTTCCATCATTTCCTTTGATCCATTAATTTTATACCACGGATAAACTATGTCTGTAGCTATATCATCCAATGCTTGTATGAACTGAATTATACAGTTTTCCCCAACAAATGTTTCATTTCGGATCGGACAACCTTGATGAAGAAGCACAAATTCAGATGCAATCGGCTCATGTTTTTGGAAGTGTTTGTCATCTAGAGGTAATATCGATTCAAAGTCCGCGTAGACAACAAACTGCTGTTTTATAGTTTTACTCCAGTCTTTAAATTCGATATATTTATTCTCTGGCATTGAGTATAGAGTCGTCCGCTCCACATTTTTCCTGCAAAGACCTATATGTCTTTCAAAAGCAGGACGTTTTCGAAACCCATGAAGACATGTATGACACCATTGTGATTGGATTCTGACTCCTTCTACTCTATCTCTGTAATTCAGCAGTCGATCGAGATTGGTTACAGCCAAAAAAATGATAATTTAATTCTAAAATTTAGTTAATATTTTAATGATTAATGGAAATATTACCTTCTTCAATCAATAAGAGATATATTTGAGATCCCGTCGAAGTACTTCTATATACCAAGTCAACGAACGGATTCTTGAAAATATCATTAGTTTTTTGTTTAATTGGATCTTTATTATATTTGAGAACATTGATCGCTAGATTAGGATTCATTGCTTCAAATTGGCAAATGTTAACCAACTTCATTGGAAACCAATCTGATTTCCATTTTAACTCTAAATATATATATATATTTTTAGAATGATATAAATATATATTACCACTTAAATTATATTTCATTACTCTTTCTCTGTGGTGTTTTATGTCATCATAATGTAATACGGCCAGTATGCTATATAAAAAGCAGAATTGATCATTATTTTGAACATTAACTAAAGCCTGGCAGTTTTTCAGGTAATTTGGCGTTTTAATGTAACTTGAACCTAAGTAAATATCTTGATTTATATATATATATATATATATAATGTAAATAAACTTACCAGATACATGTATTATGTCTGATAATTTAGTTAAAATCATAGTAACTTCTAATATTTTATGAATTCTCCACCCACTACTTTGTTGAGTGTAGTTCTCCAACTTTTCTTTTAATTTTTCAATTCCATCATTAATAAATGAAGATGACATTGTAATTGCTTTATTCGACAAACACCATTTTTTAATTTCACCATCCTCTTTGATAAACTCTGCACAAAGTCCAAATTGTATTTTTACTGTCCCCATTCGTTGAATATGATCTTCTATTTCTTTGATGAGACAATCTGGAACAACAATGTCAGGAGAATTAATTGCAGATACATCGCTTGTCAATTCAACACGAGAGTCTCCATTTCCGTAAAATATTGACTTTCGTTTTGTGGTGCCAGAGTTTTGTCTAACTATATTTATAATTAATATTAAACAACTTAAATAACATAACTTGTAACATATTCTTTAATCTGCTTAGGATCGTATGATGTATTCATTTTCGATTGTACTATAAAAAATTAATAATTGTTAATAGTAGAAAGAGTATTACTTTTAGTGATCATCCTGCTCTTCGTTTCTTCGAATCTTCTAAGATGGTGTCCGTGTTGTCGTACAAACATTAACCACCTACCTGGTGATATAATGAGACATTCCGGACATATGTAACCCGATAAGGTAGAGTCATTTATCTTGAAATATGATGATGTAACTGATTTACAGTTCTCCACATCTTCATGACTTTCGGCAATACAAAATTTATATAAACTGCATCCGTTCACTAAAAGAAAATAATCATTAATATTAGATAGAGAATAAAAAATTATTCACTTATATAAGTTAAATTAAAAGTTTAAATGACAAACATTTGAAAAGTTACTGCTTATATATTACACATGATTAAATTCTGACCAATCAAAATCAAGGAAGGGGTAGGAAAAATAAATATATTCTGACCAATCAAAATCAAGGAAGGGGTAGGAAAAATAAATGCATTACGTTGCAGTATTTTAAAAGTTCAATATATTTTAAAACACATTTTGATGCTAAAGTTGACTTATTTAACATTTTCATAATAATTTAATAAAAATAATGTGATGAACCTACAAAGTAATATCATTTTTCATCAAATTGCAAAACAGTAATAACGTTTTCATATAATTGTAACAAAGTAATAACATATTTCAGATAAATTTTCAACAGTTGTAAAATATTTAAGCAAATTGTAACAAGATTAGAAAATATTACAACAAAGTAGTAACATATTTCAGAAAATTTCAACAAAGTTGTAAAATATTTATCAAATTTTAACTAAAATAATAAAAATATTGCAACAAAGTAATAAAATAATGATGTTAATTGGGACAAATCAATACATTATTTCGAAGACGGACAACAAATTAAAAAGAATATTGTAATAAATTGTGAAGTCTTTCAGTAAATTACAACAAAGTAATAACATATTTCGGAAATATTTCACCAGATGTAAAATATTTAAGCAAATTGTTATAAGATTATAAAACTATTGCAACAAAGTAATAAAATAATACAACATTTTAAACTCTAGATCAATCCATTTTATAGAAAATTAAATTTTATCTCTATAATATATGAATAAATATACAAGGAAATTACGTTAACTGTATGAAAAATACAAATTTATCGTAAAAAACATGTGTGTATTACACACAAAACAAGATACATAATTTCTAATCAATCCATTTTATAGAAAATTAAATTTTATCTATATATTATATGAATAAAATCCTAAGAAAATTACGATAACGTATAATAAATACAAATTTATCATAAAAACATGTGTGTATTTCACACAAAACAAGATACATAATTTCTAATCAATCCATTTTATAGAAAATTAAATTTTATCTATATATTATATGAATTAAATCCTAAGAAAATTACGTTAACTGTATGAAAAATACAAATTTATCGTAAAAACATGTGTGTATTACACACAACATACGAGACATAATTTTTAATCAAGATATTTTATAGAAAATTAAATTTTATCTATATAATATATGAATAAAAATCCAAGAAAATTACGTTAACCGCGCGAAAAATACAAATTTATCGTAAAAACATGTGTGTATTACACACAAAGCGACAAACTAAAGTTTTAATTGAGCCATTTTGTAGAGAATTAAATTCTGCCTATACATGGTTACACTTAAATCCCAATCGAACAAAGAGAAAAGAGAGAAAAAGAGAGAGAAAAAACATTTAGAAGCGTAAAGTCGAAAGATAATTTTAATAACACAGAGATAAATTAAAAATATTATTCTCAGGTGGTAAGAATATTTTATTTTTGAGTATATTAACCCTCTATTACTTAGTGTTTTCATATATTTAAGTAAAGTTAATGCTGGGTATGTGTTCTGACACACTTTGTTTCCTTCTTAACTTTGAGAGATCATTTCGTTTGAAAAGAGTAATGTATCTTAAATTATCTTTTAGAATATTTGTTTTTGAAATATTTAGTGTAAAATAGTTAATATAATAATTATTAATTCAATATTAAAGGAGTTAATCAAAATTTAAAATATGAATTATCATAATTGCTCAGTCAAATACCATTTGTTATGTATGTTTTCATTTGTGGATTAAATACTCTATCAAAATAAATGTTTATCACATTATTAGAATATTTTAATTCGTTAGTAACTCATATATTAGAAATAATTTTATATATCCTCATCACTTATAGCCCCCAGATTTTCCACTAATCCTCCCAACAAATATTTCTTGAAAATTTATTAAATATTTTTTATTAAAGTCATTATTTTAATGAATTTCATGAAATAATTTTAAATAAATGCAATTAATATATTTCCATCTTATCTATGCCACTTCTCGCTATATTTACATTTACTTTCCATTAATGAATAATTCAAGCACTTATTTTCACTTTTTGAATTTCAATATTAATTAATCATAGAATAATGATGATTCTTACCACCTGAGAATAATATTGTTAATTTTATCTCTGTGTTATCTTTCGATTTTACGCTGCTTACCATTTTAGAATAAGATTTTTATTAAAATTTGTGTTAATTTGACTGATTCAATTTGATGGAGTTATAGTTAATTCGTTTTATTATATATACTCTGAGTTTATCCGACAACATATTTTCTCCCTCTGTGGGTACTGCTTGTAAGGGTATTGGTCGTAAGGGTACTGATCGTAAAGGTACTGCTGTGTTTTATTTAGGCAAATATTTGGTTATTATTTTGGCGTTAAGTTCATTGGTAATTTTTTAGAGTTAGCGGGATTTTACCAACATTTTTTTGTGAATTTCATGTTAATTGAAAGAATATTTAAGGCTTAGTGTTAATTCTAAGATAAATTTAATTAATTTCTTGATAATTTGCTATATTTTATTGACTTGTTTTAAATTTTAAATAAAAATTAATTTTTAATGAGGTTAATAATCTAAGTGATAGGATAAATTTTGATGATAATGACTTTGTAATGATATTGAATTTGACTAAATTAATATATCAATATATTTTTCTAAGAATATTTACACATTGATGATACTTTAAAATATTGAAAATCTAAAGTTGAAACCAACTAATTTTATCATGATGATGATATATTTGAAATCTACTTGAAAATTAATGTAAAATATACTGAAATTTGTGATTTAGTTTGAAAGATATATCATTTTATAATGGCTATAATTAGCCGAATCGATGATCTATCAATATTTTTCATCTCTAATTAGATATTTGATGGTGAATGTGGTGAAATATTTGTAGGAAATATTCATTTTAGCGAATTTGGATCTTTTACTGAGGTCTTTGAATTTAGCTACTAAATTATTTCAATGGAAGAATGTTTGTAACAATTAAATAAAATTCATATTTTGAAGAATTTCTATGGATTTTAAGATATATTAAAGGGCTCAAGTGGGTGAAATTATATTCGGTTGGATTTAGTGAAGGTTAAGATGGTAATATATGATTTTTAAGGGGGTTTTTAACATGCTAGAAATATTTGGTGAGGGATCGGTTAATGTTTTGAATATTTATATATTCTTATTGGTAAAATATCAAATTTTGAAGGGAAATAGTCAGCTGTGAATAGTTCCTGTGAAATTATATCGTTTAGAGGTTGCACAG